>PPXM03000010.1:0-526852 GCA_003707065.3 Trigonopsis variabilis | reverse complement strand
CTAGATTAAGTCGAACATAGTGTTCTGCTATACCGCTACAAGAGTGTCCAAACCCGTCCAAGTAACGCTGCACGGACCCGTCCACCTAGGCGTTGCCAAGCTAAACTTGATCGTTACATCGCTACAATTTCTGCTCCCACAACTCATTTGATCGATGAGAAGATATTGGCCATGCAAAGCACTAGAGTCGTCATTAAAACCTTCTCAGAGATGGGTGCAGAGTGGCCAGATATGGGAGTTCCGACACACTCGTCGAGGATATAAATTCAATGATCTGATGTACTTGAGGGAGCAACAGAGACAAGGCCGAAAAGATCCCGACAAGTCATTTCATAAAAAGACATCGATAAAACAGTTCAAGCGATTAGATGACTTGCTTGATGTCGAACTGAATGAGCTCACTGGGGCCGAAAAAGATATCTTCAAGCTATCGTTGCGGGAGCTTAAGGTAACGGAGACTGGAACCTTAACTCAAGAACAATTAATCAACCATTATATGTATATCATAACAGAATTAGCTCAAGTTGCTTCAGAGAAGGATGTTCCCTTGCGAGGAGCCTCAGTATTCATTCTTGAATACTGCTGGCGACAGTTGACGCTCATGGATGGACGAAACAGAATTCCCATACATATCCTACAGAGTTTAAGGGATCGAATAAGTATGTACAAATCTTTGTCCAGCTGCCATTTAGCTTTGAGCAGGAAGATCTTTGCCTTACTGAATCTACTTCAAGGTTCATCAGGCTATGATGATTACTCGTGTTTGTTTAAAGTCCTTATTATAAATGGAAAGGTAAAAGAGTCGTCGAATAAATTACATGAGTTAATGGGTGAATCTAGCTATCCTCAATTGGTGAGTCTCTGGCTGAAAAGCTATATTGAATTAAATGACGCTACAAATCTTGATTACAGTAAATTAACTCCTATCGAAATTTTATCAAGACTGACTCCTTTATTTACTTTCTTCTCAACGTTGGATTTTAATAGAACACCTTTAGACCCTACTGTCATACCGGGCATATTGGGAGTCTACCAACCACTTTTAAGTGAACTAAGGCGAAAATATAAGAGTGATGGATATCTTGAGATTAAGCAAGCTAACGATTCGTGGAAATATTTCAATTCAGTCACTAGTGTAATGGATTTTGTTAAAAAATGTCTCCAGCCCTTAGGATTTGATCCGAATCTTGATGAAATAAGGATCTTATTCAATGATGCGGTCGAGCTTGCAGATTCAAATGACCCTAAAAATACAAAACTGCTAATGTCTCTCATTTCGCGCTTCTTATCGAAACCGGAGACGTCAGTCAAAGACAGAAAGGAAGGTTTGTCAATGTTTTTGGATCTAGTTATGGCTACTAAATCTTCCCCATCTCATGGTATGGATATTGCAGACGAAATAAGACAAATTCCTGGATCTTTGCAAAGTTTGGATACTGTCTCATCTCTTTGCCTCTGGGATGTTTACGTTTCCGAAAATGATTCTCCTAGGGCCACTTTTCACATTTTGTCTTCTTTCAGAGACCAATTAGGAGATAGTTCTACTGATCTGTTGAATAGAACCTTGGGTTTGGCCTTGGCTATGTCTAAACCGAAGAATACTGTTTCAGATCTTCTTGATTATTATGATAATCTGGGTATCTCCAAGAATCATGCCAGCTACGGATTATTTCTTCAGTGGGCGCTCTCTCAGAAACAACTTGATAAAGCGATAAAGCTGTATAACGAAGCACAGAATTCTGGCATCAAGTGGACTATTCACGAGAAGGATATCATTCAGAAATTTCTCCGATCTGTAGCTGATGCTGCTGAGACTAGTCCAGATGATCTAATCAGATATTACCTTAACTATCGCGTCTTCTTTGATTCTCTTGATGAAGCTTCAAGAGCCGCATTTGCGAATCTCTTCCTCCGAAATAGCTCTATTGATGATGTTTCGGAACTGCTTCGCCTGGAATTAGGTGAACGTTATCCTCAGTCATCAGGTATACCGAGGATATTACCACTAGAGATGCCGGAGCTCTATGGAACTTTGATGAACTATACGGCCTCTTCTAGTGCGAGTTTTGATAACTCATGGCGGATATTTGCTTTAGCTATGAGGTATTTTCAGGTACCTATTGACCATTTCATTCCAATTGCTGATCGATTTGCCAAAATTAAGAGGGCAGAAGCTGTCTTGGCCATCTTCAAGTTTATAACAAATAAGCAGTTTCTGTATCCGAAAATTCCAGAGTATATTTATCAACATTTTCTTTCCCTTTTTGGTAAATTAGGTTATCACCGTGGTGTGGTGAAAGTCAGACAAGCCATTAGTCTAGATTTGGATCTAGCATCTCCTTCCACCCAGCTACTCAACACCATTATGAGAGCCTACTGTCAGATGGGTGAACTTGGTAATGTGGTCAGTGTTTGGCATGAATTACTCCAGTCGCCTGAAGATAGGGGTCCTGATGCTGAATCTTTTGCCATATATATTGAAGCTTCGAGTGGTAGATCGACTGATACCTTAAACAGTATATGGAATAATATGCTCCAGCGAGAGATTCAGCCAGACGAAGATGTCTTCAATGCCTATATCTCCGGACTCGCTTTAAATGGTGAATTAGAAGGAGCTGAAAGACTTGTGGACGAGAAAGCGGAATCATTAGGAATAAAACCTACTTCCAGGACGATAGCTGCGATCTATAATGGGACTAATAAACGACAAGGAAAGATTCAAGTAACTCAATGGGCTAGGGCCAAGCATGAACAGTTATTCGACCTTGCTAATAGAAAAGCTCAACTCGATCATCAATTTATTGAAGGCAACGTAACGAAGTTGTTCAATATAGAAGAACAAGCTCTTCTGGGTGACTCGAGTCTGAGGTGAATAACGAGGCCGAGTGTATTCACGCACATAAGACCTAGTATTTGTATTGTAAATAGTGTATAATAACGCTTGTGGTGGTACTTCGACGATCTCAAGTAACGGGAAAGATAACGGCGGCCTTAGACGCCATCTGTACTACTTCGATATATACCTATTTCCTTGCTCGCAGTTCATCGGCCTATAGTTTCTTATATTTCTTCTCTATCTGTCATAAGTTCATTCAATGATAGGCGTGCTTCGTTGACATGAGTTCTGAACCTTTGCCGATACCAGTAACAGAGAGACTGCTTTTCAGGTACCTAACATTCCATGCCTCGTGTTCACGTTATTGACGTGGAGAGTGGCAATCTGCGTTCGTTGCAAAATGCGATAGAAAGTTTAGGCTGGGAAATTTCATGGGTCAAGAGTGGATCGGATGATTTCGATAAAATTGAGGTGAGTGACTCATCAGGCGAAAACGGGGATAATTAGATTAGTACTTTCTCTCAATTTTATAATTTGTGCTAACGTTAGCGGTTAATATTTCCAGGAGTCGGGAATTTTGGCCACTTCATGACTCAAGTGCGAAAAAAATCCTTGAGTGAACCTATCCGCCGCTACCTGGAGAGTGGTCGACCTCTGATGGGAATCTGCGTAGGATTACAAGCTTTTTTCGAATCATCTGTGGAAAGCCCAGGAACCGTGGGATTGAACGTCATACGCGACCGATTGGGCAGTTTCGATCAATCAAAGAAGTCGGTGCCACAGATTGGATGGAATTTTGTCTATCAAGATGGAAAGACAGAAAACTTTTATGGATTGGAGCCAGAGTCGTGTTATTACTTTGTGCATTCTTTCAGAGCTGAACCAAGACGAGCTCAAGAACAAGGATGGAAAGTAATCAAGGCCAACTACGAAGGCGAAGAGTTTATTGCTGCTATAGCGAAAGATAATATATTTGCTACTCAGTTCCATCCTGAGAAAAGTGGAGAAGCTGGGTTACGAGTGATTAACGCTTTTTTAAAGGGACAAAAAATTTCCGAATTGTCAACACGGGCGAAATGTTTCCGCTTTCCTAGTGATAAGAGAGGCCAACTGACGAAACGTGTTATTGCTTGTTTGGATGTGCGCACGAATGACGACGGAGACCTTGTAGTGACTAAAGGAGATCAATACGATGTCCGAGAAAAAGACGGGGTCGAGACTGGGGGGCAAGTGAGAAATCTAGGAAAACCAGTAGAGTTGGCCCGAAGATACTATCAAGAAGGAGCAGACGAGGTCACATTTTTAAATATTACATCATTTAGGAATTGTCCTCTGAGAGACGCCCCAATGCTGGAAGTCCTTCGGCAGGCAAGTCGAACTGTTTTTGTTCCCCTGACTGTTGGAGGAGGGATTAAAGATACCAAAGACGTGGATGGGACTATCGTACCCGCCTTGAAAGTGGCTGATCTGTATTTTCGATCAGGAGCGGATAAGGTGTCTATTGGCAGTGATGCCGTATTGGCAGCAGAAGCATATTATGCAAGAGGCAAGGTTCTAGATGGCACGTCCCCAATAGAAACTATATCCAAAGCTTATGGGGCGCAAGCAGTGGTTGTCTCTGTTGATCCCAAGCGAATTTATGTCCAAAGCCCGCACCAGACTGTTCACCATACAATCAAGACGAGTATAAGGGGTCCTAATGGTGAGGAATACGCATGGTACCAGTGTACTATCCGCGGTGGTAGAGAAAGTCGTGATTTGGATGTGCGACAATTAGTTACTGCTGTTCAAGCCATGGGAGCTGGAGAAGTCCTATTGAATTGTATTGATAAGGATGGATCCAGTAGCGGATTTGATCTCGAGTTGATTCAAGATGTCAAGGACGCCGTTACTATTCCGGTCATCGCTTCCAGTGGAGCAGGTTGTCCTGAACATTTCAAGCAAGTCTTTGAAAATACAACTGCAGATGCTGCTCTGGGAGCTGGAATGTTCCATAGAGGCGAGTCTAAAGTTAGCGATGTCAAGGAATATCTTCGTGCAAATAATTTACTTGTTAGAGACGCCGAAGTGTAATAAGCAAGAAATTCCTATAGAGGCTTGATGGCTACCACCATCGAATTAGACAATCTGACACTTCAGAAATCAGGTTCAGATTTGTAGGTTGACATGTTATTCGCATTTTTGCCCTCGTTGGCGTAGGGTACCCCCTCGGGCTCTTTGCAATCTGTAACTCCCGACGGACTGCATCTCACTTTATGGCTACCAAGGGTGGGACAGAAGGAGCCAATGCTCAAGGTCTAGGAGGCGGACCTAATGGAATCGGTGGCCCGATCGCTAATAAAAATGTGATTTTCAAACCAGCAAGACGGATCGACATTGAGAACATCATGAATGAAGTAAAGGCGGCCTTGGGTGACCGCTGGGATAGATATCGAGAGATAATGACATTGTTTTTAACCGGTAAGTTTAATTTTCGAGCCTACAGGATGGATGAACTTGGATGAAGTTTGGCTGGTGTGTCAGAACGTGACTTGATCAATATCGCTGAACAAGGAGTCCAGTACGCATGGACATTCTCGCAAATGCTGACTGCTTTAGGTAAATTGACAAGAAAAGAACTTGAATGTGAATTGAAATCAATTCTAGATAGAACTATGTTCAGAATGCATAATCAGTTTCTCCTTGCCAATCTTGCCAATGCCCTCCGAGATACTCCAGCTAGCAAAAGGGCAATCAATAGCTGGTGTAAAGATGTGGACAAGGGATCGAAAATGGTCAATCAGGATGTAAGAGCTCATCGATTGCGCGAATGTATATTATCCTTGGGACCGAGGGATAGAAATCGACTTAAAAACGTAACCAAGGTAAGAGAACTAGCGATATGTTGCTAATACGACTCAGAATAAAAAGATGGTTTCGGCGGTATCTCTATCCAGGCGAGCGTTGCTGCCAAAGATTCCAGTTGTACGGGATAAAGAGAAGCAGAAAGCTAGTTGGACGCAGGATGTGATACTGGAACTTCAGACCCCTTTGTCTATCGAGTTATATGAGTTACCAGATCAAGATCACCTTAGGCAACGAATGCAAGGTATTGCCATAGAGAGTGGCCTTCTAGGTGGGGTCAGTGCTAATGTACCTGAGTTTATCATGGCTGGCTTGGAATTTTATTTAAAAGACTTATTGCAACAGACATTTACGCGCATGAGGAAACTGCGCCCAGAAGATCATCCAAAGCATGGCGAAGAGCGGTCCATTACCATTCATGACTTGGCCATGCCGCTACGGATGGCTCCTTACAGCGTGGTCGAGTGGAACGGGCCTTTGTACCATCTGTTTAATGGAATGTTGAGAAATGAAGACGACTATGACGACTTGATGGATGATAGTTTTGAAGAAGCGTTTCGAGCTGCTCAAACAGTTGAATTCAATGGAATCGACGGAGAACGGAGGAGAGGTGAATCAGAGAGTGAGCTTACAAGAGAAAATACGACGGAAGAAGCAGAGAGTTATATCAGTGACCCAGCCTCTATTCGGAGTCTGGTCAGAGAGTTGTTCACGGCATCTTAGTGTATTTTTAGTTGGACAAGACTCTGGTTTCTTGGTTGGCTGGCTAGCATCTAAATATGTACCTAGTCTAGATAAAAGGAGGAAGTTTATAAGGATAGCCCTGATTTTTAGATCGAAAAATCGATAAAAGTAAGGAGAAAAGGACGATGTTGACAACTAAGCAGATAAGGATGACTAGGCCTTGAGTCTTTGGCGTTTCAATCTTTCCTACTTTATAGACAAGAGAAATGACAGTGAAGGCAAGACAACCGTAGAGCGTAGCAATGATCTGTGTTTCAATTCCAAACTGCTGGCTAAATTGAGGAATGATCATCATCACCCCTTGAGCACCCATTCCCGTATAAGGGACACCTCGAATGGCAGCAAACATTTGTCCGCCTGTAAATATCAGTAGAGTTCCAAATGCCAAAGCAGCCCATAGCAAGCGACTCAGGACAAGCGAACGTATGGTAGACCAATAGACTTTGACCAACGACACCGACACTAACAAGGCAAAGATTGTGCCTGCCAATTTTGCCCACGGGAAAGGAGGATGTATCTCGACGGTTTGGCCAAGATTCTCAAAGATAAAGCGCTGACACTCGGTAATAAGATCCGTGGTATGGAATGTCGATTTGATTGGTTCCCTTGACCCTTCTTTATAGATCCATAGATTTGGCACTGTATTTAAACCTAAGCGCTGGAAAGTGCCTCGACAATTAAAGAAATCGGCTTGGGCAAAGAAGACGTGCTCGCCTCGTGGGTGATCGTGGAGCCAACTGGAGGCAAGTAAAGCAAAATCGGGTTTGAGCATGGAGCATAATGTACAACCTACTCGAGGTTCCAGTGCAGTAAGACTAACAATGACGGAATAATCTTTATGTTTATCGA
This sequence comes from Trigonopsis variabilis, assembly GCA_003707065.3. NCBI lineage: Eukaryota > Fungi > Ascomycota > Trigonopsidomycetes > Trigonopsidales > Trigonopsidaceae > Trigonopsis > Trigonopsis variabilis. The sequence goes on along the minus strand of PPXM03000010.1, from coordinate 519,579 downwards.
GTATATCAGCAAAATTGTCATCATTCAATTCGATTAAGCCATTCGATGACCTTGATAAGCTGACCATTTCATCTAGTGAAGCGCCAATGGCTTGGACTGCGATCAAGCCGATCACCCAGAGCGCAAACTTCATGATTGAATGGATAGATGATGCAGTGTCAAAGAAGGGGGGTGTGTAGCGGTGGAAGGGTAGATGTGATGGTTCTGGAAAGCCTTGAGCGGATGGATGGATAACATTTTCCTCAGTTTTCTTGTCTACTTGGTTCAGACTTCTCAGAAAGACTTTATATACCGATCCTGTCTTCCTGGACTAACGGATCCTCATTTTTGGTGGACCCGGTCCGTTCATCCTATCGTCATTAGCCTTCTCCGTTGGCCCTGCTTCTGTTGGTCCCACTTCCATTGGGCCCAACTTCAACTAGGACACAGAGATTGGGAGATTGTGTGACAAAAATAAGTAAGGAAATGACACTGTTACGGTAGAAATAGCAAGCGAGTAAAGTAATCAAAAGACGTAATTTGCAAATAATGGTTGAAGGAAAGTTAGAATCGCAGCAGAAGCATATTGGTTCTATGTCTGAGCCTATCTCTCGGTACTCGCATATAAGAGGATACAATAAGAAATACAATGATATGGTCATCGAAGTTATGCATCTTGAGAGTCGCCAGATGAATGCAAATTACTGACACGGCAAATCATAAATTTGCAAGAATTCTAGTTTACACAATTAGTTAGAAGAAGGCCACCATAGCAATCATTGATTTCTCTAGGTTTTTTGTCACATTCTTAGAACGTTAAGCGATGACATTTTGGGCCATCATGAACCATATCATGAATCCGTTTGCGTAACAAGCACTTCATGCGCCGTGATTGAGCTGAGCAACCTATACTATATATTTTTTACATGCTCTCTCTAAGTCACTATAAGTCAGATCAGGTTTTGGAGCCCAGCCGTCACACTCTCACTGCATAACAGTTATATCATCTGGGATGGATATCTGCCTTAATTCTACTCCAGCCTCTTGCAATATTCGCCTTGAAACATCATCCATACTATAGGAGTTGAAATAGATGACTTCCTTTATACCAACTTGAGCAATCTTGACGCTGCATGTCAAACACGGACAGCTGGAGGTTAGTCAAAGTCATCATAGACATTCTCACGTATTACAATATAAAGAAGCACCATCGCCTATCCGTTCTCGGCCTGCTTCCATTAGAGCATTTTCTTCTGCGTGAAGACACAGACATGTCCCTAGACCCATTCCTCGGCGTTCCCCATTATTGCACCGAGAGCATCCACCTTCGTTACAGTTCTTCAGTCCTTTAGGAGTGCCATTATATCCAGTTGCAATGACCCTATTATCTCGAACTAATACACAACCAACCCTTCTCTTCATACAATTGCTTCGATGAGCCGCCAAATCAGCAAGCCTCATAAAATATATATCCCAAGAAGGCCTCAGCCTGAGTGGATTATCTAAGTCAATTCCTTTCAAATAGGCCTCTAGATTTCCTTCCTCATGAAGATAAAGACGAACTTTCGATGCAGCGATACAATAAGTCAATCCTCGCTGATTACCGAACATCAGTCGATCAGATAACTCGATGAACTTCTCTAATGATAAATACTGGCATCTAGAGTTAATCGAGCTCGTCTTAACAATGTCATACTTCTCTTTCAGTCTCCCATATCGGCTGCTAATCGGTCCATCCACTGACACGGACAAGAAGAAAGGTCTGCAACTTAAAATCTCAAATGTCTCCCTGTCTTGAAGACCGCTGATTACAAATTTATCATTCCAATGTCGTGTGACATGTTCCAGCAATACCGCCACATGGGCGAACCGTAATACTTGTTCATCTTCCTCAAAGATCTGCTCAGCCTGCAATCCTACAGAGTTGGCATTTTTGTCCAGATAGATCCTCTTGTATCCTTGCAATTCCAGGTAGTCTCCAACTAGTTCTGATCCAGACCCCAACGTTCCGAACAAACCAATTAACATGTCCTGCTGCCCGCGTTACCTCGAAATACGAGCTCGAATTCGTTGTCAAAAACTCCATTAACAGGCATGTGCAGGGTTACTATTATTACATTAGATAATTAAAAATTGGTATTTAAAAATGTAGAATCATCACCAAATTTTATGAATACTTTTCTCTAAGTTTTTTTTTTTTTAATTATATTTTATAGCTAAAGTCAAACCACTCACAACTTATAGATTATTACCATTAATAGCTAGTAGGGTATGTTCAAGTAGATCATTGATATTCCTTCCTACATACATTCTCTAACCGACTCTACACGATAATCAACTTGTACCCGAGGCCTAAAAATATCGTACATCATGCAATTAACATCAAGCGATAGTCTCCGCGGCTTGTCCTAAAAGTTCCTCACGAGACTTCCCAAAATTATCAACATTTTTTGTAATCCGAGTCCAGACTTCTCCATGGCGAGGATCAGCCAAACGAAAATTCCCAATTAGATCAGATAATGCATCCTTATAATGCTCTTTACTGAATTTATATAGCCAAACCCAACTATCGCCATTATCGGGATCGGCTTTAACAGCGCGTTCAAACCAAGTTTTAGCTTTATCTGGTTTGCGATCATGGAGAAACGTTTTTGCGACAGCGCATATTAATACCGGGTCATTTTCACATTTTCTTAACGCATCGACAAATCGACTCTTGCGTTGCGTTCGCGGCTCCATTCCTATGCTTTCAACCCATAATGCTCCGCTGGAGGGACAATCTTGCAATGCTTGAGCAGCAAGAACTTTCGCATACCTCTCATTCCCCGCTCGTTTCTCCAGGCGAACTTTTTCTAACCAAATCTGAGAGTTTTTTGGATTATTCAGCATCGCTCGATCTAACAAGGATCGAGCTCGAACCCAATGACCCTCGCTTTCTTCTAATCGACTAATCAACAGCCATAAGCCAACAGATCGAGGACATAACTTCGTTCCATTTAAATAAGCTTCTCGAGCTTTATCGATATTACCCATATATTCATAAATCTGCCCCTCACACATATGTAGCTTACTACTTTCCGGATATTTATGAAGGCCTTGGTTCACCAGAATTAATGCTTCTTCACTATTCTTCAACTGTCGTTCCAATACCACCGATTTAATCCAGACTCGTTCGGTTCCGCTCTCTATTCTCGCACGTCCTAAAAGTTTCCTAGCGCCATCATGAGCATTATTCTCGGCTTGAAGCTGTACCGCTGCCAACCATACATCTTCATTTCCAGGGTTATGTTCAAACGCCCTAGCAAGAACGTCACTAGCACCATCAACATCCCCCTGCTCGTATTTATCTCGTGCATATGCAAGCCATAGTTCTTGAGACTGAGGACATGTAGCTACAGCCATATCATATATCTCCCAGAGATCTTTGGGCTGACCGTGAGTCTTCTCAAGATTTGCTGCAGACTTCCACAAATCGACCGCCTTGGGGTAGACCCGCAAAGCATATGCGTGAATAGCTCTGCAGGTCTCGTATGCGCCATCCCCCAGTGCTTTCTGAGCATCATCTTTCCATTTAGCCAGCTGATCTTCCTCTTCCAAGTCCATTCCTAGAGTAGCATTGATAATAGCTTGACAAGTGAGTACAGCGCCTTCCGTTTCGCACTTCTCGGCTTCTTGCAGCCACTGTTCACGGTTAAGCATCCCTCCCTGATCCTGTAGACTGGAAATACCCTTTAGAAGGATTTTACTCACTCTCTCAGAATTCCCTGCCTGTTCTTCTAGTCTTGCAGCAGCAACCCAGACTTCATAAGAAGTAGGAACAGCTTTCCTTGCTCTATTGAGCACTTTACGAGCATTTGAATCAGTTTCTAATCTGGCTAATGCCAGCCATAGCTCTATAGCAGTAGGAACCAATTCTACCGCACGAGCCAGCAAAACTCTGGCATCATTTGGATTCTCTTCCAGGTTCACAGCTTCTTTCCATAATTTCTCGCTTTGTGGTACCATTTCCAAGGCTTTCCTAAGTACCTTTTTCTTTGATTGAGGATCGTTCTCAAGGTTTTCCGCCGCCAGCCAAAGCTTGACACTCTTAGGATTATATTCAACAGCTTGAGCTGCAATCACCCTAGCATTTTGTCTATCATGCAATCTCATGCTTGCCAGCCACACTTCTTCATTCCCTGGACAGTTCTCACAGCCCTGAGTAATGAGACGTCGAGCGGCAACCTTCCTACCAGCATACTCCTCTAATTCAGCAGCCGCTATCCAGCCAGTAGCATAAGACGGGTTAGATTTGATTAACGATGCCATGAGTTCTCTGGCTTTCTTAATGTCCCCTACTTGGGCCACTGCGCTAGCACCAGTTGATGCAAGGGAAGTAAGATAGCCTTTAGCATCGACGCTGGTACTTGTACCTATAGTGTTTGCTTGATCGAGTCTCATACCTAACATCTTATCTCTAGCGGTGGAAATAGAGCGAAAATCCGTCACAGATCCGTCACTTTTGCTGGTGTCAATTGATGTATCTACTCCGGCTGAGCCTGCAGATGCCAATAAATTATCTGGAACCGCATAGAACCTCCTATTCATACGATCCTCTGCGCGCGTCCGTCGGTTCTTACCAGTGAGATCGCCAACTGAAGGAAGACTCGCCCATTCTGCATCCGATACATTGGCCAAATCTCGCTTCAAATCAGCGAATTGCACTGATATTTTGGGATTTTTTCTTTCGTGTTCCTCCTGCTCCATCTTTTCCCGAAGTTCTCGCCTTGCCCTCCTTCGCGCTTCCATTCTCTCATCAACTTCACGGTAAATTTTATCGGCTTCAGCATCTTCTCGATCATATTGAGCAACCGAAAATAGACCAGCATCATTTTCAGCATCTTTAAATCGTTCATCATCACCTTCACCCTGAATGGAAGCCTTCAGAGCATCTAGTGATAAATCATCTCGAGCAGGGCCGATATCTGATCTTGTCGTAAATCCTGTAGCGCCTCTACCTAATCCTGCCACATATCCTGTAGGCGCAGGAAGATTCAAGAAATCCTTTTCGGCATGGATGACCATGGAAGATTGTGATACAAAGTGTCTAAATGAATTCAATGTGTCGCGTGTAGCGGGCAGTATAGAGGTTACAGTGAAACCAATCCTCTTTCTAGAGCTGGAATACTTTCTAGGAACCAAGTCAAATAAACTGTCATGTGTTGCTAGTTTGCACAGGCTCCGAAGTTTTTGGATACATCTTTCTTAGTCTCTTGTTTTTGTGGTTGACGGGTCTATTGCTCGCTCGAGGGGTGGCGCGGCGATATGCTATTACCTGATGCTATAAAATCATGTTTATTTACCCCTTAATGAACTCCAGGCGCGATTATGTATAATCTACGATTCTGTCTCCATGAATGACCCGAAACCTATCGACTCCTGAAAATGTAGCATTTCAGACCTTATTTTCAATTTCTGGTTTATTAAAAACCTTTCAGGCATTTTTTTTTGGAACATTTGGGCTTTATTGATACTGGAAATTTTGTCGATAGCGGAGAGGTCAAACAAATATCAGATGGCTGAGCTATCCTATTGTGGACAGAAGCTTGTCAGGGGAACCTGAATTTCCGCAGGACTATGGAATATTAAGGGGGGCAGGGACATATCCACAGGAACTGCTGGATTATTTCAGGGGATCAGCAGTGCCTCGTGCGTGAGTTAAAATATTATAAGTATGCGCAAAGAATGAGGAAAAAGCATCAAACAGAGACTGCAGCAATTCGATATGCTTCATCTTCTTGCTGCTGGACTTCTTAGCACTGTCACCGCCGCTCCCGCGTTGACATTAAACTCTTCTTTAGCTGGACGAGGTTTATCAACATATGAAGACGGGTCTTTACCTTGCTCCTCTTTTCCTGAAAACTATGAGAATATCTTACCTATATATCGCAAAGGTCTTGGCGGCTGGAGCAGTCTTCAAAAGAATGACGGCACCGACTATGCGGGTTCAAGTGAATGTACTGATAATACTTATTGTTCCTATGCTTGTGATAATGGCTATTTCAAATCCCAGTGGCCTACGCAACCTGAGAATGGAGTATCTGTGGGCGGGCTGCTATGTAAAAATGGTCGATTATGGTTGACTCGCCCTGATAGTCCTCAACTTTGCATCCCTGGAACAGGAAAAGTCAAAGTACGAAATGAAATTTCTGAATCAGTGGCCTTCTGTCGCACTGACTATCCTGGTAGCGAAGAAATGATCATTCCCTTGGAAGTCAGCAGAGGAGAGGAGAAGGTCTTAGGAACGGATGATGAAGCCACTTACTACAAGTGGAAGAACTCTTTGAAAACGTCTGCTCAATACTATGTGAACAACAGAGGTTCGGATAAGAACCAGTGCGTATGGGGTGAACCTAACCAAGGTTACGGCAACTGGGCTCCCATCGTCGTTGGTTCTGGAACTGATGGTGATCATACGACCATTATGATAGCTTTGAATGAATTGAACGGCGATGCCCCTGATTATAATATTCGAATCGAGGGTGACGGTAACGGAGAGTGTGCGTTTGAGAATGGATCCTTCAGGGAGACAAGTGGCGGCGCTAACATGTGCATCTTTACTCTGACTTCGGGCGATGCCACTATTATTATTTATTAGATTTATAATAGTATTATAAATATTATGGAGAGCAATTTGTAACAAAGCGCAGCCTGACAGCCATTATGGTAGAGTGCAGGCGAACTGATTATTTACGTTAATCTCAGAAGAAAAGTGCACAAAAAATAAGGGAGATTAAACTGCCTACTGCGTAATTCCAGTCTTGAAGCTGACGCTACTGAACTTCACCAGCCGAAGAAAGATAAAAATAAGCTAGCTATCAGCCCCAATGAAAGAAAATCTCCTTTTATTCTCTAATACCGATATAGAACAGAAGATTTTTTGGGAACAATAAGCAAGAGATAGGGTCTTCAGCCAATCTCGTGCCACTTTGACGCTGACCTGTGCTAGTTACCCTACCTGTCGAGAAATTTTTCTTGAGGTTGGGAGTTTGGGAAATATGGTCCTCCCATGGGTAAAGTTAGTCGAAAATACAATAATTCTGTCACTGAAGTTGCTGCGAAGCCTATCCAAAGGCACAATGTCTTTAAAATGAATACTGATCTTGGGCAACATCTATTGATCAATCCTGGGATTATCAATGGTATTATTGAGAAGGCCCATCTTCAGCCGTCAGACACTGTGCTAGAAGTGGGCCCTGGTACAGGTAACTTGACAATGAAAATATTGGAAAAGGCAAGGAAGGTGACAGCCGTCGAGATGGATCCCAGAATGGCAGCTGAGTTAAGCAAGCGAGTTCAAGGAAAGCCAGAAGAGAAACGGCTAGAAATCATGCTGGGAGACGTAATAAAGATTGAATTACCTTTTTCAGACGTTTGCATAAGCAATACACCTTATCAGGTAGGTAGCGTTTTTTTTTAGTTCATCGACCCTTACTTATTACTTTAGATCTCTTCCCCTTTAGTTTTCAAATTACTAAATGCTCCTCATCCTCCCCGAGCTTGTATATTAATGTTTCAACGGGAATTTGCTCTTAGATTAGTTGCTAGGCCAGGAGATAGTCTTTACTGCAGACTGAGTGTGAATGTTCAAATGTGGGCCAAGGTTACTCACATAATGAAGGTCGGCAAGAATAACTTTAAGCCTCCGCCTCAAGTTGAATCTTCAGTTGTTAGGATAGAGCCAAAGAATCCTCGTCCTCCAATTGACTTTGAGGAGTGGGATGGGTTATTGCGAATTTGTTTTGTTAGGAAAAATAAGGTAAGTCAGACGCAAACATCCACTTACTAAATGTAGACTATTGGCGCTGGTTTCAAATCGCAAGCTATTCTGGACATACTAGAAAAGAACTATAGGACCTTTTGCGCACAGAATGACATGATTGTGGACGACGAGTTCGACATTAAGACAAAAGTCCAACGAATCTTAGAAGCGACTGGATTGGATAAAGCTCGAGCCGGTAAATGCGATGAAGTTGATTTCCTAAAGTAGGTTTTAAGCTGTTGTGAGACTAATTCTAAGGCTATTATATGCTTTTCACAAAGAAGGACTTCATTTCGCTTGAGCTGTATACTAGTATGGTGTTGTAACGATATCTTTACTTATCCTGAATAGACAATGTCTGACTTAGCGTTACACAATTCTGCTAATTCAACTGAATGCGTGACAATTTTGAGATGAGTTATGGTACGATGTGGGCTAAATAACTGTGGTAGCGACTACTTATCACATTCTCGTCAACGGCATCCATTAAATGACGATTTCTACCTTTTACTTTCACATTACTGAGCCATAAATCAAGATACAAGTTAATAAAGGTGCTCAACCGCGGTTCTCTTTTAGCGCGACACAATGGCTTGGTACTACAATGCGGCTCACTTGGAAGCTTATTCACCACGTCGCTGAGTAGATATCGGCAACTGGGTATCTCTTGCTCGTCTTATTTGACCTCCTTCATCTTGAATAGCTCCTTGCTAGAGTGATATCTTTTTTCTTTGTTGAGCTATTTCTTAGATACTATACTTTGGCTTGCTCCAGATTTATACTTTCGCTTATGTCTACATTTGAGAAGCCTCGACCGCCATTTCGGAGACGCTCTCAAATAAAGAAGGGAACTCGAGATATAAAGGAAACAGATGCGCAAATTGCATGTGATGTTCTCATAGATGAAGATGGCCATGATCTTCTTAACGTACGCGATCAATATCTTCAAAGTCAAGGACGAATTCGGGAGCTTGAGAAATTATTAGAGGAGAAAAACTTGAGTGAGAAAGTATTAATCGGGGCAGAAAATTCATGCGAGGAGGAAATCTCAGAGCTCCAGCAGGAAGTCCGAAGACTAGAGAAATCCTTACGTGACCAGGAAACAGAGTGGACTCGCGAGTTTAAAAGACAAAAGGATATTATTGCTGATCATAAGGCACTATTAGAAGTCAAAAATGAAGAGAACGATGACTTAAACGATAAGATAAGGCTGCTTGAAACTGCATATTACGCTAATAAAAGATCAATGGAACTTCTGCAAGAAAAATATGGGAGATTAGAAGATCGTTTAGGGCTATCGAGGGCAAAATCTCCAAGGAATGCTCAATCTCAACCAGAGTTATTGAGCACGAGATCATCTGGCCGGCTGCTTCTTTTAGAACACCAGAATGAAAAACTAAAGGAATTATTACAACAAGAGAAAAAAAATAATCGACATCTAGAGTCTGAAGTAATGGAATTAGCTCAGTTAAAGCCTGTGATGTCATCGTTATCTTTACGAATATCGGCCTTGGAAGAATGCCTTCTACAGGCGCAACCAGAGATCTTGGAGTTGACCAGGAAATCATCTTTAGCAGCTATATATACTTACGAGTTACAAGATCTCGTTGATCAACAAGCTTTAATGCAAAAAGTGGCATTTTTCCCTTTCATTCACCCTCCCAGGAATGATCTGGATAACTCCTGTCTTAACGGCGCAGTACAACAAGTAGACTTTTCGCCTAGATCTTTTCTTGGATTAGAATACAAATTCAGACCGACAACCCTATTCGCTTGCAGAATGATCGTTATCTTTCGCCTTGGTGCATCGTCATTTTCGCCGTCGTCTGCTTTCCTCTCCACTGATTAACACTGTCCAAAATTATACAAGCGAACCTCTTGCGATGTATATACGCACTACAGTACCTATGACTTCTATCTCTGTAACACATCTTTATGCTACAACTTGGGAACGCTCAGCCGCAATGGAGGAGACAGTTTGGGTAGAGAGATAAAAGTAGTCGTAGAGAGCTTAAATATAACTAATTCACACAGGGCCATTTATATCGAATTCACACTGAGTCACACCAATTTAACCTGTAAATTTCATGTTCTCACACTTTTCCGGAGATTCCTTTTTTCCGCTCCCAATGGATTCACGTGACACAATGCGGGGAAGTCTGGACCTCGCAAGCCATTTCTTCCATCATGCCACCGAAGTCAAAACCATCTATCGACCTTGATCATGCTGTTAACTTGAGCGGCGCATACTCCAAGACATCTCCTATAGGCGTACCGAAAATTTCTGGCTCTTCTTCGATGAACCCAGGCTCAGCCTTTTCTCAGAGCGCGTCTTCCTCCTCTGATCCGTTATCTAGCCCTGGTAGTTTCCAAACGAGCCCAAAATCAATAAATGAGGTTCTTAAGGGAAATGACCTTGAGTTGATAAAAACATGTTCGAATGAAAGCATAGATGAGATAGATTTCTCTTTTGGGCCTAGATTAAAAGGAAAAGCGAGAGGATTGCCGATAAATGATAGGATAGTGCCTAGTATAACAAACTCTGGAGTGAACGGGGCAAGTCAAGGACGACGTCGGTCTAGCTTTCTGGCGGATTCGGGGCTGATCGCAGCTTTTCATCATTCCAATGATTAATAATGACTAATGAGGTTTAAAGATTTGGGACTGTATTTACAGAAGGAATATAGAATATCGATCAATGCCTGTAGAGAGTTTCAGGAATATGAAGTCTGATTTTAGTGATCGAGTCATGCCGTACACTGCCCGATAATGATTATCCTTGGTGGTGAAAATTTAATTTTTGTTGAAGCTCTCAGAGTTGGAATTTTTAAGCCTCCGAAGCGTATTGCTAGTATTCTAACAAATCAGTTGGAAAAACTCTCTATTCTCGCTGCTTGTCTTACATGGAAGGAAAAGTCACAGTTTGCAGCGAGATCACGTTCTTGTCATCCATAGCATGTTTGTTTTCCTGAATATAAGTACTTTCATTGAATGAACTGAACGTTTATACAACTAGTGTACAAAAGGATCTCACAAATAATTAGAATGTTGGGCGGAGCGCTTCCTAGAGAGTCAGCTTTATATGACTCAAAGGTACGACAATTCTCCTCATTTTGTGATTATATCCGAGATTCCATGATAGCTTGGATGAATACGGATCGCGGATCGCCACGACCCCAGCAGCGGTGTAGGATGACCAACTGCCATCAATAAAAAAATACTTTGATGGAGTTTTTCTGCCGTGACTAAATCTTTTCTCTCCCCAATTGACAGAAGCGCCGCATAGAATCTACTTTAATCAGATGCCCCATACTTCCAACATATATCAGTTCAGGGTGACTATGTCATAGGTAAAGGTAACTTAGCTCACTGCTCAAATTCAGAGGTGTCATTGCTGGAGCAGATTGCGCTGGATGTAACGTCAGAAGTCCCAACGTAGCGCCACTGCTCTTCTCCATGCAATTCGCCGCCTTCAATTCATTTGTGGACTCGTCTTTTTTCCATGCGTTAGCGATAGAGAAACTGGATCATCACAAGCTGGATAGCTCACAGAAGCCAATCTATGGAGTGTACCGCCAGGCTCAATCAAGTGGAGCCCTTTGTAGTCTAAGCTTGTCAGAAAATTCATTTGATCCGGTTAAGGCTGAAGCTGAATGGTAGGTATGAGGTATTTCTCTGACTAACTGCGCATTAGTTCCAACCCATTGGTTCATTCGGTACCAGGATGGCTGAAGAATGTCAATTTAAGCCAAGAATTTTCCAATACCGATAAGAGTAGCCTCTTAATAGAGTGGGGAAATCAATTATTGCAGAATATTATGTCGGGAAAGTGTACTGAAAACCCAATCCTACTATGTCAATTTAATCTTCTGTCATTTGCTGATTTGAAATCCTATGTTTTTAAGTATTGGTTTGCTTTTCCGGCATTGAGACTTCCTTGGACGGTTTCAGCGAATTATTCTACTTATAATATCGATGAACAAGAACTGAAAACGATAATAAGTGATTATCAGCAGTCGGCTTGTGAGCGTGACCAAGCTTTTTTTGTATTGAATCATAGGAGCTCTTGGTCTATAGCTCCGTTGTCTAAATGGCAGGATATATGGAATGACAGTGACCAGGAGCTCTTCCTGGGTTTTTCGGATCCTTCTGGCCTTCCTAAAAATCCAGGCTGGCCTGCAAGAAACCTCTTGGCTTGGGGCTTTGCTATTACTGGCAGCCGAAACATTACCTTAATAGGCATGCGAGGGAAGAGCTCTCCCATTTTTCTATCTAGTTTAGTGTTGGATGCCGATTTTTTCCTGCCTGAATCATTGACCAAAGAGCTAGTAACTGGTTGGGAACGGAATAAGAATGGAAAACTGGGACCCAAATCTGCAGATATAGGTACGTTGCTAGATCCTAAGCGTTTAGCCGATCAATCAGTCGATCTGAATCTAAAGTTGATGAAATGGAGAATCGCTCCAGAATTGGATTTGGTGACGATTTCAAAGACTAAATGTCTACTTCTTGGTGCTGGTACATTGGGAAGCTATGTTGCAAGAGCTCTATTAGGCTGGGGTGTAAGGAAAATCACTTTTGTCGATAACGGGACTGTCTCCTTTTCAAATCCCGTGCGTCAACCTCTATATATTTTCAACGACTGCCTCAACGGGGGACGCTCTAAAGCATCAGCAGCGGCCGAGGCATTGAAGACTATTTATCCTGGTGTCCAAGCTACAGGTTATCAAATATCTATTCCAATGGCTGGTCATGCAGTTAGCGCTGAGGGGCGCGAGAAAGATGAGTTCGACACGTTGAATGAACTAATGGATCAACATGACGTTATCTTTTTGCTTATGGATTCGAGAGAATCCCGATGGTTGCCGACAGTCATGGCCTGTGCTAAAGAGAAATTAGTTATCAATGCAGCTTTAGGATTTGACAGCTATGTGGTAATGAGACATGGTCTTCCCACCAATGATGGATTTAGATTGGGTTGCTATTTTTGTAATGATGTCGTTGCTCCCATCGATAGCCAAACAGATCGGAGTCTCGATCAAATGTGTACAGTGACCCGACCTGGGGTAGCAATGGTGGCTTCTGCTTTAGCTGTCGAGCTGTTGGTTAGTTTATTACAAGATCCGCTGATGGGAAGAGCGGGTGCCGACGATGTCTCAGTATTAGGTGATATACCTCATCAAATTAGGGGCTTTCTGCATAATTTTTCAACTTTGAAAATCAATGGTCCTAGCTACCCTTCATGTTCTGCATGCTCAGATCCAATCATCGCAGCATTCCGTTCTGGCGGGTGGAATTTTGTGAAATTGGCTTTGAATGACCCTGGCTACGTGGAGGAGATTAGTGGCTTGGCTGAGGTGCAAAGACAAGCGGAAAAAGAAGCTGAAAATCTGGAATGGAGTGATGAAGAATTCAGTGAATAAAATTTTTGACGCCTTAAAGGGCAACTGGTCATTATTAGCATACGTGCTGGGACTCATGGGCCAGATCGCTAGGGCCTTAATCAAGAACCAATGTCCGATTAAAGAACTCCAAGAGCATGCCAAGTGCAAGTCGAGTTATCACAGTGTCATATCTACCTTTGGAATATTCATCGTGAACAGAGGGTTGTTGGGCATCTGCAATCTCGTAAAAGGAGAATTTGACCCCAGCATTTCTGAGCCCTGAACGGATGATATCACGTCCGTGAGGGTGAATATGAGGATCTTTTGTGCCAGCATTAGCTGATTCAGGGAATTGATGAGTCGTAAGGCCGGATCAAACGGGATGTTGGCTGGAATTACTTTTCGCTCTCTTTGATCGCAAAGTCTAGGCCCTGAATCTTTTCCGAGCTCATTTGAGTGAATCTCAGTCCCAAAGAAGGAGACAGCTGCAAAAGCTCATCTGTTTAACGCAGTTCGAAGAGCAACATACCCTCCTAGGCACATCCCTGTAGCTCCCATTTTATCAGTGCATGGTTGAAGTGGTGAGAGCAAATGGTCAATTGTTAACGGTCTGTCTTCATCATAAGAGGATAATGGCTTTAGAAATCTGTAGATATTACTCTTTTTTGTATCTTTAGGATCATAAGCCTGAACTTTGGCTCCGGTAAAGTTGTGATAGAGACGGGGCGGTCACAATATAACCTTGTCCAACAATTCGTTTTACGAATTGGGTTACTGCTCCTGGATTGAATAGTGAGAAGAAGGATTCATGCCTGTGATGGTATGTTAGAAGGAGTCGGAGGATGACAAGCCTGGATAAATCGAAGAAAACGAAACTGCCGGAAATATGACATGTGGAGTCCAGCTATGACTGGGTGATAGATGAAAACTCGCACCGAAGTCCCATCGCCGGTTGCGATATCATTATAGGTTTCGCTAATAAGCATGGCGATTCTAGATGGAAGGATGGTCACCTAGCAGAGTTTTCAAATATTTCAACTATATATTTTGTGTGGACATAAATGGTAAAAGATTATCTTTTGATAGATCCAAAGCAAAGAAGTGAATAAGAGAGAGAAGGGAATATAGCTCACTAAGTGTAAATCTCAGCGTCGAACCAGGGATGGGAGATGCAAAGACCAGACGAGACCAGAGCAAAGGTGCTTATGATAGCTTCTAACATCATCATGAGCTATACTACATGCTTATATATGTGGTCTAAGTCCAGTATAGTGTAGAGGGAAAAATGCCTTCTAGCGCTGATGCATTTATCTTATTCGGGCATTAAAGAAAGAGATGCGGAAGAGACGCAGCACCAGACTATGCTAGGCTCTGTGCTAGTAGAAATGTACTCCAAGGATACGAGTATTCTACTTTATTTAACAAATACAAGGCATTTGAAAATACCTGCACAGGCGAAGTTCTGGTTGTAAGGCTTCTGTCACAGGGTCTGAGCAATCAACGTTTCTTACGTTCCTTGGCATGGACGTAACGGTAGAAATTAATACGCGTAATAATCGACGTGCATGACTCTTGACGTTCCTGCTTTAGCAGTTAATCTAAGTCCTTCACAGATTCGGCCGATTGCCTATCGAATCTTCTCAAAGAAGTATGGCTTAAACCTGAAGACTTGTGGCTTAAAAGTGTTAAGTGACTATATAGGCAGGAAATTGGGAACCGCGTGGAAGACTCAGATCGAAAAGTTATTAGATCAGGTTGCTAAAGAATGGAAAGAGCAGGACCGAGGGATATTTATAGATGGAGAATATCTACAGGGGCTCTTAAATGATATAGACTTGAAAGAACAGAGCTCTGTCAACCAAGGATTGCGACTGGACGATTATTTTTTAGTTGTGGATGGATTCAAACAGACCAAGTACTTCTATGATTACAGCAAAAGACTGTTTACGTCTAGTGGCAAACCTGGCAGTATGATTGGCGAGTCTAGTGAATTGATTCAAATATTCATACGACGATATTATATGATTTTGCACAGATTACAAGGCCATGAGCGAATAAACAATGAAACCAAACTAAATATTACCGTTATCAAAAACCTTTTAGGTCGTGCGAGCCAACCATTCCTATTATTCGGTATGTTATCCTTGGATCAGCAAGGGCAATATATCCTTGAGGATATCTCTGGTCAATTGCGCCTGAACTTTAATCAACATGTTCCAACGTTCGGCTATTTCGTTCCAGGATGTTTTGTCTTGCTCGACGGGGTCTATTTGAAGGATAACTCTTTCCTCGTCCAAACAATGACCCACCCTCCTTGTGAGCGTAGAAGTGTGAGTCTAAACAATTACGGTTTGTACGACTACTTGGGTCTTAATAATGACTCTTTGTCCGGTATTAGATTTGATCGTTCTTTGCTGAATCGAATGCAAGTTGAGGAACGTCGGTTAACTGGGACAAAATTCATTTTCCTTGGTCTCGACATGCACCTAAACAAGCCCTCAATCATACTGAAGATAGAAAGAATTCTATCTGCCCTTAACGATTTACCTATTCCTCCATTTGCCCTCGTTTTCTTCGGCAACTTTGCTGATCACCCTTTCACTCCATCTGGTCAATCTTCCTCTTATAAATCTTATTTTGATCGTTTATCTGAATCACTATTAAAATGTCCAAATCTTATGAACTCTCACCTCATCTTTATTCCTGGTGATTCTGATCCATGGTCCTCCGCCTTGACGATAGGAGCTAGCAGTTTGAAACCACAACAAGGGTTACCAGAAACTTTCACCTCTAGGTTAAAACGAAACTTTATTAATGTCCATTGTCCTTCAAATCCGTCTCGTTTAGCCTATTTTTCTCAGGAAATTGTTTGTTGTCGAAGTGATTTCTCAGCCAGGTTCAAGCGTCATGACGTCTGTCCTAAAGAAATTTCCACTTCTTCTCCCAACGTGTTTAATGATTCCTCAATACTTCCCGAAGTCATCCATGGAAGAAAGCTTGCAAAGACTCTCCTTGACCAAGGGCATCTATTTCCTCTGTCGTCTGATCTTCAACCAACTCTCTGGAATCTCGATTATACGTTATCATTATCACCTCTTCCTCATCTGGTCATTCTAGCCGATTCTTCTTGTCCTGCATTCCAAGTCACCTATGAAGGCTCTATCATCTTGAATCCAGGTCCATTTGTCTCTCATGGTCATAAGAACGAACTCTTCTACTATGAGTACAGCCCTGCAAACCAGTTGTGCAACAGAGTGGTAATCTAGATATATATTCTATCAAAGCTATCGTAGTTTAGAGTTGGTCTTTTAAACGAATTATCCTAATCTTACATACACAATTTGATATTCATCTTTTGCGCCTGCGACTCCTACCAGCACGATCGCGCCCCTCCCACTCTCGATCTCTTTTTCTCGTGCGTTCACGATCAAGCTCCCGGTCTCTGTCATTATCTCGGCCCAACTCCCGAAGCCTAAGCTTGTCACGCTCTCGTTGTCGCTCTCGTTCGCGATCTCGTTCACGTATATCATGTTCTCTTCTCTCCCTCTCGTGCTCCCGCTGCTCTTTTTCTTCTCTCTCTTCGAGTTCCTGTCGGCCCTTTTCACGGTCTCGGCTAATAGGCTGCTGGTTATTTGTTCCTCTCGGTGGTGCTCCTCCACCCCACCGCCTTCGGCTCGGGACCGTAGAGAAAGCTGTATTGCCCAAAGCTTTCGGACCTTTAGGTGCATCATTTCGAATCCCTTTAGGAGCGCTAGGCAGGCCCTTTATATTGGCACTCTGGCTTCCTTGGCCTCCTGTAACTAACCTATCTATCTCATTTCCTGTCTCGTAGCCTTCGTAATTATTCTCAGCAGAAGACTGTGTAGGTTCGACTGAGTTTGCCCCGCTATCACCGATACTTCGGAGATTTTTTTCGTCACCAGAGCCATTATTCCGTATGTCTTTTTCTTTTTTCTGCTTCATCTGTTGAGAAAAGTATTTCTTAGCCTGTACATAGTACTCTCTAAAGCCCTTGAAGTATTGAGCCATCATTGTTGCGGTATAGCCTCCATAAATTGGATTACCTTGCTCTTGTTCACCAAGGAGAGAATTTTGGTAGTTCTGTTCCTGTTTAAGGTCGATATCTCCTTTACCTTTAGGCTGAGCCTTTCTGACTTCGACCAGTTTATCCTTAATATATAAAGGCTGGCTTGAGATAACATTCTCGACTGAAGATTCGCTGTCGAATGTGATAAATCCGAAGCCCCGTGATCGTCCTGTTTCTTTATCTTGCATTAGTGTGGCATCGATGATTCGGCCGAATCTAGTGAAGAAATCTTTAAACTCGAACTCAGAACAGTCCTGTGATATTCCACCAATAAATATCTTGGCTGTTTTGTCTTGTTCATCTCGTGGAATAGCCCTTTTTGGATCAATCTACTCTGTTAATTCGATTAGCACATCCAATACTAACGATCTTCCCATCTAATACATGTTCACGTATCATCACCGCATTCACACATTTGGAGTCTTTGAAAGTGAGGAACCCAAATCCCCTAGAGCGACCTGTGGCCCCATCCCTCATCACTTGACATTCGACTACTTCACCAAACTGGGAGAAATAGCTCTTCAACCCCTCTTACTATTTAGTCTAGTTAATCTAGCTAAATCTTACCATCCGTAGTTTCCCAGTTTAAACCTCCGATGAACATTTTCCTGGTAGTTAGTCCACTAACTTCTAAATGATCGCACCCATCTTCTCGTCGCTCTTGAATCACATCTGTGGATTTGGATGCCTCATTCTCAGTATATAACGGCTCAATCTGAGTAGGGATAGATGGCTTTATGTCATTGAAAGCTGATTCATTTACTTGGTCAGGTGAAAACTGAACCACCTGACTAGTTATCCGGTTCAGTTCCTGACCTGTTGCCGTAGTATGAGGAGCCATGCGGTTGGTGAATATATCATTGGAACTGATTGTTAACTCTGAAAGACTTACAGACGCACTAAATTTCACTAAAAAGACTTTCATCATCCTCCATGGTCAGACGGCGGAGGTTGTAAGCGTGGCCATTCACCTGTGAGAACATGGAACCGTTACAGGTTACGTTGGTGGGACAGTGTGTGCATTCGTATAATTAATTACCTTGGTAACTTAATTGAATTTGAGGTCTAGCCAAACTGTCTCTCACTTGTCTGCAGGTGAGCGCTGCCAAAATCTTACGATCGACATTGTCCACTGAGAGTTGGTAGCGCTAAAAATTCATGGGACAGGCTAAATTCCCCTGACCTGTTGTTTTTTTACTTGTTTCGAACTTCGCAATGCTGCTTTTCTTGATTAAAAATAGTATTTTTTGGACTTCATCTAGAGCATTTTTCAGTGACATTGAGGAGGACAGCGATCACGACATTCTGCTCAAGTCCTGCACCGGCCATACTAAAGTTGATTCGTTTCTTGCTTACAAGATGATGGTTTCCCCATTTTCTTTCGATTTATGACTCAAAGCTTCTTTAGATCTCTTCTTCTATCTTCTATTGTTTAGACTCGTACACTTCTCTGCAGAGGCTGTTATATGATTCTCTTCTGAGGGTCTATAACCCAAAATGTCTGACCTTGCCTCTCAAAAGAAATTCTTAGGTCCGATAGAGCGATAGAGTTATGTTTGACATATGTTTATAAGAATGTATTATTCGTGAAGCGTTTAAACAATCTTGCCGAGCAACTGCAGGCGGCAGTGAGACGTTCAATCTTTTCCATATTTCTGCGAAACAGAGAAATTCTACGTGAGCTTCATACGAGGATACCTTTTGAGTCAGCCAACAGTCAACTAAAAGGGTATCTTCTACATTGCAGAGTTCACGCTGTTGTGGTTGTTAAGCACAAGCTTCACAGAGCGACGGAGGGCGACGGACAGGGTAGCTATTTCTCGTCGTAGCAACCGCAAAAACTGCTGCACCATGCTAGCAAGCAGTCTAGGGTTATTGAAGAGGTCGTTCTCAACATCTAATCGATCGCTTAATGATACCAGTAAGATTGTTTTCTGAATGCTAAGCTAACCTTACTAGGGTCGGTCTTGAATCAGCTTGCTGATACAGTCGTCTTCAATAGAGATGAATCCGACATCCAACGGCTAAAGGAACAATCCGAGATAAAAAACCAAGACTGGTCGGCAGCTATTCGAGAATCTGAATCAGTTGTCGCTCTGAAACGAAGTTATGAGGCGGTAGAACGATCTAGGCGATCTAATAAACGACTTCCTTTGGTCTCGAGTCATACCAGAGAAATTCGTGGAAGCACTTACGACCCTAAACTTCTATCTTTAAAATCAGCAGTACGTATTAAGGATCCTAAACCGCGAGATTGGAGTCGATTTCCTAAGACCGTACTCCGGAAAGATTATTTTACGAAGACCGGTTCAGATCCGCTAGATTTTGTCAAGAATCCTTCTCTATTGACGCAGTTTCTTACTCCAATTGGTGGGATAAAATCAATGCGAGCGTCAGCCTTTCCTAGCCGGACTCAACGGCGTCTAGAGAAAGCAGTCAAACGAGCCCGAGCAGCTGGGTTCTTGAGTTACACTTCCAATATCTACGAATAACAACTCGCTTTTTGTATTTAGATTAATCAACTCGGCTAATAATCATCTAAAGCAAGTCGCTGATATTTAGAGGCCGACTCGGGTAGTCACCAGTTTAACTCCTTCAATCCCATTTTTCCCTTCATCTGTCATATCCTTATCGTTGGCATATCCAAGCTTTCCGGTTTACCTGGCTGGCGGATATGAGAAGTGGCATTTTTGAATAGAGACTGCCACATATATGCTTCACTTAATAATAATTCAATTTCTCGCTCCCCCCAGTCTTTTGTCGGTAAGGATTGAAGGAACATAATAACTTCTTGGAAATCCATTTTCTGGAGTTGCTTCGACCACCTCACCAGAAAAGCAGCGCACACGTAAGGATGGAACTCCGAAAATCCAGAAGGTCCCTCCGCCATGTACGTATCCCACATGCGGATTATATTCTTCACAGATAGTTCTCTCATAAGCATACAATTCATCCATCGGAAACTAAACTGGATGAATTCCACATGCTCATTCGCCAAATGACTCGCCAATTTGGTATCAATTCTTTGTACGAGATCCTTCAAAAATGACACCTGGCGGTGAATTCCTGGTTGTGCAAAAATGTAGTTGTCTTGAATTCCATCCAGTAATTTAGTTAAACACCAATAAGTGTCGGCCTCCACTTGGTCGAGCTGATATTTCGCTAACATGGCAGGGTCTAGGTCTTGCTCGTTCCCATCCTCGGTATATTCCGACAAGAAAACCTCAAAAAAAGGCGTTACCAGATCATTTATACCTTGTACATACCCACTAGCAGGATGTCTGATGGCCCATAAATACAGTATTCTCTCCAGAGCTCGTTGAGTCGTTTCAAAACTGTATAGTTTGATATGAGGATTTGTTCGGGGAACATCAATCTGAATTTGATGCCATACTTGAGGATCTAATCCTCTCGAGAATACTTGCTCTACGCTCTCAAGATATTCTTTTCGCTTTCTAGCAAGCACAGTCTTCCTTCTGCTTGCGTTTGGCGGTAAATAACCCATTAAAAGCTGCCATGATAATGGCCGCAATTCTTCAGGAATACCTGACCATGCATATTTCTTTAGTTCACTCAAATCAATATTGTCACACGCCAGTAAAGCTTTAAACTTGTGGAAGCGAGTAATCCTGGCATTTAACTCTTCAATTTCTATCTGGCTATCAGCATCCGATGTGTTGGAATACATCATCGATAGGGAATTTGTTGGTAGCAAATCATTTATATCTATTTCTTTATTAACCCCTTTAGAATCTCGATGGCGTAGTTTAGGTCGACCTTCTGTGGCTGAGGTAGAGGGCTTGTATTCAATGCCTTTGATTCGATTATCAGGATTATCGTCTAATTTGACGTTCCAATCGTCATCAGAATCTGTATCTGTATATGTTCCACTTCGTCTAGGAGATGGCCTGTTTAAACTTAGCACTCAACACTTCAACATGTCCTTACGGTTGAATTAGCTGCTTATGCTTGTTTCTTAGCATGTCTCCTAATGAATATGATGCTCCGACCATAATATCTTCCCTATCTGTCAGCATGGTTTTCGGCGTTTCACTTACTTGTAGGCGTTTGCACTTGATCCTCCAGAATGACTTCTAAAAAAAGCTGACGCTAATGTGCCTCGACCTCCTCCTTCCCCAAATATATATTCAGAATTATCTAATCAGAGTTAGCGTATCTCAGTTTTGATGATTGCGCTGAAACTCTCCAGATACACCCTATCTCACCGCACAAAGCACACATAAGAGGTGAACCGCTAAAGAAAGTCCGAGCGGACAATAAATGCCAAATCGAAAACGGTTGAATAATATCGACAACATATTTAGCTTGCATTCAGCTAGCAAACAATCCACAAGAAATTGCCAACTAACTCACAAAGAGAAGAAAACAACTCATGGGATTTTTACTAGTTTTTTTTGTAAGGGGTAACAGATAACCGGCAATTATCTTTAAACTGAATAGTTGACTCTTTTAATCGCGATCTCCTGGCAAACTCATCGAATTTATTCGAGGCATGCAAAGGTGCAAATGAACCATTGGGGGCTTTTTAGACTTACATACCTATCTGAACCATTTCCTGAAATACAGTAAGTCTTTGTCTCATACACAGAAGTCTTACCTGCTTCGTTTTCTGTGGTATGCTCATTATGTCGTGATAGGGAGCGTCGATACACGGACTTGATTTTAAAGTACCGATCGACTAGTGGGTCACTGATTGTAACGGTAACTTCCCGCGATATTATCTAGTGGCCTTACGGGCTGTCCATTTGCGTGTTCATCAAAAAACGTCAGAAGCTATCATATTTTATTCTACGGAGGTGTATGGTAGAATAAGATAGAGCAACTTTCTAAGATGGCTAGATTATATAGTCTGTACTGTACTTGAGTAAACTATGTCGAAGAAGCAGCGAAACCTTTCCCATCCAAATGTAACAATCTCTACAGCGGTTGCTACCAGCGAATGTAATCCAAAAAGCTTGTCTCTATTACTCTAAGTACATGCTTATATAGACTTGATAATGGATCAGGTCATATTCAAGGTGGTCCGATTAATGGTCTGACCTCCGACGAATGACCTGATCCCCAATCGTAGTGCCATCCTTGAAGGCTGGCTGGACAGATGGAATCATTACGACTGATTCGTAACACCAAGGCCTGCATCGTTACATTCAAATCTTCCCTACCATGGATTTAACTACATGGGTTTCGGACAACCTTCTTAATGTGAGTAAGCAGAAATCCTTCAGTTTTAACTCTAGCTCCTCTCTTTCACGGATTCGAACCTTGTCGAATTTTGTATTCAGAGTGCCAAAGATGCTAAATCAGCAGACATCCTAAACTATAGTCTTCAAAGTGTGGGACTTCCAAAGACGCCAGAAGCGCAAGATTTCGTTAAGCAGTTATATTCAAAACTACCACATGCAGGACCTGTGAAGAATCGCGCGACAAACAAGTCTGAGGCGCAACGTTATGCCTTGCTTTTGGAAGGCGACACGACTCTTTCAAAGCCGATTCTAGCCAGTACCAAAGAACTTCTGCGGAATTCAACGAATTATACCCATGCATCACAATCTAAACCAGGAGACCTACCGTCTAGATCTATGATAAATGATGAGGCAACAGTTTCGAATGATAACAGAGAGGTATCATCGCCGAAGGAAACATCGTCTGAACTACCTAATAAACGTAGGAGGAGAGATTACTCAGAAATAGAGAACAATGAGAAAGGAAGCGCATATAGTATTTCTGAAGATGAGCGAGAACGTGATGAGTTTGCCAAGCGATTAAGAGATCGTGATGAAAGAAAAACCAAGAAAGCGGTCCATGACCGGACTAAGAACAGCGATATTTCATATAGAAAGAGCATCTCAGAGGATTCGAAGTTAAGAGAAGAAATATTGCCTGAGTTGTACAAGAAATCGCGACAGACATATCTAAAATCTCGAGAAGAAAAAAAAGTAGAGGAATTAAGGAAGAAAGTCCAAGAAGATGAGATGTTTTTCAGAAATGTGGAACTCACGGCTGAGGAAAGGCGAGAAGTTGAGTACAATAAAGAGATCCTTCGATTGGCGGAGGAGCGGATGAATTTAGATCAAGGAGAAGGATTGTACGCTTTGCCTGAAGACTATATTACAGAAAAGGGAAAGATCGATAGAATGAAACGACAAAGCGTCCTCTATAAACGGTACGAAGAACGACGCAATCATCGAACCAAAGATGTGAATGAAACTGATCAATGGGAGCAAGGTCAAGCTTCCATGGGACTTCAGCCTAATACCAAGTCTACTCCGGCTGCTGACGATTACGACTATGTTTTTGATACTAGTCAACATATTGCGTTTACATCGTCACATAAAGACCGCAAAAAAATGGGCGAAGAAGGAGAAAGATTAAATAAATTGCTGGATAAGGAAGAAAGAGAACGAGAAACAATGAGTATTGAAGACGTCAGAAAATCGTTACCTATGTACAAATACCGCCAAGAACTGCTTCAAGCTATTGATGATCATCAGGTCTTGATTGTGGTGGGAGAAACAGGGTCAGGCAAAACGACTCAATTACCTCAGTACCTTCATGAAGCTGGGTATACCAGAGGAGGAAAGAAAGTTGGCTGTACCCAACCGCGACGAGTTGCTGCCATGTCGGTCGCTACCCGGGTAGCACAAGAAATGAGAGTTCGATTAGGTCACGAGGTGGGATATTCGATACGATTTGAAGACAAAACTTCAGATGATACTATCATCAAGTATATGACTGATGGAATGTTGCTTCGAGAGTTTTTGACTGATCCAGAGTTGTCTGGTTATTCCGTGATCATGATTGATGAAGCGCATGAAAGAACTCTTCATACAGATATATTATTCGGTCTAGTGAAAGACATAGCCAGGTTTCGCCCTGATCTACGACTGATAATTTCATCTGCTACGATGGATGCGGAGAAATTCTCTGACTACTTCGATCAAGCGCCGATTATGAACATTCCTGGCCGACGATTTCCAGTTGAAATACACTTTACTGAACAACCAGAGGCTAATTATATCCATGCTGCAATCACAACTGTCTTTCAAATTCATACATCGCATGATCGAGGCGATATCCTTGTTTTTTTGACCGGTCAAGATGAAATTGAGACCATGGCTGAAAATATCACTGAAGCATGCCACAAGTTGGGCGATACTATAGCGGAATTGGTTGTTTGTCCTATCTATGCCAATCTTCCCCCCGAACTCCAGGCCAAGATTTTCGAACCCACCCCTCCGGGAGCGAGAAAGGTGGTCCTTGCGACCAATATCGCTGAAACATCCATTACTATTGATGGTATTGCGTATGTAATCGACCCAGGTTTCGTTAAGGAGAACGTGTTTAATCCGAGAACAAGCATGGAGAGTTTGGTCGTGACTGCCTGCTCAAGAGCGTCTGCTAATCAACGCGCAGGAAGAGCAGGAAGGGTAGGTCCAGGCCATTGCTTTAGGCTCTACACTAAATGGGCATTTTTCAATGAGCTCCCTGAAAGCACGACTCCTGAGATCCAGCGAACAAATCTTTGTAGTGTGGTTTTATTGTTGCTATCTTTGGGTATCACCAATTTGTTTGAGTTTGACTTTCTGGACAGACCTCCTGACGAGTCCTTGGCGAGAGCTTTAGAGCTCTTGTATGCGTTGGGTGCATTAAATGACAAGGGCCAATTGACTAAGATCGGTCGACAAATGGCCGAATTTCCTTTAGATCCCACGTTTTCTAAAGCAATCTTAGCCAGCAACAAGTATGGCTGTGTGGAAGAAGTAATTAGCATTCTCTCTATGCTTGGAGAGTCAGGATCACTCTTTTTCCGCCCCAAAGATCGAAAGATTTATGCCGATCGAGCCAGACAGGCCTTTACCAGTCCTGGAGGCGATCATCTGACGCTATTGGAGATCTGGAATCAATGGGTCGATACAGAATACTCCTATGTTTGGGCACAAGAGAATTACTTGCAACATAAGGCACTCAAAAGAGCCCGCGACGTGAGAGATCAACTAGCAAATCTATGCGATCGAGTGGAAGTGGAGTTAAGCACCAGTGGTGTCCAAGGCAGCGGGATGGAGAAAATTCAGAAGTCCATTACTGCTGGGTTTTTCCCTCATGTGGCCCGGCTGAATCGGAATGGCGATAGCTACAGGACGGCCAAGACGAATCAGACGGTCTTTATTCACCCTTCAAGTGTTTTATATAAAGTCAAGCCTAAGTGGTTGCTCTATCATGAATTAGTCTTGACGAGCAAAGAATTTATGAGAAACTGCATGCCTATAGATCCACAATGGCTGATTGAGGTGTCTCCTCATTTTTACAAGGACCAGGAGCTCGAGGATATGGGCGGAACCCGCAAAAAAATGCCAAAAGGCACAGGTAAGCCCAGTGTACATTAGTGTAAATTATGGGAATATCCATTTTACAAAAAGTGCTCTATTTAATACGTAGACTGACAACGTGGTAGATAATCATATGATAGTGGCAGCCGTTGATATCAGCGGAAAGCAGGTCGCACCGGTCGCACCGGTCGCACCTTGCTACCTTGTAACGGCCTTATCGCGAAGGGCGCAAGAAATGGATGGTTCGAAATGTTCTATTCCGAGTAAAGTTCTTATATGGCCAGAAGGCAATGGCCTTGTGAGTAGACATAGATGTGGCACAAGTGCTAAGCGAAGATTATTTATGTGCAACCTGATCAGAATCAACCCCCCTCCCAAGAACTCAAGAAAGTACAGGATTCAATTCAGAACGATTCAAATTGAGGAATTAAGTATGTAAATGGGAAATATCACACTCATTGAGAGGTATTACAGCTGAGATACCAACCAAAGGTGTTTTTAGGGGGCAAGAAATCATTGGGTTAATTGAGCTTTCTGAGACACTGCTCTTAATTACGAACACCAAGCAAGTTGCTATTGTTGCAGGAAAGCCAATTTATAGAATCACTGATGTGAAAGCTGTCTCATTATCCAGTGCTCAGGACTGTCAAAAAACTCTGAATCTGATACAAAATAATCTACACGATGAAATGGATCCTAATGATAACGAAACTGACTCTGACAGCTATATCTATCTTCGCTCTAGCCCCAATGGATCAGAAAGACCTACTCCAATGGAAGAAATCGTTGATCCATATGAAGGATTAGTCTTTAAGGGCGGAAAGGAAGCCAGTGAGAGCGATACCGAACGTGATACCTGCAATCGGAATTCTTTTGACTCGGAAAGAGCTATACAAGCCAAAAAAAAATAGTATTAAGGTGGACAAGGGTGTGATCGATAACTATACTCCAGGTTCAGTTTGTAGAGATGGGAGCTCCATTGGATCCGAAGATCTTGCTAAGACTGTGACTCAACAGTCTATAAAGAACCATTCGTTTATTGAAACAATCCCAGTAATTGAACCTATCATTTCCAAATTGAACTATCGTACGTTGAGTCTTTTCAGGAGCGGCGACTTCTATCTGAGTTATGACATAGGTACACTAGCCTAGAGAAATACTTATTAATTCAGACTTGACGAAAAGTTTATTGGATCCTCAGCCGATGTCAATGGAGCGGGCCAAGAAGTGCTTTATCTTTAACTTTCATCTTTCTAAACGCTTTCTTGATACCCCGTTGCCTGTTCCAGTCTTACAAGGCTCAATAGGCCAAATTAATTTTCAGGCATTAGATCAAAAGACTCTTAGTGACTCGCACGCTGATATGCTATATTGTACGATGACTTTGATCTCACGGAAAAGTATTCTGAGAGCTGGATTAAGATATCAACGACGAGGCATTGACGATAATGGCAATTGTGCTAACTGGGTTGAGACTCAACAGCTATTAAACTGGCAAAAGAATGAGTACGTTTCAAATACGACAACCTCATTCACTCAGGTTCGCGGTTCGATCCCCTTGTTTTTTACTCAGTCTCCCTTCAAACTACATCCCACACCTAGGATCCTTAGGCCTTTGAACTGGACCAAACCCATTTTTCTACGGCACTTTCGGCGGCTGAAAAAGATCTATGGTGAATCTTTATTCTATCTCTCATAGAAAAAAAGGACGGGAGAAAGATCTTGGCGAAAGCTACGAAAAGCTAGCGAAAGAGTGCAATATTCCCTTTGAATGGTTTGACTTCCACCGCGAATGCTCCAATATGCAGTTTGATAATATTTTCTTGATATTTGATAGTCCAGTGGGCAGATTCTTGGATCATGCCAAGTGGTCAGATAACTTAAGTAACAATCGACAAAAGGGGGTGGTGCGAACCAACTGTATTGACTGCTTGGACCGCACTAATGTTGTTCAAAGTTGCTTTTAGGTGGTCTGTCTTTGATCGTCAGCTAGGAGATTACCAACTGGCAGTCGTTGATGCTCCGGTGGTTAGAAATCATTTTAATGTTTTATGGGCTGATAACGGTGATGCAATATCGCGACAATATTCATCTACTGCAGCTCTCAAAGGAGACTTCACTCGAACAAGACAGCGCAAATATCGAGGAGTAATGACTGGCGCCTTCTCGCTGTATCGCGATATTTAATGCCACTGTTAATGATTTTCTGTCTCAAGCGATCTTGGATTGTATCCTTGGGTACACTGACAAACAGAAATTCTTGGAGTATCAAGCTACTATGATTGATCATGATCCATCAATTGATTTAACGAAGTTGAAGCAACAATCAATAAAAACATCCGCGTCTATAGTCATCGCATCTGATCAAGAGAGAATGGTCTTCGGAATATGGGTACAAACCCCCGAATCGGAGGGTACGCTAACAGCTAACAATCTAGTAGATAGAATATCTATATTGACTGATCAAGCTATCTATCTCTGTGACTACGATATAATGCAAGAAAAGGTTATGCACTTTGAACGAGTCCAGGTCGAAAAAGTCACCTATATTCGACACGGGGCGTATTATAGTGCAAATGATGGTTTGACTAATATTCAACCTAATCGTAATCGCTCAGGTGTTCTGCTAGAGTACGACAAACGTGATTTGATTCGATCTAATCAGCTGACAGACGTCAAACAACAAGAGCGTCAAAATACGCATGAGTCTAGACAAGTGATCAAAAGTCGAAAAGGCAGATCTTCTGAAGCCGATCAACCTCTTGACGGGTCTTACAAGTTGATGGCAATAAAGTTTCCTCTAGACATGAGCGAGTCTGATCGGAGCAACTTTCTTGGCTGCCTAATCTCCGAATGTCCGCAAGCCGCAGTTAAGGGTGGAAATATTATTTCCCTAGATGATTCTCGTGCAAAAACGAAGATACTCGATTTTATAGGATATCGTCTAAAGAAGCTTCTATGGACGTGAGAACGAAAACAAATGGACCTGTGATCTCCAACTGGATTCTCGCTGCAATGCTCTTTCCACACCTCACAGCGTGCTTTATTTTCAATTTCGTCTGCGGCTCTGAAATTGGGAAGTAAGGCGGACTCGTCTCGGGACTTTGGCTTTGCTTTAATATCTTCTCTATTGTCCCACGTGACTCGGCGATCCTGTCGGCCCGCCGTTCCGGTGTAACCTCATCAGCGTTACATCATTTTGCATCCTGGTCAAAGTTCCACTTATCACTTTTCTTCCCCGTCTGAGTTTGGAGCGTTTGAAATTCGTCTTATAAATACATTCACCCTTTGGGTTGTTCATCCCATCTTCCTTATCTATATAGCTATATAGTTAGATAGGCTCTATTTCCGTCTTCGTTTGTCTCGTTCCCCTTTAAACTTTGTCATCATTATTGATTTCACTCGTTAGTGAGTATCTCCGACCATGGGGTTTATACAGGCATTATTTTTATTGCTGTTCCAGGTGATTGCTGCTCCAGTAGACAGATATTGGGCGGTTCTACCTGGAGTCATACCTGAGTACGTTCTAAGGCATGGTGAGTCTCTGATCTTCGAAAGGCGATTAGCTAACTCACCCTTCAGCTCCTGCTGTTCATTTATATTCAGAGGAAGTCTATTTACCCCAAGATGTTTCAAGATTGTAAGTTCAAGAGAAGAACATAATGAACTTGAGACTAACTATGTGATAGCGTCCAGCATATGAGTGCCGTGCATAAAGACAAAAATCTGACTAATGGACGAGTATTGGAACTACAAGATTTAGGTCGTCTACCTCGAAAGAAAGACGTTTTTTTGACATCAGTAGATGATTTCAGTGTCGATCCTCGATGGATTCAAGGAATACGGCGGATGCCGGATTTGGTGACTGGATGGTGTCAGGCACCAGTCCCTTTAATTGTGGTTGATAAAGGCGATGGATGGGTGGATGCATTTTGGTTTTATTTTTATTCGTTTAATTTAGGGCCATTTGTAATGGGTGCCGGTCCTTATGGCAACCATGTCGGTGATTGGGAACACTCGCTCGTTCGATTTTATAAAGGAGCTCCACAAGTGGTCTGGATGTCAGCTCATGGCGGTGGTTCGGCCTTCCAATTCGGAGGCATGGAGAAACTTGAAATGGACTCCAATCGGCCAATTATTTTCTCGGCTAGAGGTACTCATGCTAATTATGCCTCGGTGGGGCAACATTCTCATGATTTACCCTATTGGATCCTCAGTGATTTCACTGATAGAGGACCATTGTGGGATCCCGTAAGAAATTTCCTGGGGTATACATATGACGGCGAGAAACCCACAAGAGCCCATTATGTTGAGCATGTCGACAACCACCTCACCGAGCAGGGCATACGCTCAAGAGAACGAGCTCCATTATCAGATATTGGGCAGTTTGGGGGTAACACAAGCTCCATCTACGACAATGACTGGCTAGAATTCAAAGGACACTGGGGTGATAAGAAGCTTCCACCTGAGGATCCGAGACAGAAGTTCCATCCGTTCGAATGGCGATATATTGATGGCCCATGGGGCCCCCTGCAGAAAAATCTGATGCGAACCTCGGTCTGCCAGCGCTCAAAGTGGTACAATTTTTGGGGTGGATGTCGAGTACGGCGGCATATTCAATATGGCGAAGGAATCGATTCTGAAGGCGCAAATTGTGGAGGCTTGTTAAATAACATACGTCCTCGGTGGCTAGGAAGTCTTGTTCGACGGTTTATGTGGGCAGGGTGGTTTTGCACTGTATTGGATCGATTTTTTGGTTAATTGCATAGATATAGAGTGAATTTCTGCTAAGGCACCTTCAAGGACGGCTCTTTCCTAATCCCTGGGCGAAGCACTCACCAGCTGTCATGCTCCGACCTCATCTCCGAGGCATGGCAACAGGCCGTAGTGAAAAGTAACACAACACTAATCTGTAAGACAAATAATTTCGCAAATTAATCTAGAGCATTCCATGTCACTGAATTGAATTTGCTGGTACTATTTTAGCTATTACTGGATCGGAGTGACTTTTGGCTTTGGTCTTATTGGCTAATACCGCAAGCGCAAGTGATCTATCTTGTAACGATAGCCTGAGCCCCATTTTAGTTAGCTTCTCAGTAGTAGGATTAGTTAGTCACTCACTAACTTAGCACGCCCTTTTCTGTCCACCACATATTCAACTTACCCTCATCTGGTTTACTCTTCTTCATAGCATGTGGAAGACACTACCTCAGCATTTGAAGACCTTTGTTCGCAGTAACTGGACTCGGCAAGAGATTGCTCACATCTACAAGACACCTTTACTCGACTTGGTTTACCAGGCTGCAACAGTTCATCGTCAGTTTCATGACCCCACTAAGGTACAACTCTGCACCTTGCTCAACATAAAACAAGGGGGATGTACGGAGGACTGCTCTTACTGTGCGCAAAGTTCGCGACATAAGACCAATTTGAAAGCGGAACCCTTGATGGATCTCGATCGGGTCGTCGAGGCCGCAAAGATTGCTAAAGAGAATGGCTCCACTAGGTTTTGTATGGGTGCAGCCTGGAGAGACATGAAGGGAAGGAAGTCGGGGCTCCGACGGATCAAACAAATGGTTGAGGAAGTTAATAAACTAGGATTAGAAAGCTGCGTGACCTTAGGCATGCTCGACCCCGCTCAAGCCCAAGAACTTAAAAACTCGGGATTAACTGCTTACAATCATAATATCGATACTTCTAGAGAGTTCTATCCTAAGGTCATTACTACCAGGAGCTATGATGAGAGACTGCAGACAATCGACAATGTCCGGGGAGCTGGAATTTCAGTCTGCTCAGGCGGTATCCTCGGTCTCGGTGAAACCCCTGAAGATCACATATCTTTTCTGCATACCTTGTCCTCAATGCCTTCCCATCCTGAATCGGTTCCAATCAATTCGCTCGTGCCTATTTCGGGAACCCCTCTAGGTAAAAATAAGAGGATCCCATTTGACAACATTCTTCGGACAATCGCAACAGCAAGAATTACAATGCCGGATTCTATCATCCGCATCGCTGCCGGCAGGACAGAAATGTCGAGTGAACAGCAGGGCATGGCTTTCATGGCTGGAGCCAATGCGATTTTTACAGGAGATAGGATGCTCACTACGAAATGTAATGGCTGGGACGAAGATGCTCAATTGCTGGCTACTTGGGGTCTTGGTTCCTTAGAGCCATTCGAGACCCAGAAACAGGAAGAGCAACTCGCAGAGGCAGCCGCAGCATCCTAAGGAACATTCGAGCCTTATTATAAATTGGAGCTTTTTAGTTGTTTGAATCTTGCTCGTAGCTTCTCTTTGCTATCAAAGGTCTCGCTATTGAGCCAGAGCCTTCGGCTACGATCTGCTCATACACACAAATGCATTTGTCTTGACAGGTATGATACATTAATTTAGATGCCGTACTTCACTAGGCCGCATCCGTCCATTTCGCTTGTAAGCTCGCTGGGGATTCAAGGCGGTCCTTTGATATGCGCCGTCATCATCATCACCCTGATGTTGTTGAAGCTGCTGGGGATAATTCCACTGATTCCAATTTCCGTACATGTTGTAATTTCCATATCCATACATATATGGATTAAAAGCAAACGGTTGTGACGGCTGTTGATACATCATCGCCGCTGGACCTTTGGGAACACTGGGAGGCGCCCGCGCCTCCGTCTCAACTCGTTTACCATCGCGCCCAACTGATTCTGGTGACCGATCTCTTTTTCTGGACTTCTGGGGCTCTTCATGTGCCTTCTTATACTCTTCTACTCGCTTTATCATTTCCTCATCTTCTATTAATCGATCTAAGAGAATGTCTGGCTCGCCACAGTTTGGACAAAGAAAGTCACTATTCAACAAAGCTTGTTGTATCGAGTCCTCCGAGTAAGTGACCTTGCAGCAAGGAGTCATTACAGGCTTTTCGAGTAATCGATGAGTGATAGGGTCCTCCAACTCAGGATCCGATGGACGCTGCTCATATTCCCGTGCAGCCTTCGCTTTCTGTTGATAAGCATCCCAAGAAGCAGCGTCTGGTCTTGCCACAACATACTGGCCCTCGGCATTAATCATAACAGCCGTAGGGTCGTCATCTGTAGGCTTATTTACCGTTCTCAAAAATGATTTTGGAATTCCCGTTGTCCTCTTGAGTCGCTTACCTTCAAAAGTTGGATCAGCATTCGTTGGACAAGCTTGGATCCAGTGACCTTTTTCTCCGCATCTATAGCATACATAACCGGGAGGGGGAGGGTAGTCAGGAACTGGTCCGGTCAAAACTTTCTGATTTGGACGATGGACACGAGTCGCTGTGGCCATATGTTCCTGAGTTTGTCGCCATTGTTCGTTTTGGGCCTCAAACATCTCATCGATTCGATCCTGCTCAGATTTTGATGATTCTGCCAGATTCGACTGAGGCATAGAGCGCATAGAGGGGGTAGGAACTGAACCCATAGATCTGGAAGATTGTCTCGAAGATGGGGCTGATGACAAAGCTATTGGCGCTTTACCAGACACATACCGGACAGCAGATCCTTTGCCAGGTCGAATTGGAGGAAGCCGACGGACTATAACAGACGTTGACCGAGGTAAGACTGTGGAGTCATCTTTATATTCTTCGTTGGTATCATTATTGTATATGGCTAGATCAAAATCTGTACCGTCGCCCATCTTGTTGGCATTAATTATCTCCCGCTTTAGCTCAAAAACAGAGATACCAGTACCATCGAATAAAGCTCTAGAAGGCTCCTTTTGGCTCTTGAAGCGATAATAAACAACTGACGACATGGCTATGGGCTAAAGGCAAGAGGTAAATGAGAATTCAATCACTAAATCAATTATATTAAAGCTCACAAACAAAATCACAACTCTCTATTCCTTTATTTTGTTCCTATCCTCCGCTTGTCTTATACACACACCTAAGTAAGAAGAATCGAAGGTGGCGTTGCATCAAACTTATATAGTATCGGTATACACATTACACATTTCAGTACAGGATTTACTATGAAAGGCCTGCCATAGAGTAAGGGGAGGAACACACGGCTTCTGCGACGTGCCTCGCTTCTTTTGCCCCCGCTGCTCAATCTATCGTTATGCTCGGCTGAATTTAGCGTAAGATCATTTTCACTTGATCTCCTCCGTATAAAGTTTCGGTTAGCATTCTACTTATGTCTTTCCATCTTCCTAAAAATATGTAGACAAATTCATAACCGGTCAATCTGCCCTATCGCCTCAAATAGGATTTCCTCATTTAGGTGCCGCAATACTTCCGCTTAAGCCGCAAGGGAGCTTTGACAACAGAGCAAATGTCACTTCCTCACATGATCAAGATCAATCATGCATAAACATCCCTTTTCCGTTCTCTCCGGCAACGCGTGGTCTGACTGATCCGGTCATGCAAGTATTACCTGAATGCCATTATTAAACACTACCTTTTGGTTATCATGTTCTTGAGGCGGGATTATATAAGCCACTTGCGGCGTTTTTGGGACCTACCTGAAAAGTTTGTCTCAGATTTCGCCCAGATTCCTAATCGGGGTCGCCTGAAATTCATGAGGTCGTTTGCCGTATTATTCGTATCGCTTCATGGCTTCCCAGTGCGAACACAAAGTGAGCTAATGTCTGTCTTGACGCAACACAATTCCTCTGGACAGCCCTTATCGTTATCATGGTTCTTCCCTGCTCTTCGAGCGCTTATCAAAGTGCGTTGTTGTCTGAATGTTATGTCCCAGTCCAGGAACCTTGTCCAGGCAGAGTCACATAACATAACCCAGTCACATAATTTCCTTTTCAGCTATCGCGATGTGATTATAGATATGTGATCTCTTTGCTTTCATTATGATTTGCGACTCATTTTATCCTCTACTCGTTTACCCCACATTTTCACCGGCTCGCGTCTTATCGATGACATTGATCATCGTCTTTCATCTCTACCAATCGTTGTCCATGGTCTTGGATCCGAGCTTAAGCTCCTCAGACTCCTCGGAATTAGCTATTCTGTGTTTTATTTCCGGTAGATGTGGCTCTACGTTGTCTATTGTTCTTTGTCCACTTCTCGCCATGCTCATCATCTAACTCCCAAGCCGCTGTTTGTCTTCCTAATCGGGCTTTTTCACCGTAAAAGTTCTTTTCTATCTCTATCTCCCTTGCTATCATACAAATCAAACACAAAAACGCCTAAAAATACAAGAAAACCGTTCAATCCAACACCCTTTCTCACCATCCAAACCGCAACATGATTCGCGAAAAATACTCCAACAGCACGTTCTGATTTTCTAAGCAGCAGGAGCCAAGACAGACGCATTGATGTCCTGGACAGTAGTTGCTGGCACCTCGAACAACGGCGGTGAGTAATAATAAGCACACTCAGTTTCACGCTTGGTCAGTATGGCTTGCGTGCTGGCGCTATGACAAATTCCTAGTCCAAACCTCGATTCCGAATCAACTTTTCGAGGTTGCTCTAGTAGCTTTATGTCGAAGTTCCAAAACATTAATGAAACGAAGGTCATCATTTCTTGTCGAGCAAGAACTTGTCCGACACATTTCGAGGTTCCACCCCCCCAGTTAAGGTAGGTTTTCCAGCTATCTTCACCCATTCGAGCCTTGCCCTTTTGGGCTTGAGTGAATCGGTCAGCAATCCACTTCTTGGGCTCAGGGTATATGGAAGGATCCATGTGAACCAATTGAGAAGGAATTAGAATAGTGTCGCCTTTCTTAATCAAATAAGGAGTCATGTTCTCAGATCTGATCACAAAGTCTTTGTGAGCTTGCCGAGATGACACAATATCTCCATGGATGCGGACAGTCTCCTCGCACATAGATTGGAACTTCTCGTCTGCGAAAATCTTATCCCAGTCAAACCAGTCGGCTTTTGAAACATAATTCTTTCTCACTAAGTCTCGAACATATGAAATAGACTCTCCTGTCGAATCATTAGCCATCTCGGTCAAGAGCCAAAATGCAGCCGGGACAGCATTAGCCTGGAGATGTTAGCAAAACCTACAAGATAAAAAATGCTTACCAATGAGGCGAAAACCATTCCTAGTGAGTTCTTGGCTCGATCCATCGGAGAATAGTCCATTGATTTCATGATGTCATCTCGCTCTCTCATGATGCTACTAGCAGATTCCATGATATTGGGATCGGATTCGAGATAATCACAGATCAACTGTTGTAAGTCATCCCTTGAGGAATAAACTTTTGGTATTAGGAATTTTGGGAAGTAGCGCATGAGCCGCGGAACGCCTTGCTCCCACGCCATGAACAATTCGGCCGCTTTCTCTGCGGGAAAGGATGGACCAAAAAATGATTTCAAGATCGCGTAAATGACCATTTGATGAGTTTGATGGTAAAGATCGACTTGTAGATGTCCATTATCTGCCTCAACACAGAACTTCCTGAAGGGGATCATGAGATTGTTGATGTAATGAGTAGTCAATCCATATATTTGTCGCTTGTCTTTCATCAATTTAACTAAACATTAGATTATGTTCGTCTTCTTTAATTATTTCATATGCAAAACGATCGAGAGAGAGAGACTTTCGCAAAGATCCAACACGTTGGGACTTGAGCACAACCTGTTCTCGATTAGGAAGACTTTGCCAAAACGCATACAAATACGTGCATCCCTTTTGATCTAGGCTAGACACCCCCCTCGATACAAAGGACATCCATGAAAATATGGTTGTAACTTACCTGTGCTGATAGTCGTATCATGGTATAACTGCTCATCATTGGTCATTTTAGGAGACCACCCAAATACTTGTAGATCCACGAATTTGGTAATGTCCCGAAACGAGCAAGCCTTTGAAGACTTCCAGACATCTGAGATACCTATTTTAAATTAGCCCACAACCATTTTGTCTATTTGAATGCCGCATTGAGCGGGATTTAAAGTAAACTTACCGCTGATAGGATCCGAAATAATGATAAATCTCTGTCCAGCAACAAGCACTCCAAAAACTTTCCCATACTTTTCACGCATTTCTGATAAAAATCCGAGTGGATTTGTCGCCAATGATAATGCATGTCCAAGAATTGGAATCCTTCCCGTTAAAAGTAACGGTTCATTTGGTCTTTTATTTAGACTTAGATATATATGATGGCCTATCAGGCTCATGATGGTCAAGATAATAGCTCCGTAGACGACAAACATTGGAAAGCTGAGGGCTGTAGAACGAAGTAAAAGTAGGATGGATCGTTTGTCAAGAAAATTCTCCCTTTATATACTATTTAGTAGTGTCTGCATCTTTCTAATTAGTCAATTCATCATCTTTATTTCTCCTTTCGCTTACTCCATCTTCTCTTTTCGAGCTCTTTGCTCCCCTTCGTCCATTTTCTCAACTTTGTGTAGCTTTAATTACTCCATCCTTAATTGTTTTATCTGGCTATCATATATACGTTCTTTGTCTTTTGTTTTATCATTTATCTATCCCTTTAATCACCCGCCCCTCCTTCTTCCTAGTCTCATCCGTCTGCTTGGATCACTACCGTTTTGTACTTTTTCTTTTGTCCTTCCTTGCTTGTGCGGCTCCATATGAAATCCATGGGCAATCTTTCTCGCTAGCAAAGAGACCCAATTACGTCCTTCATGTTTGGTTCTTTCTCGTTTGCACTGCCTAGATATGTTTCAATCGTTATCGTTTAGTCTGGATTTGTACTCTTATATTCGTCGTTTTGCCTTTTGGCCTTTCTGTTATGGCCGTCATCAGCAATGGGCCAGTCGTCACAGTCTAGTGTCTACATTGTTTGCGCAGATACATGACCGATCCGCCTTTGCTCCACAATCTCAACCGTTACCTATACGGTCCATCTACGTAATGCAGATACAAAATAAGTGAAGGTACCATGGCTAAGTCTATGGATAAAATTTATCGAAAAAGAAAAGTAGAACCTGACTTCTGGATTGCGTGCAGCTGAGAATTTTTCAGTGGTGCCATCGTGATCAAATAAGTCTCTATTCTGCGAAGTGGACACTAATCTGGAAACACCCAACCATATCTCATTTCACTTGCCGCACCTTGAAATCTTGTGTGACCCCCCGTCCCTGTATTGTACTTGACAGAAACATTCCATTAGTATAAGGAAAGTAGGAATGACTATGAAAACAAAAACCAAACAAGTGATATACATAACAGCCCCGTGTATGAACCAAATCGGTTATTCTCAGTGATCGCTGTTAATTAAAAATGAGGAGGGAACAATAAATGTCAATGTTTTCATAGGAAAGGTTGCCTCTTCTGAAAAATTAATCATCAGCGGTAAGGGAGAAGCACAACCGTATTCCCATGAGCTACGTTCCAAGAGACTGCACTAAAAAAAAAGACACTTAGAAGAATGCTCATATTATTCCCTTAAATACAGATAATATGCAGAAAGAAATGTTGAAGAATAAAAAAGTATCTCGGTCACCGGGAATTGAACCCGGGTCTCCCGCGCTCTGACTATCACGTGTCTGACAGGCGGAAATTCTAGCCACTAAACTATGACCGATTTATCAAAACAGCTTATTTTGCAACTATGAAGGGGTTCCATTATCCTTAATTTTGGTATAACTCGTATGTAGTAACTGGGGAGATTGTGCACCTCAGTACGCTAGACAAACTGAAGACAGTGGACCGCTTTAACCCTGAATGGGCGATTTTCGAGTCTTCCAGGCAGGCCTTAGCACACCAGCTCAACTACCAGCTGTGTAACGAGGCGGCCGACTCTAAAGACCATCTGCGGGTTGGGTGCCGACTCGTGAAGCAGCTCCAGTGCAACTCATCTAACTCCTGACGAGTGGATCGTTGGACCCGGTTGGCTCAGAACATGGTCGCATGCTCAGCATCAGGCGGCATTTGGAAAGTCAATCACGCTATCATCCCGAACGAAACATCAACCGTTCTGCCTGAGTGATGCTTCGCGAAGCGTAGAAAAAGATATACTGGGGGAGGTCTAGAGGAGAGCGCCCCGCTACTTAGCGGAGTAGCCCTTGACGCAGTTTCTTTTATACATATGGTAAAATAATGTAACTCTCAAGATTTTTCGCTGGCTTTACGATCATATCCTTTGGAAAACGCTAGTTAGTGTACATTAAATAGGGACTAATACCAAAAAAATTTGCGGCTTTGCGACCATTTATTTCCCTTGGAGAAGACTACTGATGTATGTGTCACTAAATAGAGAGAAAATAAAAATAAAATAAAATAAAGACCGATATGAAAAGAATATAAAAGGAAAACAAAAGTCTAACCTCTAGTCGCCTGATGGGACAGCCTCTCCAACCTATCTTCGACCGGCTTCTTATGAAGTCGTTAGACAAACAGGTTACTGTCTTCTGTCTTTTGGAGCATTTTTTCGCTAATATAATCTTTTTCACTAATAACTTGAGTTGGAACACTTTAGCTAGAATTAAATAGAATAAGTTCATTGCCTGTGAAATGATCACTCCAAACATAGAAGAGATTTCAGTATTCTTCCCTTCGGTAGTGCCCAATACTAATCGTAGAGTGCTTAAGGTCAAAGATAGATGAATTTTGAGATATTGAAAGTAGAAATTCAAGAATGAGAGCACTGTTGACGAGAACTCTCCGTCATATCTGCCAGCACAAGCTTCACAAGCTAACTATTACTCGAGTAAACACTTCTACAACTAATCACCTTGTTTTATTGTGCACGATAATCATAAAAGAAGGTGGACATCCACGGACCAATTCATCATTTTAATCACTATCATAAGAATCAAATGATCACTTGAAGAGAATTTTCCTTTTTTTTTTTTTTGGTAATGGACGCTCTAAAAAAGCTGAATCAACCAAATCGGATTCAGCATATCGTTCCAACGGTAAAGAAGCAAGGACAGGCCAGCCACGATCGATAGTATTATGTCCGTCAAAAGAGTCGTGGAACCGCATATGTTCAATTATATCCCTGGTCCCAAAGTCATCAGTAGCAGTTTCATGACGCTGTAATTCTTCATCAGACAGTGCCATTCGCCGCTGGTATAATGATTCTTCTATTGTATCTTTTAATACTAACGTCTCGACATATACCGGTCTGGTCTGGCCGATTCTATGGGCTCTCTTCATCGCTTGAGCCTCAACGGAAGGATTCCAGATAAAAGTAATGATGAATATCCGACTTGCTGTAGACAAGTTAAGTCCGTGAGCAGCAAGTCTGATATCCATTATCAGAACCCGAAACCGGTCGCTCGTATTAAATGTGACAACATATTGAGACCGTCTTGCTGGGGAGAGATTTGTCGCATAAATAAGATGTTTGATGCCAACAATCTCCAGTGCTTCGGCCAAGTAATAGGCGCTGTCACCATGCTCATAAAATACGATTGCTTTCTCATCACTCTTTTCGGAAATATTTTTCAACTTCGCTACCAGGTATGTCAGTTTTGTCGAATTGGTAGTCTTAACCTTAAGAAGGTTAAGCTTCGAATTAGGGTCCAGGGTGCTTTCAATAGTAGCTCGATGAGCCTCGGTATCTAAGTCTAGCATTCGGAGCTTTTTGGAGCTAGTTTTTGAGCTCCTATCCACTCGAGATTTCTTGGGGCTTGCCATAGTGCTTATATCTACTATGTTCCTTCCATGGCTGGATTTCTCCTCCCTGGGAAGGAAAGCAGTTTGTTGGTTCTCAAGATCGCCATCCAGCCCAGCAATCAGATTATCATCATTCTTATAGCAATTTTTAGCTGTATAATCTTGAATATACAATATC
Source organism: Trigonopsis variabilis (assembly GCA_003707065.3). NCBI lineage: Eukaryota > Fungi > Ascomycota > Trigonopsidomycetes > Trigonopsidales > Trigonopsidaceae > Trigonopsis > Trigonopsis variabilis. The sequence continues at coordinate 479,296 of PPXM03000010.1, read as the reverse complement.
TGAGGACCGCTGAGCAAAGTCCCTTCGGAATAAAAACGTCGGTCGACACAAGGCACCAAGGCATGACGCTGAAGAGTTAAAGGAACATTTGTAATAAAATAACCTAATTAATGTAAATTGAAGTCATGAAAGAAGAAACCTACCCATTTCGTGACTCTCGGTTGTCGCTCTCCACACTGAATCTTGCAGCGCTTCGCTTCCATATCTGATAGCCTGTTTCAGCAGATAAATATCCTCACTGCTATACCGAGCTTTTCGTTCCATAATGTTGCGTTGACAAATTTCTACCATTCCTTCAATATCTTTGACCGAGAATCCAGACCAGTAGAAGGTAGCATTCTCCAAGTTCGCTATCAGGCGACGAAGATGACTTCTATTCACTGGATGAAAAAGATAGTCTTGATCTTTTCGCTCGCTAGTGACAGCATTTGTAACAATCATGGCAGTAAAAAGATTCATGATAAGGCGATTATGCCGACTCTGATCTAACAGAACCACTGTCGAATACAAAGAAGGAAGCTCAATTTCTCGTTTTATGTCATCATATTGATGACGTATAATTATTCCTTCTAGAATATGCTCTATTGGGCTCGTCAAACCTTGGAAAAAGGGTCGCTCGACAAGCTTATTCCAGAGATGGCGAGATTTCAGCCCACCTAGTTGACCCTTTTCACTACTCCACCAGGGTTCCATCTGAAGGAATTCTGTTACAATCACCTTCAACTTTCGTAGATCAAGCGATTCATTAGATCTTCCGAATGGAGCACCGCCATCCACATTGACTAGTCCTTTTGTGGGAGTCCCTGTGACTGCCCAACGACGATCGACCAGCAGTTTAGAAGCTAAAGAGATAGCACGGGTAGAAGGCGAGCTCATACTATGTCCTTCATCCACAATGAGACGTTTCCAGTGAACCTCACTTAATGGCGATGGCCGTTTCGGGGGATGCTGACATGTGTGCACAATATGACGACTGGAGCCTTTATAGGTACACTTGCAATTTGCTTCAAACCATCCAACGCTATTGGAATCAGCTTCTTTACTGAATCTACTCAGCGTGATGAGGATCAAGTCATAGTCGGCCAGTTCTTGGGGACTCGGTATTGGATCCTTTTGAGAAAGGTAAATAATTGATAAGTAGTCTGACTTGACATGTTTTAGAATCTCATTGCGCCACTGGTCTAATAAAGTATCCGGGCAAATGACTAGCGTTCCTGTACTGAGGAATATTTTTTTAGTTTCACCTTGGATATTAATTCTATGTCTCTTGGATTTAGAAAAAGGAGGTGGTAGATAATAGAACCCTTTCGCATTCTGGATACTAGCAATACATTGAGAAGATAGTTCACTCTCGTAGTCTCGCCAGGTGACGCCATTGGCCTGGATAGACTTGGCACAAAGGCACATGAGAGAAGGGAACGATTGCTTAGATTTATCAACTAGTTGATATAATTGGGGTGCGATGCTCAGTTGATCTCGCGACAGGCATATTAAAGCTAAACAGATCAATGTCTTACCCACACCCATATTCTCTGCAAGAACACCGCCTTTTGGAGAACGGTATGTTTCTGGATACCGGTGAAATGTCCAATTTTGGTTACTTAAAGGTGATCCATGGTCTAGATAATACCCTTTGGACTCAAGAGGAGTAATGACAGTTCGTACAGTAGGCAGAGGATAATATCGAGGTACTAACTCTCTATATAACATTGACGCAACCGCTTCGCGTTGATAATTATATAACTCTGACTTTAAACCCAGGACTTCGTCATTCAGAGTAGAGTGCAGTAGATCGTACAATAGAGGTTGTCTGATAGTTAGTAAATTGAGACTTGGGGAAGGCAGTGAATTGTAGATATTAAACAAGCTGGAGGGATAATGTTTTGATTTGATCACTTCTGATAAGCGAAGAGGACTCGACGGATTCTCAAGCCCATCCCATGCTTCCAAAGAAGCATCCAAAGCGTCGATTAAAATGCCCCAGTACTTTACCAGATCATTTTTTGATGACTTGGGAAATAAATGGCGCCTTCCTTCAATATCTTGCGGGATAATATACACTCGTAGCAGATAATGATGCTCAAAAGCCCGGAAAGTCACCTTGATCTCCTGGTTGGCTAATAATAGTCTTAAGGCCTCCGCTATCTGTTTCAATTCATTCGGACTGTTGGCCTTGTCAATATCATTAGATAATTCTGGCAGCCAGTACCATCCATCGGGTGCTTCGCAAGGCCGAGGAGATATTTTAATTGAGCATGGTATATGAATACTTCCAAGCCGAATAAGATTGTCAAGATCATTAGTGATCTGAGCGATCAGCTGTAGCCGACTCAATGATGTCCCGCCCATTCATTCATAGGAGAATAGAGCCACTTGGGAGTAGAGATGCAACAGCCCGCACTGATTACAAAAACCTCTTCATTGGCATAGCGAGTGGATATAAACGTATATTTATCGATTCCAACTGTACAGTTTCAAGATTCAGCTGATACAACATTCTCAATCCCATAACACTCTCTATGATTTTACGCACTACGGACTCCCATTCCAATATCTCCACCGCCTTCTCTGCCCGCATATTCGGTACCTTGTGCTTTGAACCCAAAGAGTGTCTTTTTCCTGCCCTTCTCAGTAAGGATTGCTAATCGCGCTAACACATCATCTAAGCCCCTAATACCGGCTTCGTTGCAGTTAGTCTCTGAATAGCAACGACTCAACATCAACGATAGACCGATTGATAGACCGCCACATGTCTGAAAAAGCGACGATACAAATTTGTGAGTATATAAAGTATAGTGGCCTAACTTTAGTGGGATTAGAATCAGCAATCACTCAGGATTACTTGAAGGACTTGTTCATTACCTTCGGCGATATCCTTCAGATTCGAACCAATCCTCCTCAGCAAGGCCGTGCGACTGCAATTGGTTATATCGAGTTTGGAGATTCAGAAAGCGCCGAGGATGCAGCTGATAATATGGATCAAAGTGTATTGGGTGGGCGAGTGATCAAAGTCCAGAAATTCAAAGATCAAGAATCAGATTTTGAAGGGCTGGATAGTAAAAAGGCTGGTGAGTTGGAACAAGGAGAAAAACACTTACAAGTCAGTGTGGGATCAAGAAGGTTGGCATGCGAAACAGAGCGCGGAAATCTCTTAATGATGTGAAGACTTTACAAACCCCAAAAGGAATCGAACTATCTCATTTTCTTCATTGTGTTTCATTGTTAACTGATCCTTTGGTCCAATCCAATCAAAGCGGAACACATCGAATAACTGCATCAACTCAATTATAGGGCAAACGCTTTCCAGTGCTCTGTATACGATACCACTATAGTACGCTATAAGACCATGATTGACAACTTCATATAATCAAATACATTTAATGCTCCTCTGAAGTGCTATAGTTTGTCTCGTTGTGACCTTTTCGAGTGAGACGTAAGTTATCATAACGAAGATGTCTATAAGTGAAATACACGCCAGCTAGAAATTCATTAGATTAGTACCATCCTAATAGACCTACCACCTAAAGCGACACTCATAGCAGCAACTGCTGGTCAGCACTCCAATCATTTCTAGACTTACATAAAGGGTAGACCTCAGCAGGAATCTCGCCGATATATCTGCGAATAAAGCCAGGCTTGGCAGCATTCATTCGAACGATTGAGGGTCGCATAGCGTTGACAAGACTTGGTCGCATGGTGTAAGGCAAGTGGAACGATTCCATCATGGAGTTTCTCATTGGCTGTAAGGGGCTCGTCTGCCTGACAACGGTCGCTTGGTAGGTATCCCCAAAACAAAGAAGACTTTCTATACAGCTTTGAAGTTGAATAATGAGTCTCCATTTTGTGAAAGTAGAGAAATGCGTTTGCTGTGGAAGAAGGCCTTGACCACAAGCCTCTAGAATATAGATAGACTCCTGAGATCACCATCAAAACTCTTCTCACGATAGAACTCTCTTTATAGCCATTACTAAAGAAAGGAGGCTTTCTGAACAAGACTGATCTGCTGGGATACCGGTAGATAGATATATCCACTTACATTCGATTTGATTTGTGGATAGCAGACAAAAAATTCATATAATATATATAATACATATAGAGGAGGAAGCTCGTGGACATACATAATGCAATCTAATACACGAAATATAGGACAATAGAAAAATCGCAAAGCCTGAAATTTATTTTTGAGTTTAGCTAGTTACGAGTGATGAAAACGACTCTGACAGGTCTTAGAAGCTAATCAAGCTAAAAGAAGATGTAAAATTGTTTACACCGTACGCAGGAAGAGATTTAGTCAAATTTTCAAGGGAGATGACCCTAGAGGATCGGTTGGATTCAAATTGGAGTCATTCGTGGGATATACTACATCGGTTTGACAATGATTGCCGGTCACCTTCCTCGGAAAGACATATTAAACCCAAGTAGGCCGTTCAACCCTGTCACCCAGTCACTGTCACCATTGGTCATAGCCCATAAACTAGTCTGAGAACTCGAAGGATGATGGATGGTTACGCCATCCTGACGTCTCAGTTCACCCAATTCTCGTCCATCGACGATGTACTGGGCAGTCCCTCGATTTTTCTCAGATAAAACAATTTTGACGAGCGAAGTCACTGGTATGACCAAAGGCCTGAATGAGAGAGACCGGGGACAGATAGGAGTGATGAGAATACAGGGAACGCCTGGGTGGATAATACTACCACCAGCAGATAAACTATAAGCAGTGGAGCCTGTAGGAGTGGAAATGATGATCCCATCACCTATAGCTTCGGTCAAATGATGATCATCGATATAGATATCCATGATGCTCAAATGTGGGCTCTTTCCACGATGGAGGACCACCTCATTAAGAACATAGCGTGATTGAAGCGGCGGTGATACTCCATTTACGTAGTTCATTCCATGAGAAGGTATGCTCTGAAGCCTGATTCGCTCTAGCGCTCGTCCTCCCCCATACAAATCGGCAAATGCTTGACGGAATTTTGAAAAAGGAAAAGGTAATAAGAAGCCTAAAGTTCCTAAACTGAAGCTTAGCATAGGGGGAATCTCATCAGTTGCAAAAATCGAAGCGGAATGCAGAACCGTCCCGTCTCCTCCAAGTGTCACCAGTGCATCGGCTTTTTCTCGTATCTTCACAATTGACCCTATAACAAGTTAACAAACCTATAAAGTTCGTGTTTACCGGTATATAGATCACAGTCGACTCGGTTTTCTAATTCTTCTCCGGCATCAGGTTCCACAATGATCTTGGCTTCGTCATACTCTCTTGTCATGAATCTAGTCCTGTCAGCTCAACCAAGTCTGGACTTCTATACTTTATCAACTCTTCCATACATTTCCGTGTCGAATCTTGAAAGGGCTTTTTTACAATAAAAACATTCTTTGCCTTGCCTCGAGGCCAAACAACTCTGCGGAGCCGGCCTTCGCCTAAGGATTAGATAATGGGTGCGTCCGCCCAAACTACCTTCATATCTCGGGAGCTGCCTCTCTGTCAATTCAGTGACGCTTCTTATTTGGTGCTGAACACAAGATTGACTGAAATATCGAAAACCGGGCTTAAAGGTCGTTGTCATGGTTGGTAGTAGCGATGGGCTTTAGCAGGCCAGAAGCAACCTTATAATGCCATAATGCTATAAAGACTACGTCTAAGTTACTACTCGTAAATATCAATCATTAGCCTACTTCCACCATTGGCATCACGGATTGATCTCAGATAGATATGTCCTTGATATCTGCATCAGCAGCAGTCAACTGGGCAATAGTTGCTTTAGGAGCATCAACAGTTGAATGAGTAAAAGTACCAGAGGGAACCTTGAAGGCAATTTCCAGCTGACGGTCACTCCAGAGTAGTTCAGTATGTCCTTTTGGCTGTAGCAAAGCAGGATGGCCTCCATCGCGTTTCCAGTCGTTGGCACGCTTAATGTTAAGCTCACTAAAGACATCATCAATAGCAGCCACGAGTTGATCACAAAGAGCTTGCTTATGACCAGGAGTAGGCGTGACACGCAATCGCTCTTCTCCAACAGGGACAGTGGGAAAATTAATGGCTTGGACGTATATTTTGTGCTTAGACAGAAGAAGATCGGAGGCTTTTTTGGCTAACTCGGCGTCGCCAACAAGAACAGGAACAATATGAGATGGATTAGGGACAACAGGGATACCAACCTTGGCAAGTTCAGTCTTAACATATCGTGTATGGAGTTGGGAAAGAGCACGGTCTGTCATAGTGTCAGACTGTATCTTGATGGCTGTACTAGCACCCTTCATATCAGAAGGAGGAAGTGAGGTAGTGAAGATAAACCCAGGAGCAAGAGAACGAATAGTGTCAACCAAATCAGCTTTGGCAGCAATATATCCACCGACGACACCAAAAGATTTTCCTAGCGTTCCAGTGATGATATCGACTCGATCCATTACTGTTCCTTGGCGTTCACCTGCAAGATGGGCATCAAAATCCAAGTGCTCCGCAACACCCGCACCTGAGGGGCCATATAACCCAACAGCGTGGACCTCGTCAAGAAAAGTGATGGCACCGTATTTCTCTGCTAGATCACAAAACTTCTCAATAGGTGCAACAGAACCACACATGGAATAGACTGACTCAAAAGCGATAATTTTCGGAGTTGACAGCGGATATTGTTTGAGTTTTGCCTCCAAATCCTCAACATCGTTATGTTCGAATATAACTTTCTCAGTTCGAGCATTTCGCACACCATGAATCATACTAGCGTGATTCAATCGATCCGAAAAAATCACACATCCTGGTAACTTAGAACCGAGAGTTGACAATGTTGCATCATTAGCAACAAAACATGACGAAAAAACCAGAGCCGCTTCTTTTCCATGCAGTCTGGCGATTGTCTGTTCTAATTCAATGGCGTGCTGATTATGACCGGCTATATTCCGAGTACCTCCAGCGCCAGATCCATAACGATCAATCGTAGCTTTCATAGCATCGGCAACTCGTTTATTGCGACTCATTCCAAGATAATCGTTAGAACACCATACCGTGACGAGATCTTCTGGCTCCGCCAAGTGCCCCTTTGGGAATTTTTTAGCTAACCTATTAACATTATTAAAATAACGATAGGACTTGTCAGCTCGTTTTTTGTCTAATGTGGCCTTATAGAACCGGTTATAATTGAATCTCAGGTGATCCTTTTCTTCTGCAACATCTTGGCCTTTGACTGCTTCGACCGCCGCGTGGGCGACCGGACATCGGCCTTTAGAGGTATCAAAGACACCAGCTTGGGCATGAATGGCTTCCAAGGAAGGAGACTCAGCAGAAGCTGGAGATGAGGCTTTCACCTCAGGTTTAATTTGAGTTCTAAACCCTCTAGATTGCATAGCGGCTCCCATAACTGGGCACCGGGCAGCAGCTAACTGAAGTGAAGAAGGTTCTCCAACCGACTGATGAGTAGCCATAGCTCGAAGAGTCGAAGAAGAGGCATGTGCCACAAAGGGACAGATCGCACGAGATTTCCGGATAAGTGGTTCCACTTTACGTTAGATCTATGGCAAACTGTTCATACTTCGTTATGTCGGACGCAAAAATGAAGTTGAAGGACGGTCCGAAATTGCAGCTCTTTTGATTGGGCACAGCTTGACAACTGTGTCGGCAACGATAGGGCTGTTATGGCACAACCGTCACTTGATTGGTCTGATACAGTTGAGGCCGCGCTCAATTTGGAAACGAAGTCCCATGGATACGGTCTAGATAGCAAAGCTATTAACAATATATTGCACTGATGTAAACATGTAAACAATCTTTACATGATGTTCCGTAGAGATTTGTACTAAGTATGATCATACTGGACTTTAATCGGCACCTAATGCTTTTCACCATTTGGAACTCCTAGGCTGCATTGCGGAGGATGACTGACTGTCTGATGGATTATATACATACAAGGATTGATGCACCTGTTCGGGAGAGGTACAAGCCTGGTAAGCGCCACTTCGACATACTGCGAGTTAGAATTAAGTTCACTTATGAGTAGTAAAAGCAGACCGAAGTACTTAGCGGTACATAGTTCGTTCGAGTAGTTCATCTAAGCACCAATCTCGTAGGACTCTTGAATCTCTTTAAGAACAGCCTACTTCGCTCACTGTCAATTGTACATACTTTTCTTAGTTTGCGTTCTAGTCTCTTCACCTGGCCGACTGAATTCCACGTGACAGCTCCCGTTAGCGTTACACATAGATTCCATCGTCCATCGATGAAGTGGTTGATGCTAGGGCTATTAGCCTTGTTGGTGAGTGTATCCGCCGCTGAAGATTATTATAAAGTAAGTATATTATTGGAAACATATCTGAGACTAGCTCCTTGCCGTAGAGAAGGATGCTTCCGAGAAGGACATCCGATCTTCTTATCGACAATTGACAAAAAAATATCACCCTGACAAAAACTCGTGAGTTACTAACGATAAATGATTAATAATAGTGGTGATGAAGAGGCTTCGCGGATATTCGTCGAGATCCAGTCTGCATACGAGGTCTTATCTGACTCTGACAAACGAGATGTGTACGACCAGTATGGACATGAGGGAATCGAGAAGTTATCGCAAGGACAAGATCCCCGTCATACACAGCAGCAATTTTTCGGAGGTGATCCATTTGGAGGATTTTTCGGACAACAACGAATCCGTCGAGCCCCTGATAAGAATCTGTTTATTGATCTACCACTTGAAGACTTTTACTTGGGCAAGAAGATTGATTTTGATGTCAACATTCAACATTACTGTTCGAGCTGTAAGGGATCTGGGACTCAAGATGGAGAGCGGAAACAATGCGGAGCTTGCGGGGGTCAAGGAGTTCGAATAGTGCGAGTACAATTAGCACCTGGTTTTGTTCAGACTATCCAACAACCTTGTGGAGAATGTGAAGGAAAAGGCTCGGTGATTTCTCACCCCTGTAAATCTTGCGGAGGAAAACGGGTCAAGGACGAGAAGGATTCCTTCTCGGCGTTTGCTGAACCAGGCTTTTCTAGGAACGATTTCATTAGATTTGAAGGGAAAGGTGACGAAGGTCCTGAATGGCAGGTTAGAGGTGACGTGGTTGTTCAAATTAGGGAGGACCGCAGCCAAGGTAACTTAGGCTACTGGCGACGAGGCTATGACTTATTCCGCAGAGAGGCCTTGAGTCAAAGCGAAGCTTCCCAAGGAGGATGGAAGAGAGATATGGCATTCTTTGGCGATAGCACTATTGAAGTCAGTCGAGCCAAAGGGGTTACCATCCAAAATGGTCAAGTTGAACGGATTAAAGGAAAAGGAATGCCTAATACTTCACATGGGTTTGGAGATCTCTACATTGAGTACGTGGTCATCACGAGAAATGGGGGAAAGCATGATGAGTTGTAGATTAGCATAGATATAGGATATCAATGTCAAGAGCGTTGTGATTTCCCATTGAAGAGACATTATGTGCCAGCACTGCTGCGACAGGCAATATGATTAGCTACAAGTAGGGTTCCGCACTTAGCTGGCAGCAAATGACTGGAAAGGGCCTTACATGAGCGCCAACATTATTCCTGTTCTGGGTGTATCGTACACTCTTTAATAGAGATCTGCAATCATAATGTTCTACGTTAGTCGCAGGCTTTGGGATCATTTAGTTCTAGGACTCCATACCTGAGGAACAATTTCTGACTGCCATCCGCCTGCATACTTTCTCAGATAGAGTCTAGGTCCGGAACTTTCGGGTGACGATATTCCCGCTGAGGCAAACGCCGCTATTTGTTAGGTGGACAAATTGATTCCCGCTGATCCTATGGGACAGGCAAGCAAGCTTCTCCCATCTAAGGGCCCATTCAGGCCCCTGGGGATCTGGGCTCGAAAGGACAAACGGAGAGATCCATATGATAAAGTGGAGGAATATTTTGATCGATCCATTTGGTTAGGTAAACTTGATTACTCTCTTTTTTGACAAGCCAATTGAGAACAGGGATCAGAGCGAAACGAGATGCAAGGACAAAATAGTGTGTAACATGAGGACAAATACCGTATGAACAAGAACGATTCAGATTTTACAAGAGTGAACAGAGAAGAGACAGTACAATTGGAGATGATGGCAGTTGTTATAATAGTCTAGATAGTTTCTTAAGATCATTATGAAATATACTTCCAAACGAGAGAGGAAAACCTCATCGTGCGTCAAGAGAAAGAATGTCGTCTATTAATGTCCAGAGCACATCACCAAGACTGAAACGGTATGAGCATTGACCGGCTCCCCAGTAGAAAGACCGAGCAATCGAAGGAACATATTACGAACGAACATTACGAAGCCATTTACACTTTTAAAGTGTATATATATGGATAACCGATAAGGTAGTCCAGAATGAACATTGGTGGTTATGGGGGAAATGGGTATAAGTAGGGAAGGAATGACGTCTATAGTGGGTTCATCTGTGAGGCGTGACAGGAAAGACTAGAAAGGAAAAGACTACGGAAAAGGCCGTCTTAGTGGGGCAAGGGTGGAAAGATCTCCGATGACCAGCGAGGAGAATAAAAAATGTATTCAATTTGAGATATCAAAGATGGGAAGGAAAACCAACAAGGAAAGGGAACACAACAATGGCGCCTCGATTTATAAACATGTTACTATATCAGGGGTTTATTTCGGTTAAGAGGATATAAGCATGCAATTTTCGACGTTTCGATACCAGTGATTCAGTAATCCGCATTGGGATTAAAGGGGCCGAATGCAGCAAATAAAAAGGCGCTATGGGGAGCATGACGTTTACAAATCCGAATGAGTTCCAAAGCCTTATTCAATTTTGTGCCTAGAACATTCTCAACTTGTGCTAAAGCCCAGGTAAGGTCTGTGTCAGTTGACGTATATTAATATAAGGTCTCCCGCGCAAGGTATATCCCGTTTACTCGGAACATTTTAATTCTCTAACATCTTTTTAGTGGAATTACTATAAAGAATCTTATATTTGACCCTTGGGATACATCAGTTCACAACCAAGCGTCTTGCGTTAATCATAACCATTCAATTCCTGCTCCTCCTAGATATTATACAAGAGAGACTGCTAAAATGGCCAATCTACCTACTGAACAGCGAGCTCAAGTGTTCGAAAAGACCGGAGGTCCTATTGAGTACAAGAAAATCCCTGTCCCTAAGCCAGGTCCTGATGAGATCTTGATCAACGTTAAATATTCCGGAGTTTGCCATACCGATCTCCATGCCTGGAAGGGAGACTGGCCCTTGCCTACTAAATTGCCATTAGTTGGTGGCCATGAGGGGGCCGGCGTGGTAGTCGCAAAAGGCGAACTAGTCGACAATTTCGAGCTTGGAGATTACGCAGGGATTAAGGTAAGTCGCATATACATACAATAACTGACATCTTGAAAGTGGCTCAATGGATCCTGCTTATCTTGCGAATATTGCGAAGAATCTTATGAATCTAACTGCCCTCATGCTATTCTGTCCGGCTACACTGTCGACGGATCGTTCCAAGAATATGCAATTGCTAAGGCCATCCACGCCGCACACATCCCGAAGAATGTTGATCTCGCCAAGGTCGCTCCTATTCTTTGTGCCGGTATCACTGTCTACAAGGCTTTGAAAGAGTCTGGAGTCAAACCTGGTCAATTCGTTGCTATCACTGGTGCTGGAGGTGGTCTTGGTACTCTAGCCATTCAGTACGCTAAGGCCATGGGAATGCGTCCTATTGGTGTCGATGGAGGTGAAGAAAAAAGAGAGTTAACTAAGCGTCTGGGTGTCGAGCATTTTGTTGACTTCACCAAAACTAAGGATATCGTCAGCGAGATCTTGAATTACACTGACGGCGGTGCTCATGGTGTAATTAATGTCGCTGCTGCTGAAAAGCCCATTAATCTATCTACCCAGTATGTTCGTCCTCGTGGCTGTGTGGTTGTCGTTGGCCTTCCGGCCAATGCCTACGTAAAATCCGAAGTCTTCTCTACGGTTGTCAGATCTATTACAATCAAGGGCTCTTACGTCGGAAATCGTCGTGATACTAGCGAAGCTATTGATTTCTTCGCTCGTGGTCTTATCGATGTCCCAATCGCCATCTATGGTCTTTCTCAACTTAATGAGGTTTACGAGAAGATGTCTAAGGGAGAAATTGCTGGTCGGGCTGTTCTCGATATTTCTAAGTGATTTATGACTGCTATTATTGAATTTTATGACACATTGTTGCTGTTACTGCTTAGTGCGTAGTAGTTTACCCATTCTTTCTTTTCTTTTAAATAGAACCGAGAAGATGAATAGACTCGATAAGTGTAGTTACTCACTACACAAGAGATTGTTATTTCGATTAATGCCTGGGGTCCGGGTTGAACAGACCCAGCAGGATCTAAAAATGTTTCGTATCTGATAAACCCGCTTTTGACCTCGTCAAGCGGTGATTTTGCGGCTTTTCTTCTATTAATTGCATATAATTACCGCGTTTAGTTAACATCCGGTACCATCCCCTTCTGATCTTTCCGAATTTGGAGTCGGCTTACATGGCGCCGGGAGTGAAAGCAATTTCCGGGGGAACGGTCGTTACATTGTTCCGATATTCTGTGTACCCTCCAAGTCGAACGAAGAAACTATCCAGCAAGTTTCGGCTCATTTTTTTAGATTGATACCGATTTCATAGTAATGCATTAATGGGAATATACGCGGCCGGACTATGACGCCTAGGCAAGAGAATTGAAACTGTATGAGAAACTGTGATCACAAGAACACATATCATTCCTGGAAGGAGGAATTACTCGTCGACTTACAAAAGGAAATTAAATATTGTACCAAGGGAAGAAACGAGAAATAGCTAAACAAGTAAGGAAGAGACTTGTCCTTCTCCAGTCCAAAACGAGAAAAATCAGCTGACAGTTAATTTTTTTTTATCACTACTCACTAATTGCTAAATTTTCCAATGCCACAATACAAAGTACGCTAGCAACTGAGTTTATTCCCAAGAAGATCCATTGGTTTATGGCCAAGAGAGGGTGAAAGAATGTAGGCATCATGTCTAGAGAACCGGTGTTGTAACTCCTTATATGAATGACTGCCTACATGAACGTTGGGTCAACACTGGCTAGCTAATGGAAAGATGGTCTTGAACTCTGTTCACGAAACTACGCTTAATTATTATTTAGGTGGACACAACCGCTTATCTAAATTCTCAATGACAATTATAGAGGATTCTTCACTTTTGTGGTATGAGGTTGAAGTATAGAAGCGCATTCTAGGTACACCTCGCTTCAGATATTAATAAATGGCCAAGATGAGCGGAAGGGATTCTAGTGAAGGAAGAGTATCACGATAGCGGAAATCCTAGATGCACCACCATCTGGAAAATCGTCAAAACCAGATTGATTGATCTATGAAGCATCCCCGGATGCTTCATAAAGCAGTGGCATACTAATATGAGCATGGGTTTTCTCCACAAGGCGCTCTGCGGGAATGAGTTGATAATACTCAATCTTCCTTCTCTAGATGATCGGCAAACCTTTAAATGAAGAGTGTCAACTAGAATAGAAAGGGCAAGAAGAGAAATAATATCCTGAAAAATCTTATCTCTAAGATAACGTACTACTAAAATCTTCTTAAATAAGAAAAGAAGGCGAAAAACAGGATGATGTCGATTTTGCGAATCTGGCTCAAGTAGCCTACGCTAATCAGTGGTGGGGAGATAGTATTAGCTATTCATATTACTCATATCAATTCATTCGTTCTCAATCTTAGCCTATTTAGTTAATCGGTCTATTCAGTGGACGTTGCCAGTAGGCCTCGACTCCATGCCGGGGTCTTTTCGAAATCGTTACAGTATCATATTTTCGATGGCCAATCATACCTTTGCTATTCCATCCGTCCAACATCGACCATGATTCGAAACCTTATAGTCAAGCGGTCAACTCGAAGCGTTCGATTAGTTAGACATTCTTCTGCTCTATCAGTGGTAAGTTGGACTAATTTTTTTCGACATTTGAAAAACGCTATGGTTCCCAGGGCCGCCAATATTTGCTCTTGTCTGCACGCGAAGATAACTAGTGCGTAATGTTGCTCGGGTTATACTGCGTTCGAATCGACTTTCTAATTAATGGGGGTGATATAGGCAGTAGCGGTTTCAGTTGTGGAATCGGCGGTATAGCTTGAGTGTTTTAACGGAGGAATATTGGCAGCCGTGGACTATTTACCGTCATGAAGTCGATTTAAGCTTCTGTATAAATGCTAACTCTTAGCATCGAGATACTCCTGACAATAACCCATCGATTCCGTTTGAATTCACTCCGGAAAACTTGGAGCGGGCTAAGTCCGTCATTGCCAAATATCCCCCAACCTACAAAAAGGCTGCCGTGATGCCTTTATTGGATCTTGGACAACGCCAACTTGGCTTTACATCTATCAGCGTGATGAACTATGTAGCCAAACTCCTTGAAATGCCTCCCATGAGAGTCTACGAAGTCGCTAGTTTCTACACCATGTTCAACCGAAATCCTGTGGGCAAATACCACGTCCAAGTCTGTACTACGACACCATGTGTACTATGTGGATCTGATGATATCTTGACCACTGTCCAGCAAACGCTCGGCATCAAAGTGGGCGAGACTACCGAAGACAAGAAATTCACTCTAAGCGAAGTTGAATGCCAAGGTGCTTGCTCAAATGCGCCCATGATTTGTATCAATGACGATTATTTCGAAGACCTTACTCCAGAAACGGCAAAGAAGGTCTTGGAAGACCTCAAGGCTGGCGTCAAAGTCACCCCTGGACCTCAATCTGGCCGAAAAACAATCGAACCCAAGTCCGGCCAGAAAGTCCTCCTGTCTCCTAACCCAGTATCGGGCCCTGAGATGACTCGCAAGGACTTGTAAGATAGAAATGATAATACTTTGGGCATATATATATATTTTCTCTGGCTTTTGATATTTACGCACAACTCCCAACTAACCTTGTCATTTCTAATACTTATCAATTAGATTCGCAAGACGGTGACCTTCGTCCACAAATGAAATGGGCTTCGCCGAAGACACCGAATACCGGATCTTGACTGTGTCATTATAATTGTCCTGTCGTGCACGACATCTCAAGATGTACGTACCGACCGATGCATCGTAGCGAGCTTCATTGCATCGTTTCGATTCATCGGTGTTGAATTCGAAATCACCCATGTCACCCATATCAGCTTTATCTTCTAGCCCCAAGGCAATGTACTCATCCGCACTCATTCCCATGATCTGTTTACCAACTTCGTCAAAACATGATAACCACAAGCTGTCGGTATCATCAGCCGCGGAGAAGGTCATGATATATCGATATTCAGGCTTCTCATACGTCTTATCACAACGCTCGCATCGCCATTGGTTTACACCCACCTGGACAACCTTTTTGTTACACGATTCGGAGGGGCAAGCAGGATAGCACACGTTTTGATGACGGATATACATGACCGTAGCTCTGATAGAGAAATAATCAGGGTTGTCTCCGGAGCCTAACTGGGCTTCTTTGACTTGTCGGATGGTCAAGACTTCATCACCGATCTCTCGAGCGCCCTGGGTAGTGGCCGAGCGAGAAAAGGTAAGAACATCCAGAGCACTAAGATCTCCTTGAGAGGCGCCCCAGCCGGCAAGCTCATGAGCTTCTGAGATATCAGGATCGAGGTCAACAGTGGTTGAATTCAAGCTGCTCAGGGAGCGACCATTAAATGATCCGACTTTGGCACCTTTAAAGGCCACGACTGAACCTTCGACTCCTTTAAATTTCTCCGCTTCAGCACCCCAGAGGGTAATTGTCACGGCCCAGCGAGATTGGTCGAGTAATTGAATTTCACGTTTGGTGAACTGGCGGTTGGTCTTAGAGATGATAGTGCTTGGTTCGCCAACGGATCGGATCAAGCCTATAACATCTATAATCGAATTTTCGTCGACCTTAGCCAAATCAGCAATTTTAGTGAAGTTGAATCGGAGTTGAGGAATATTGGTGATATCTTCAGCAGGCTTGATTTCTGTGTTTCGCTCAAACATCAGCTCATAATTATTATTCACATTTGAAAACTTGCGATTAGCAATATTTACTCTGCAGTTCGTAACGTAATAGACTTGGCCTTCTTTCAACATATCATAAAACAAGTCGGCCTGCTCATTAAACCCAGTAGCTCTAATTTCTCCAGATTCATCCAAAAATGTCACATTAAATAATTTTCCAGTATTTTTAGCATTTGAATATTGTCGTAGCTCAGTCTTGTGTGTCACTCTGGCCCGGATGACCCATTTTCCTTGATAGGGAGTGACGCTCTCGATTGGAGTGATCATAGATTGAGGAATAACAGGATTATTTGAATGAGCCGTGGTCTGGTACTTATTGACATTAGTAACCTTAGAATCGGAGCCGTAGAAAGACTCTTGATGCTGTTGTTGGATTTGACCTGACGCATGATCTTGCTCGGTCTCGGGTGGCCAAAATATCTTAACCGGATGAGGGCGAGCAAGTTGAACCTTTCCCAGATGAGGCAAGGGTTCTATCTGCAAAGGTAATATAAGCCATGTTCGACGAGCCTTCATTAACGTTATTTTATATCCCGGAAGTCGAACAAAACTCAACGGTTTGATATCAGAGTCGAAAGCAGAAGACTGAGCTATACAGCTGCAGTAAGACTCTCCGTCAGATAAAACCACTCGAACACGCTGACTCTTAGGATCATTTGGATTACCAGTCATCATATCTTTGACTTGAAGAACCTGGAGCACTAACGGTTCGGTGAAGACATCATTCGGAGGATTCCCCGTCTCTTTAAGATAGTTCTGAGCCTTTTCAAACACCTTCTCCAACTCGCCTCGGCTTAATTCAGCCGGTGCTTCGCCATATTGTTGGCTCATCGCGACGTGTCCTTAATTAAGATCTGGGAGACGCGTTGTACAGGTTTGACGCGTGGATGGAGAGCGACTCATAAAGCAACCGACCAGAGTCTGTACCGGTACCACGCAATCTTTTTTCTGCTAGAACTCAGATCAACTCAAATTCGTAGTCAACTGCATATGGCATATAAGGGAAGGCACCATTTCATTTCTGAATATTCTTCGCGATTGAGTTTAATAGCTAAGAAATGGCTTGTTTACATGTTGATGATATGATGACAAGGCTTCATTATGACAGTTTCGTGACCATTATCATTACTACTAATTAATGCCCTCCATAACATTAGAGACATGAATTTTGTCTACAAATTGTAGAGATTTTTCACAGCACCGAGAGTTTTGAGGATCGACAGTAGAGTGAGGAGGAAGAGTTGGTTTTCAGGAGCCCCGGCCATTTTCTAGTTTCGAAAAAGACAATCTTAATCGCATGTTTGTAAACGCGTCTACTTAAACCTCTTCGGAGAAATATATTCTATTCTTTCTCCTATGTTGCTCAATTGGCCGATCAGTATATGGTGTATAGGAGACGTACGAAAGTACGAATATTACATACCGGACGGGTAGCCTGATCACCCCATAATCTGAGCTTCGCATCCACAGTACAAAAAAGAAAGGTCACCTTTCATCCATCCGGCGCATCCGCAGAGATATGCAATACCCGTGAATATTAGCTGTTTTACAATGGTAAAAGCTCATATATGGCTGCTTGATTGAAGAGTCTATTGTTGCTGTCAGCACGACAGCTTGTCAATATCTCTTGTGAGTTAGAAAATACAGATGATGTTCGTTTAACATTTTACTACTCTACTACTCTGCTCACAGTCTTTCATCATTTTCGAGTGAAGAGCTGATTGCTTGACTGTAAGAAAATGAGTACCTAGACCTGAGTTAACAGGACATGAGGCCACTGGACATCACCAAGCCTCCCCGATGTAATAAGGGCTTTCCTATCACTGCCCTACTTGCTCTCAGAATTAAGTGAAGCTAATCGGCGTGTATCTCTTTATTACGCAAGGTCAACAATCTAGATAAAGAAGATTTCAAAATCATATCAATACCTCATTTTCTTTTAATATTTGCTAGAAGCAAGATGGTAATGTTTTTCTGAGCCGACATCGGAGAAGGCTTATCAGCGTCGCACATGTATGCTAGCTTTTATCCGCATTTGTCATTGAGAGAGGCAGAGCGACAACGGCAACGACTTGGTCGAGTAAAACGGATCTTTAGGAGTCACATGATCGTTCCCTCAAAAATTTTAAGGAGAAACTAATTTTGCTGATCTGAAATCATGTCCTGTGAAATTTATGTCATTGCTTTGTTTGCAACTTTACATCATAATCTGCATCTTCGTGTGATACCCCGGAGATAAAGGACATTACTGGTATAACTGTAACAATATGTGGTACTTGTGCCACATATGTCATATCTCCGCCCGCAATCTCCTTTGCCACTGGTCGAGCACTTATATCTAAGCCCTCACCGTCGCTCTCTCCCCAATCTCACAATGTTGTCACGACTCAGTCTAAGAAGTTTACGAACGCAACCACTTCGTGCTTTTCCTACTGTTTCTAGTAGTCGGTTCTATCATCAGAAAGATAAGTGACTTTTTCATCTACTTTTAATTAACCATTTTACTGTTAGACCATTATGCGCGACCTCGCAACGTCGGCTCCATGGATAAAAATGATATTGATGTGGGTACAGGTCTAGTAGGTGAGTCTCCTCTTCAATATATGGGATATTGTGCTAACTAGTAGGTGCCCCTGCTTGTGGAGATGTCATGAAACTCCAAATCCGGGTGGGTAAAGACGGCCGTATCGAGGAGGCGAAGTTCAAGACCTTTGGCTGTGGTTCTGCAATCGCTTCATCGTCCTACCTCACTGAACTTGTCCATGGAATGTCACTAGAAGATGCTGCCAAGATTAAAAATACAGTCATTGCTAAGGAGCTTTCGTTACCGCCTGTCAAGCTACACTGCTCGATGCTCGCCGAGGACGCGATAAAAAGTGCTATCAAAGACTACCAGTCAAAGCGACCGACGTCAAATTTGGCATCTGCCAAAGTGGCTACTCCCACGCCAGAGACTCACACAGCTTCAGCTGCCGAATCTCAATCTGCCTAGCCCTCGCTGCCCGGTCTTTGACTTGGTCGCTCGTTGTTTATAATAGTTATCAATATGATTGTTATGTGGTTTACACGTCCTGTTCACTTTCGTATCGTCAATCTAATCCTACATTAGCCACGTATGCGGCTATCTGCCCGCCATCGGGACACCTCTCCCATCTCTTCAGAGGGCGCAGGCCCGTAATCCCCTTCGTAGATTACTGCACCAGCCTTTCGCGTCCGCTCTATGTATTGGAATTCTTCACGGCTGACCAGTTCATCTGCAGTTGGCCGCTCATGTGGATCTGGCCTGGTCATCCATCTCACCAAGCGGTCAAGCACATCTGCTCGCTCTCCCATAAACTTGGGGACCCATGGTGGCTCAGGTGAACAACTGTTGCTGTCCACTTCCTCTTCTGCTTTAGCACTCATATCGCCGGATGATAATCTACCAGCTTCGGACAAGTCCCCAGATCGCAATTTCTGCCAATGCTCTCCATTATCAGGTAACACGATGTTAGCCGCTATCTCGAGCATTGTCAATCCTAAAGAAAAAATATCGGCAGGCGGACCATATTCTTGCTGAGTTAAGACCTCGGGTGCAATGTATTCTCGGTCCCCTTCTCGCTCGCTGCCAGGTTCGACAGGATAACGCGTGGCCATTCCAAAGTCCCCGATTTTAAGGTTACCATCAAATGTTATAAAGACATTAGCCGGCTTGATGTCAAGATGAACAAAGCCACAACAATGGATATAACGGAGCCCGAGAGCGAGCTCGACAAGGATCTTCCAAACCCGCCAGCCGTCCAGACGCGCCACGCGCCCGCTTTCACTTAGAAACACATCCAAACTTCCATTTTCACATAATTCGGTCGCAATGTACAAAAACCCACGATCCTCCCAGAAAAAAGACATTTGAACAACATACTCCCGGCCGTCACCAACACCATTGTTGAGCCCATGCAAAACTTCAACCTCTTCCAGCCGCCTCCGACGAGCTTTAGCGCCAACGATCGTACTTTTTGTTCGCTTTACGGCCCATTTAGTCTCATTTATCCTTTCTCGCACGGCAAATACAACCGAGAACTCTCCTATACCGAGTAAAGTAACCGATTCGAACCGACTCACTAGACAAGGGTCCAGAATTTCAACGCTTTGTTCTTTAGCAGGTGTCGAGGGACTGACGGCTGAGTCTAAACTGTCCCACTGCCGTAAAGAGGCCAAGGTAACTGTCGACTGAAGTGACGAGCGCCGCCGATGCATCTGTCTGCGTATACTTGGCGCTTGTTTAGTGGGGGTCAGTGGATCACTTGAATCTGAATCCGTCCGCGTTACCGACTCTAGCCGGCCTGGTCTTTTACATGGGGTTTCTGGAGGCCTTGGGTTGCTTTCGATAACTGGTCTATTTCTCTTGGAGATCAAACCAGTACTCATAAACGCTGTCTGAAGGGGCCTCACTCCTCGATATGTCGGAGTTGAAAAGCGAGGTTCGACGTTCGCTAAAAGAGGAAATCTTCGAGGTTTATCGTGGTTTTCTGGGTTGAGATTCGAGGAGTTAGAGTATTGGAGCACGTTGTGATCGGAGTGCTGAGGGTGAATAGAAGCATTCGGGAGAGGATGTTTGATAGTGAAGGGGCTTTCACGTTTTCCGAGGCCATTTTCCATAGACATTGTCTTGCGTATCTTGGTTAGAGGGTTCTTGGGGGTTCCCAACTCGTAAGATAAAGAACCCAGCACCAACTGATCATGGGCATCACGGTCGGGCAGAGTAAAAGTTCCACCAAAGATATCATGAGAGTCAAGGAAAGATCGACGATGTTTCGAATGACTGGCCTTTCTCTCTCGATGAGCGTGAACACGTTTATTTGGCTGATTGGCAAAAATCCCTTTTGCGACGCGGTCTAGAGGAGAGGTTGGGCTTGGAGAAGCAAAAGAATCAAATCTCTTCGCCACCGGAGAACCTTGAGAAGCTTCATCGAGATTTAGTATCGATTGGGAGCGCGGTAACGCGAGCTGAGGCTGCGGAGGAGGAGGAGAAGGGACGCGAAGAGAAAGATCAGATCGAGTGAATGAAGGCGTCGAATCAGAATTAGCCGGATGCTGAATATCTAGTTGTCGAATTTGAGAAGGAGTTTGCATGATCAGAATAAGCAGTAGGCGAAAGGTATCTATATATGATCACGCGTTCTGACGCGTTGTTAAAGCTTACCGAGACCAAAGACTAGAAAAATAACAGTTCAAAAATCCGTATCAATAGCGCGCTCGCAAAGAAAGGACTTGCGATAACAGATTGCCAAAATGATGGGTTAGCGACCAGACACGTTGTAAATGGGCTGGTGGCGAATAGTACAAGAAACCCAAAACAAAATGGCTGAATAGCGGAATTCCAGGTCAACAGATATAACTAGTTTCTTGTCGATTATTATTACTTATTTCAAGGAGCACGGAAGTTTCTAAGATCTGCCCTTGGTCTCGTCGCGACACCTTTTGGGGTAGAAAAAGGAAATAGAGAGAGCGGTGTAAGATCAAATGAAAGGGAAATTGAGCCGTGGAAAAGAATAGGGATTGATTCCAGTATATAAATGGGAAAGAGGGGCCAGAAAATAAAAGCAAGCGTTTAACAGGATTGATATTACACGAGGCTTGGGAGCGTGGGCAGGTGATGTAGCAGCAACGATCCAGCCTAGAGACATATGGCATAAATAAGACAATGTTTAGCAAGAGCTTTTGCGAAGGCTATTACTGCCTTCGTCTCTATAGTCAAGCAGTTGCAAGAAGAGGGCGCCTAAAGATTAGGAAGAGGTTCTCGAACTCATTGGGAATACGCTATGGAGAGAGCCGAGGAGAAGTCGCGAGTGCCTTCGCGACAATCATCGATCCGGGAGAGTGAAACGGAAGATCAATATGACGACGATGTTTATGAGTTTAGCAGGAGTGCAGATGCCAATCGACATGATGTTCTGAAAAGTGAAATTAATGGACAACAAGAAGAGGCGCAAAGTTATACATCAGGAGTTAGTACGGCGACAGAAGATGAAGATCAAAGTGAAAATGGTGGATCGACGGTGCGAGAAGACGATAGAAGAGTAAGAAGATACAAAAATAATGGGCCTGAAACGTTCTCAGATGAACATAAGGTCTCTTCAGACTCAGATACTTCTCGCGCTCCAAAGGTCTTGAGTGCTACGGCGTTGAGAAGGCTGTCAAGTCAGAATGAGCGAGGAAACATGACCGTTGAAACGGAAACAGTGGCTGCAGTACCTCAGGTTGCTGTGAATGGACCAATGACTGTGAAAGGAAAGAAGACGGGAGGTGGAGAAGGAGCAGGCAGTAATGGGGGCGCTACACTAAAGAAAGAAAAGAAGAAAAGGCGACCAAAGGCTTTGAATTATGGTTCTCGAGCTGATATCTTTGCAGCTAAAGTGGCTTCAGCAGTGGATGATGCAGACTCCCCTGATAGTGATGAGACTTTTGTTTACGAGAGCACGGCTTCTGAGCTGTCTCGCCCAGGATTTATTTCTAAAAGCCCTTCCAACTCATCATTTTCCGGTAACAGGCCTGACTACGGGTCTCTGGGGCGTCAACGACCGTTTACAGGATCAATTGATGGGACTCTATTTGGGCAAAAGTCGGCTGCTAATCCAAGGAAAAAAGCCTCAGCTCATTCTCTGCGGGTATATACAGGTAGGACTCCCAGAACAAATCACAATAGTCCCGTCATCCATCAAGGTGGATTTGTAACTTCATCAGGAGCGATGGATAGCACGTATCGGCTAGCAAGAGCGGGTTTAGGAAGGACATTCGACGCTGAGGCTAGTGGGGATGATGATAGTGAGACTGCCTTATTAGGTAGACAACGCGCCCGGCGAGTTTACTCTAGAAATCAGTTCAGCGATCAGTCGTGGATTCGGCGTGCTCGCTTAGGTGGGTGCATCTTCCTGGGAATCTTAGGGACATTGCTGGTCGGATTTGCCCTTGGATTCATGTTAGCATCTAATCGCCCTCTCCAGGATGTCCATATTGCCGAGCTTAGTGAGGTTCTAGTGAGTGAAGAAGAGCTGATGTTTGACTTGGTGGTCCAAGCTTTCAATCCTGGTCTCCTTGCTGTCCACGTGGACCGACTAGATATCAATGTTTTCGCATCTAAGGCCTCGAAGGAGAAAGACGCAGCTTTTGAAATTGATGGTCTTTGGCCAGGAAACCCAGATGACGGCGACGATGAAAATGGCAATTTACTATTGGGAAGAATCACTCGATTTGACACAGCGCTGGTGTTTGAAGGAGGATTGCTATCGCGGCGGATCCAAGAGTCAGTGGGCGAGGTGCGGTTGGCCAAACCTGGAAATCAGACCGAAGAAGGAGGGTCAGAGAAATGGGCCAAAATTATAAAGAGTCCTTTCAATTTGATCGTCCGTGGTGTTCTAAAATACCAGCTGCCAATGTCGAGTGCTATTCAATCAACGGCAGTTGCGAAGACGAGGAAAGTGAGCGCTGACTCAGACATCGATATTAACATGGAGTAGAAATTAAGAGAGCAAGGTTTGAGCGGCAAGTTAGGTCTAGAATTGTGGATAGTATGGATAATCAGCTATTTAAATGGATGCCTGGTATACTTGCAGCTTGTATGGATGTAGCTATAATGTGCAAGGCTGACTGTTGTGGGTTTAGTGGGCGGTTAAATTAACGGAAACGACATCAAATTTCTTGACATAATAGAGGATGCGGAGATGCGTGTAAATGCGAGATAAAACTCGTAGGTCCACAGAAAAACCGGCCGGCTGAGAAGATGCGGTAAAACATGTGATGGAGCGTAGCGCGACCGTCGGAAATAGAACAAGCATTACGGATTTCTAGAGCGCGTGGGCGGAAACGTCGCCTCCAAGTATACTTTCGCATCGATAATCTGTACTCTGATGCAGATATGAGAAGAGTAGGGGTATATAATAGAATGGTACATATTGACACAGTTGAAGCGAGATTTGAGACAAATTAATGTCGAAGCAAAAATGGATATCCACTGATTCGCGGTTTTGCGACGATGGTGCAGATCGAATAAGAATCTTTCAGACTGCTCAGAGAAAAAGAAACTTCCTCGAAACGAGTGAATGACCCATGCTTAAACTTGTAGTATAGACGAGTTTTGCGCTGGACATGTTTGTACATCTGTAAGCAGCTGTAAAGAGTCGACCTGTGATGTGCGCATTTCTTCGGCAGAGAAGAACAGAAAAGAGAAAATCTGCAGCACTAGCTCGTAGAGCATATTCAGCCTCCCATTCTTGACATTACCTAAAAGACTGGACAACTTCCATGGCCAGTTGAACGACACATCGATAATCTAGGCTCAGGACGATCAATAATAGTACATAGTGAACTATGTGCTATGGTAAAAATAAAATCTTGGCCTTCCTTGGACACTGTGACATTCATATTGACTAGTTAAGTTGGGATACTCTCGATCGGTATATTAATTATTTAGAATTGCAATTATAATTTTGAAACAGTAAAACAACCTTCATTATACTGCACAGCCATTATTTTATTTGAATAATAGACAATAGTAGAGAGCGAAATACCTCTCCTCAGCCAACTTTTAGCAATTGATGCACCAGTCCAGTAGCACTAATGTTAACCACAATTAGAGTAATACTAGTAGAACCAAAATCGACCTCATTCCATAGCCAAGCTTACAAGGAGATGACCTCAGGGGATTTCAGGAGATTAGCTATGTACGTCAGAAGAACGTAACGGTCGGTAGTCAACTGTTACGAATCGGTCGTAACGATTCCACCTGTCTCGCCAGACTTCAAGGATGATACTATGATTGAGGATCAGGGATTCGTCAGAAGTCAGACCATTAGTCGGACCACTTTGATAATGACCTGATCCATTACTGGGACTATATAAGCATGTACTTAGAGTAATACAGACAAGTTTCTTTTGGTGATTACACTCGCTGGTAGCAACCGCAGTGGAGATTGTTACCACTAACTGCCAATCCTGCCTAACGTAAATGTCATTACATTGGCCCACCCAAGAGACCCAAAACAACTCCAAAACGTTAATAGAGATCAATGACAGTTGCAGATTGACAGAGCCCCAACGACTCCCCAGCAAAGCGATCATTTTGCGGCCACTGCTAATATTCATCTCCGTTTGCGAAACTATAAGATCGTGACCACCATAGGACCGCTCTCAGAAAACAAGCTATAGGGCTGCAATGGTGCCAGATGCTAGTCCATCAGAACCACCGACTGGTATCAAAGGAGAGTAGCAGCTTTTAGCATGTAGTATTTTGTAATTGGTATTGATCCCTCTCTATCAGCTACTGTCGGGTGCAACCGGTCGCGACCGACTAGACTTTTCGACCCAACCAACGCCGACCACTAATCCGCACGTGATAGATGACCGCGACTTCTCTCGAGGCCAAGAGGCCTGAGAGTACATCACGTATTAAGGGTACTCTGCGGTCGTTCTCGGACTGGCTAGCTACACCGACTGTGTCGGCCTTTCTCGCTGGCGGGGCTGCCGGCGCGGTGTCTAGGACTGTGGTCAGTCCGTTGGAACGAATGAAGATTCTATTCCAGGTGCAGATCCCCGGATCGCCGTCTTATATTGGTGTTACTGGTACGCTAAAGAAAATGTGGCAGGAGGAAGGCTGGCGAGGGTTCATGCGAGGAAACGGTACAAACTGCGTGCGAATCGTGCCATATAGTGCCGTTCAATACGGCAGTTATACTATATATAAACAGGTAAGTCTGTTTAGTTTTGTTTTTTTATTTTTCATGGCTCTCTTGGCTCACCTAGAAGCTCCTGATATATCCTGGTCAAGCTGATCTCGATACCTACGGCCGTCTATTGAGTGGGGCGTTGGCTGGCATCACCTGTGTGGTAGTTACATATCCTTTGGATATAGTTCGAACAAGGCTTTCGATCCAGACTGCCAGTTTCAATCATCATGCGCACCGAAAACCCCCGGGAATGTGGTTCACACTAAAACACATGTACTCCAGTGAGGGCGGAATTATTGGACTATATCGAGGCCTTGTCCCTACTGTCCTAGGAGTGGCGCCTTATGTGGGACTGAACTTTGCTGTCTATGAATCAATCCGAGACTGGTTCACCCCGGCCGGAGAAGTTCAACCTGGAACATGGGGGAAATTGGTTGCTGGTGCTCTTAGTGGAGCGGTCGCCCAATCTTTAACTTATCCTTTTGATGTCCTTCGTCGGCGATTCCAAGTTCTTGCCGTCTCTGATTTAGGCTACCACTACAATTCAGTCTGGGATGCCATCACCCAAATCATTAAATCCGAAGGTTTCCTAGGCCTTTATCGAGGCATCTCGGCTAACTTGCTGGTGCGTTGGAATCTCTACCGGTACTAATAATAGAAAGTCGCTCCAAGCATGGCGAGTAGCTGGCTCACATATGAGGTTGTAAAGGACGCTCTGCAAGGCAAAAAGAATGCTACAATCTGAATGTAAATTAGTGTATACAATGATAAATATACCGAGCAAAAACTAGCGATCATGAAAAATGATCTTTTATTAGTACGAAGACTCGTGTTAACAAATAAATCTTCTTTCCACTATGAGAGGCTCTTCAGTGTACCAGGAATCCCTTCAGCCATACCTACGAGACATCATAAAAATGAAGTTTTCAGGTTTAGGTTGCATCCTCGTGCAACCACGTGACTTAACTATGTTGCAGAAACTGCTTTCCAGGGTTTGCGTGACTGCGTTGGCCCGTACTGTCTTGTCAATCAACGCACATGCCCTTCATCCTTACACCATGGGAAAGGACCACAGTACGAAACAGCATCAGCGATCTTCGCATCGCCAAGCTCCTAAGTCCGAGAACCCTTACCTCGGTCTTCTCGTGAAACTCTACCGTTTCTTGGCTCGCCGGACTGACTCGTCCTTTAACAAGGTCGTCCTTAAGCGTCTCTTTTTGTCCAAGATCAACCGACCCCCTGTGTCTATCTCGTCAATCATTCGAAACGCTCAAGCTCAACCCGACAAAGTCATTGTCGTTGTTGGTACCGTTACGGATGATGTCCGCATCGTTTCTGATGCTGATGTCCCCAAGCTGACCGTTGCTGCTCTCCGGTTCACTCAAGGCGCCAAGACCCGAATCGTCGCTGCTGGCGGTGAGGCCATTACTTTGGACCAACTTGCTAAACGGGCTCCTACTGGTAAAAACACTCTTCTTCTTCGGGGCCCCAAGAACTCGCGAGAGGCCGTTCGTCACTTTGGCTTTGGCCCTCACAAGCACAAGGCTCCCCGTATCTTGTCTACTGGCCGCAAATTTGAGCGTGCTCGTGGTCGCCGAAGATCTCGCGGTTTCAAGGTTTAAACAAAGCCGTTGTACATTTTACAAAAGTAATTGGCGTCGTTCGTCGTCCCCGCCGTATGTTTTTTTGCCTTACGTCTTTTCTAGTTCCGATCGATTTTATACCATTACTAACATTAAAAAGAATTCATGCCGTAGCCATGCGAACCGTGAGTTCAAAACACTTCCACCGATGCCATGCTGGAACGGTCATGCCAATACGGCCGAGTGGATCGACTCGATCGTGTGCGACTGCTAGACGCGCGACTCTTCAGTGCAACAAAAGGATGAGCAAGTGCTGGCCGTAGACGTCGGCTTGGAGGTAAGCGTCTGTCCATGACTCGTCGAGAGCGATGGTGATTGATCGCCTCGCATGGTTGTTCTCGTCCTTGTCCTTGTCCTCGTCCTCGTCCTCGCCTCAGCCCATTAGTGATGCAAGCAACCAACAGCTTCAACCCCGACTCTCTATGCTCCTTCTTATCGAGCCTAAGGCCAATTATGGCACGAATGGCGACATCCAAAGATATCTCAGGTTTAAAATCAGGCATCAAGGCCGGCTGATCGGTGGGAAGCGAGGGAGAGAACAGGAAATAGAGTTCTTTCCGGACAACACGATAAAGTCGTGACTCAGATGCAGAGGGTAAATCACCCGACTGGCTTGCTGATTGCCAGTCAGGCTCTACCACATCCCCGCCAGGATATAGATCGGAATATAGAGCATCTAATACGGAGTTTTCCAGTCCAAATAAGCTTCGAAAAAAAACAGTTGTAGACTCGGAGAATTTCGCAAACTTTGCTGAGGAAGCTGATGGCGGGATATAAGGCGAATGCTGAGATGATCGAGGAGAAAGAAAGTGGAATGAGACAGTTGGTTCATCCGATAGTAACTCGAAAGAGGCCGTATCAGCGTCTTGCTCTGAAAGAGCCCAATCAGAGGATGATGATGATCGATCGGAGCAGAGCTGGCTGTCGCGAAGTTGGAGTCGTTGAAACTCACTCAGCATGGCTTGAGATTGTTCCAATCTCCAAGCATTGATTCTCTCGTTAAAGTCTGAGCTATGAAGCGAGTTTATAAAACTCCCAGTTCCATCGTGCAAAGGTAAAGAAAGACTCTAGATACGTTAGCCGTCTGAAGTGGCTAGTGACAGAGCCGGCCGAATATGGATTTGAATCAAGAGCGCACATCAAGACGAAGAGTAGCCGATACTGACTGCTGTCATGTCTGACCATATATCGAACCACCAGCTGCTATTAAGATGAACTTGATTTCCTTCAGCTCTCTGGGTCGCAGCTCTATCGCCTCTACTTAAACTCACCTGATCCTCTCCATTTATATCCAACAGCTGATCCAATACATGATCATCCGAGAGAGACGAGTCATGTTCATCAGACTGATCCCTATCAGCGGAAAAGACAACCCATTCTTCACTATGAGTGATCGACGGTTCGACCAAGTGGGCACCGTAGGCACCTTCACGTGTCCTAAAATCAGACACAGCCCCCCTCTCTTGAGAAGGTATCAATGGTCCCGTGGGAGAGCTATGATAAGCCATTATTGAGACGAGATTAGAGATGACGATGGCTGATAATGGGACCTTACGGCTTATCGGAGGCAACTACGTCACAACAGGGTGTCTTGGATTTATCATCTGTGTGAGAGCTGTAACTAACTTAGGCCCTGCTATCTGACGCACTTGCATAATTAGATTGAGTTAGAAAAAATCTCTTGGGAACTCGCAACAATTATTAATATTACAATCCCAATAGAAGTGCAAACAAGTTGCCTTTTTTCCCCTGAGTCCATCAGTCCTTCTAAATCTATTACCTAACACGGTCGCACGGTAGCCGTTACATCAATCTCATTTCCCAACCGCGTCAGATTATCCCAACGTACTTGACCCATTTGCTAATAATTCCCTCAACTTGCTCAACCTCTTTTGTTGGTATGGCGAACCATTCTAAATGCGCTCTATGACATGTAGGACACCATATTCCTCGTTTTCTTCGTCCTCGATTCGAATCGGGAGGGTCAGACACCCCCTGATTTGTCAAAATCTGACGATATCTTGCCCATAGCTCCAAGTGAACAAGTCGCTCGGCCCGATGCGTCGCCTGACAGAGCTGACCTCCTTCAACTGAGTCAGGAAAATATCTGGCCAACGTAATTTCTCTCCCGCATTGATTTGCCCATTGTCCCATCCTCCGTCTCACATTCCCACTTCGGCCTATCTTATACAGTTCATAGTTTTCGAGCTTCTTACTCACTAGACTATCCGCTGCAAGACCGCGCCCTTGAAGATTTGAAAGCCGATACATGTAAATAAACCCCGGCTCTTCACTCAATGAGAGCGGCTTGTTCATCTCGGCTATGATCCGGGCTCGCTGATTCGCCCGTAGATCTATCAAACTCTCCAAGATCGGAGAATACCCTGGAATCGACCTAACGATATTGTTATCTGCGCTATCCAGTTCTGCCTTGATCATTCCGTCTGTTCGCACTGAGGGCTTCACTATTATTCCTGTCTGTATAGACATTAGGTTTCTAGTAGCTGAACCCATTCTAGCGTCAGTGCTAGTATTCATATTGCGTCGGTGTTCCGTAGCTAGTCTGCCTCCTCGGGTATTCCCACTATTCTCCGGTTCTCTTTGGGCTCCTCCTGTGATACAGCATGTTAATAGAGTCTTGAAATATCTTCCGAAGCCTCCTTTATTTCTTGAAGTCTTTCTGGTTTCTTCCTTGTCTGTAGTGGGCTGTGCCCGACCAGAGAGTTCGTTGATCTTCGGCTTAC
The DNA here is from genome assembly GCA_003707065.3 of Trigonopsis variabilis. NCBI lineage: Eukaryota > Fungi > Ascomycota > Trigonopsidomycetes > Trigonopsidales > Trigonopsidaceae > Trigonopsis > Trigonopsis variabilis. Next base: position 449,216 of record PPXM03000010.1, on the reverse strand, counting down.
CCATGCCTGGCGTTGGATTAGTACTCGCATGTGAGCTGGAATGTTGATAGCAAAAGCTCTCAGTAGCTCGGATCTGTCGTCTGCACCTTTGTCCACTTGAAGTTGCGATGGCCTGGCAGGTATGCCGAACTGACATGGCAGACGCGTCGCTCTTCGCGTCACCCTACCCAGTCATGAGCAGAATGGAGCTAAGAAAAGCAAGAGACAACTCTCGAGAACTCACGCTTCTTAATAGCGAGCCAAAGGTGGATAAAAGCTTTGGCGACAAACTTATTAATGGAAAAGGGAAAAAGACTTGCATCCACATTACGAATCAAGAGCACAATGCTTTTTTACAGAGTCTAGCGCCAACAGAAAAAAAAAAAAAGAAAAGCGACCATTCAGAGTAATAAGATGCACCCATTAAGTATACAGAATATATTCACTAGTATTCTAACCTCTCCTTCCTAGTTTCGCTATTTAATCATGCCACGATCCTTAGCACTTCTTTGGGGGAGCCTTTGGATGATTGCAGGGCTTAGAAGGACGACAGGGGTCTTTGCAGCTGGGCTCCTTCAGCAATCTGGAGAGCACTTTCAGCAAGCGCAACAATAGACGTATTGAAAAACAAATAAGACCGACAAAGCCACCAACACCAAGGCCAATAAGTCCGATACCCAAAAGGACAGCTAAGAGAATAGCACCTAGTCCTGTTAGAAATAATTGAAATGAAGTAGATCCTACCATTTGCCATAAGCCACGCACCGACGGTACCAATGCCAAGGACGGCAACAACTGCTATCACCGAGATAACAGAAATCACAAAAATAATAACGGGCAATGCAGCCAAGGCAAGAGAAACAAGAAAGCACACAGTGCAAGCCAATGACCCACATTTATTGCTTGAGCCACTCGTAGGGCACTTTTGTGAATCAGAGTTATAGCCCCCAGATGGTACGGGCGCATTCGTACTAGGGAATTAGTCATGGTGCATATATCCATAGATGAATACCTGGCACCAGCCTGTGCGATAACGGGTAATGTGGGGCTGGGAAATAGGTTAGACATAATCATGAGCTATCAATAACGCGGGAAAGAAGACAAGCAAAGAGAAACCAGTAAAAAAGACAAATGAAGTGCGGGCATGGCAGAGAAATTTATATCTGCGTCGCCGCAGCTTTTGCGGCCCATCACATGAAGTCAGCACTCTCCGCTTGTACGCCGCGCATAGAGGCAAGTCGCTTTCTTCCTAAATCTTAGAATAATACAGAGTTTTCAGATTGCACCTGTTTGCATCCATGTAGCTGAGACACATGCACTGCTAGTTTTTTGATCGAATGGATAGCAAAACCTCGAGCAACGCATAAACAAGCGATTCGCTGTGTCTTATAGATAAAGGAACAGCTATGGAGTCATATCAGTCATGGACATTGTCATTGACTCCAAAGAACCTCTTCTCACGGAAATCCCCAAGGGTCAAGTATGGTATGAAGCAGAATAAGAACAATAACCACTATACTCCGACATTATATTTGAAGGTTGACACTTTGTCAGATTTTAGATAAAGGAGGAATTGCAAAGGCAAAACATGTTCCACAAGTCAAACGATAGAGAGAAATCCAGATAGCTACTTCTTCCCGACCGATCATCAGAATACTAACCAGTAGCCGATGGTAATGAATAATATGAACAAGGATACTAAGACCAATCTTATCGACCATTAGCAAGTATTGTGCTTCCTTCACAGGATGGTATCAAACTTATGCATATGTGAGAGAAGAATGCCGAACGACAGAATACTCAGAAAACTATCCTATAGATTCAAAAGTTAATCAAGTTTGTGGCGGGTGAATGGTCGAGTTCGAGGCATCATGGGTATACTCATAGGCCATCTATACTTTATAGAGCTCAAAGCATGTTGTTTTTCTAAACATTTGCTGATTATGAGCTAGTATTTCTCATATGTCATATTACTGCCAAGAGCCACCTTAGAAAGATTCTTGCACCAGTCCCTCTAAGAACCAGAGAGGCAAGACATCGAGGAAGCGATATGAGTGGATTCCTAATTTCTCATTTTCCTTTGACTCTAATCATGTGAAGCATAATTCCCTCCTAGAAAGTAAAAAGGGAGATTTGTTGAAATATGACTGCTGATGGTCCGTTGTTACTTTCGTCACCACGCTGAACCTGCCCTTACTAGTGGACCAATTTTACCATGGCGTCGACCCCAGAGAACTTTCTGCCAGTGTCCATGGATCCAACTTCTAAAATTATCTCTATAGATGAATCATTCGTTAATTCTGAAATTGAGAAGGACCTAGCACGCTTGAACCGACTTGTGAAGGACCTAGTTGGACTGAATGCAGAGGTCCCAGCACCACCGAATACAGTCAATGGCCCCCTTGCTAATCAAGTGAAAAAACTGAAAGATGCTGGGAATGAGAGCCTCAAGAAAAATCAAATTCCAGATGCTATTCGACTCTACTCCTTGGCTCTTGAAATGGCTCAGCGACGAGCTCTATGGGAGTCGGCAATGTTCACTTGCAAGGAGATCTCGACGATTCTCTGTAATCGGGCTTTTGCCTACATGCAGCAGTCGGAGTGGCCAGATGCTCTGATTGACGCTTCATTAGCACTGGACTTTGATACGACGGCTGTCAAAGCTTATTATAGAAAGGCAAAATGTCTCGAAAACCTAGGTAAGCTCTATGATGCGAAAATCACTCTCGAAAATGGACTACGTCATGATCAGGATGGTGAAGTAAAGTCGGCCTTGAAGTCGCTAAATCAGAAACTTGGTTTGGTCTAGTTGTCGATGCTGTGGGTGTACATTAATGAATAACGAACCACTCATAGTACCATCGTAAGTCGTTGAACAAGATCGCGTCTTCAGTAATGAGGAGCAAGCTAAAAATTGAGCTCGAAAACTTTTCTTATCTGTACAACCAGCTATGAATACATCGGGGCCTTCACACACTCCCTACCGCCGTCTTCGTCTTGCTACCTGAGGAAGCTTGAACGGAATATTCAAAGACGCAAGTTTATAATTCGCAGCTTCTGCAACGCTCAGCCCGAGCGCCTCTCGTTGAGTTGTGGTACAGTTTTTAACCTGGCATCCTAGAGCTTTAAAAAGCTCGTTAATTTTAAGAGGTTTGATTGATAATTCTTGAGCCAATGGTGTCGTTTCAACAATAAAATTATCAAGGCGGAGGCAGAGAGCCAAAAGATGACAAAGCAACTTGTCTTCCAGCTTAGGATCGATGATAAAAGCAAAAGACTTCGATTTACCTACCATAGTACCCCGTTTCTGAGTATATCTAGATAATAGGCCATCCAAAAGTACTTCAGATGGGTTATTTAACTTTGCGGCCAAAGCTTTCTTAATCCCAGTGCGGCGGTTATGATATAATCCCATCAAAAGTGAAATATAGTAAAGAAGTTTGGCCTTCTCAGTATGCTGAGGCCCCTCAATAGCAGTCAATGCAGCAGATATATACTGTGAGGATTGATATGGTAACATTTGCAGTCGTTTCTGAGCATCTTTCTCGCTGATGATTGGACCAGCCAGTATGACATTCCACTCCTTCTCTGAGACAACGGATGATATCGGATAAACGTCTTCGACTCGGGTAGCTTCCAGGTTGGGTTTAGGAATTGGTCGCTCGTCGTCCAGCTCCTCTTCGAGCTTTAAAAGAGTCGGTAATGACGAAGTGGCTTCCTTAACATTTTCAGTGATATCTTGCTGTAGATCAATGAGATCTCCGCTGTTAATCGCGTTACGTTGGAGATCTGAAATTGCCTTTTTGGCCTTCTTCGTCCCGAACGCTTCTCCAAGAGCTTGTCGACGAGCCAAGTTAGTTTGATCTGCGGAAACAGTATCCGCTGTCTTGCGTTTTCTCTTCACACGACTCCTAATATCTATCATGGGAGCCTGACAAAGCTCTAGTGTTTGGTTCTTATCATCGTATAATGCTAAATAGTACCTTTCACTTAGTCTCTGTATGTCTACCCTCTTACGCGTCATCATTTGAAAGGCTTTCTCCATCATATACCATTCTTGATGATTCCCCATGGACGACATACTCTCCTTTTCCTTCGGCCACGGTAAACGTGGTCTCAGGCGCCACTCTGACCCCAGTAAATGAACCTATCCATTAAACTGCTTCATATAATATCACTCACCTAAAAATACTGGTTCATTAATGGGCTGGACCTCCGCATATATGATTTCGCCTGACTTCATAAAAATTTGTAACGCACCGTTACTCCCAACGGCAAAAAGGCCAAAGAACATCTACTTCGTGAGTCGTCATGACTGGTGGTTCAACTCAGCAATTACTCTCCAAACTTCACGCATTATCGTCAATGGTAAGCAGAGCAATGCGGGCTCTTCACAGGATGATGAGACACTCAATGCCCACCCGAATGCGGTGTGGGTCAACAACAATTACTGCCGAATTGACTACGCGGCACTACAGCCATTTTTTTCTGTCCTCCGATCAATTTCAAGCACTCAAATTCATAATCATTTCATTCCATTGGAAGCCTCCATGAGAAGATTCACTGGGACCTATGAGCGTAAAACCAAGCTTGCGATACAAATCGATATGACGATCTTTGCAGATCAAAAAAATCTTTGATTTTCCTCTAGTTCTCATTTCTTTTACAAATGTATCCATAAGAGTCCTAGCGTGGCCTTGTCCTTGATGTTCCGGATCGACGACGACAGACATGATGACGACGTTTGGTCCCGCGGGGTCGTGCCCAACGAGTTCCTTCAATGATTCATCAGATAGTTGCACTTCATAGCAACAGCCACTGTTGATGAATCCTACTATCCTATCTCTTTCGCTATCATCCTCTAAGACAAAGAAACCGGGACTGTACTGCGCGATTCGTTTGGCGATTTTGTCCTTGGTGGCCGCTTCGTCTCCTTCGTAGGCTCTAACTTCAAGCTCATAGCATTGTTCTGTATCTTTAGCTTGTGCGTAACGAATCATAAGAAAAGGTGACCAACAATATATGTCTGTGTGTAGATGAAGCTATAGACCGAAGAGTGGTGCTGTCGTTGATGTCGTCGTCACTCGATTATTGCAGTAGCACTCCCTCTTCCAACGCTACGCATCTTCTCCACAGCTCTTCGTGTTGACTCTGATTCTCAATTCATTTTGAACACTACGAGAACGATGCAAATAAAGCTACAGACAATAATCATCCAACCATCACTAAACTAGTGGCCGAGGCCTTTCCACGTGATAGAAGCAATGCATTTTTATGATACATCATCATTCATTCAACTTGGCTGGGAAGGATGATGCTATTTACTTGCTCCTAGCTCTCATCTTCCGTCTCTTGCGCTTAAGTCGTCTAACTCTCTTCTTTCTCTATTCAATTAGTCTGATTGTTATTCCGCCTTTTGCTACTCACCCATTTGGCTCTCATCTTGGATCAGGATCAAAGTGTAGAGTGAGAGAGAGAGAGGTAGCCAGAAGCCTTATATAGGGTGTAACATTTGCGTCGGTCAAGTGCGTTGGCTGCAAACCCCAAGTTGTGACATTGTACACGTGATGCTCAAATCTCTTGCTGAGCGGAGTGGTGTACTTTCTTGTCCCACCTTACCCCAGACTACGTCAAAGTAATGGGTAAATGAACGACTCCAGCAAACTTGATCTTTAAATAAGGACTAATGTTTTTCTTGCTTCATCACATATTACCAGCCTCGGCCGGCCATTTTTTCTGTTTTCGATAGACTTTCCACGGTGCGACCGACCATTGCAGGCCCAAGATCAGTAGAGACTTCGGCCAAGATCTTGGGATCATTGAAGTGAGTGACTGCCTGAACAATTGCCTTGGCTCTTTTTTCTGGATCATGTCCCAGGAAGATTCCCGAGCCAACAAAGACGCCATCACATCCAAGCTGCATACACAAAGCAGCGTCGGCCGGTGTAGCTACTCCTCCAGCTGCAAAGTTCACCACGGGAAGCCGGCCTTGTTTCGCTGTTTCTTTCAGCAAATGATGGGATGCACCGATTTCTTTCGCAAACACGTAGAGCTCTTCCTCATTCATCACAGAGGCTCGCTTGATCTCCGACGAAATCTGGCGCATGTGACGGACTGCTTCGGTCACATCACCAGTACCAGCTTCTCCTTTCGTTCGAACTAGAAAGTCAGTTAGAGCTCTTCGGACTTGCCAGTTATACTTACTCATCGCCGCACCTTCCGAAATTCGTCGTAGAGCCTCTCCAAGGTTCCGGGCGCCACATACGAATGGCACTTTGAAATTATGCTTCGTAATATGGTATTCCTGGTCAGCAGGGGTCAACACTTCGGACTCATCAATGTAGTCGCATCCGAGACTCTCGAGAATCTGCGCCTCGACAAAGTGTCCAATTCGGCATTTGGCCATCACGGGGATAGAAACCCTCCAGGTAAGTTACTTGTCGTCATATATAAACTTACACCTCCATGATCTCCTTGATCAGCTTCGGGTCGCTCATCCGCGCCACTCCTCCTTCGGCTCGAATATCTGCCGGAACTCGTTCAAGGGCCATCACTGCGCAGGCGCCAGCTCTTTCAGCGATCATGGCCTGCTCTGCATTTACAACACTGGCAATAAGCTAACCTTGTCTTCGGAATAAAACTTACTCCATAATCACTCCGCCTATTTGTTAGAAATATTATGACTCATCACTTCTTTGTACTTTACCTTTGAGCATCTGGGCCAATCCGCTCTTCAGCGTAAAGGACATCCCATTGACAGAAGCATTATGGTCCACAGGGGGCCGGGAAGATTTGACAGTTTCAGTAGACTCTGGTGCCATCAAGATGATAAGTGAAGGGAGATCTGGTTCCCGACACCCCCAAATCAAGGTACCATTATTCTACGCCTACCGGTATCATCTCCAATACACGCACCTCGCTGTCCACTTACAATAGTTACATCGGCTCAACCCCACCATACCTTTTTTATGCTTGCATTTACCAGTTCAACTATGAACACGAAATTTTTCACCGTGAGGTCTTGGCCTTTCAAGATAGCCCACTAGGTTATCTTCACTCATGTAACATTACTCTCTATCAATTGCCATAAACCTATCTAAACATCATAACACGATATCTACACCCATTTGAGAGATAACAGACTCTAATAGACTGTATTTGTCCCATCAAAGCTGTCTGAATCAAATTGAAGAGCCAGCCTGCAAGAATGTCACTCTTGAATAAACTGACAAAGATCTTGCCACAATAGTGATGATACATCATCATTAGAACTCAGACAGCGAGTATCTTCTTCGCTGAAGGAGCGCTGAAAAAAAGGCAAATGAGCGCATTCATGGGGATGCCAGTCAGGCATCAGTGTGGATGTCCAAGGAGCATGTTCCAATTCAAGGTGGAGCGGTTTTGAATCAAGCCATGCAGAACCCACAGTGTTACCAGAATCATTCCTAGATTGAAAATCTTCGAGCAAACGCGCATCTTTCTCTGGGGCACGGTCTACCAGAAACTGCGATAGAACCCAGATTACGACATCTTTAAATCAGCTCGACTTCAAACCTTATTACTTACCTTGGTCTAGAGGTGATTGCCTGAACGCATCAGCAATGTAATAAATCTCATCTAATATCTCTCGTTTCTGAGCGTTGAGAAAATTTGAGCACTCTGCCGTAGCTTGACGGAGCTGGGAGATTTCCACTTTGAGCGAATTCAGAATTGCTAGCATTAATTCGACTCGCTCGGCCTTTACTAAATGATCGGGCTCCCGGTGCCGAATATGAGTGGGCCACCACGACGGAGCCGACGCTTGTCCACCTTTGTAAGGGTGGCTCGTCTGTTTCTTGGGCTCAATTACCTTAATCCAAGCTTTGGCAACAATCTTACAAGTCGCTTGCTGCAATAAATCAAAGCCCGTAGCTTGAGCTTGACGAATAGCCTTTGAATCAGAAAGCGCAAGAGCTCTATAGTCTCCAATAGCCCAATTCGTAATCGTTTGTTTCGAAGATATAATCTGAGGATCAGGTCTCCGAAGCATGACCGAGGAAGCAGACCGTTTTGAGGCGCTAGAAAGTTTAGGGCTGTGACAGAAGCCCCCAGTAGGAGACGAATGGAGAATAACAGTGGAATTTGAAGAGACCCCAGTAGTACTCTGGCTTCCATACTTGTTTCTTAGATGGAATGAGACAGTCCCGTCATCCGCTTTATCCAAACTTCTCATCTGGTTGGTCTTGGTTGATGGATCTGATCCCATTTTTTGCTCGATCTTGAGAGAAAGTGGAGTTCGAAATATATGTGAGGATGGCCCATATCCGACTGTCACTTGTCGGTCATTCTTCTCAACCAAATGCACAGGACTTTTCAGGGTGATATTCTCCTTGCCCTGAAGCCGAGAGTGAGGCTTTGTCAGTTTAGATAGAAAATTGGACTGACGCTTCCTTTTTTCTTCTAGAGCAACTCGGTAATGCTGACCTGCTATTTTTTTAGCTTGACTGATATCCACTTCGGAGAACCATTTCCGAGCAGGGTGTTGAAATCCCTGGGAAGACTGCATAGTTACTGAACCATCGGGAGTGACAAGAATCAGGGCAAATTGAGTACCTGATCTATATTCCAAAAGATTCAATTGCTTCAATAACTGTTTGGTTTTCGAGCGATTATGGCGCACTCGGCGAGCTGGAGAAGATAACAACTCATTCATCTTAAGAGAGATAGGTCGTTTGGAAAAACAATATCTCACATGGGCTTCCATTTTGCTGACCCTTGATTTTGTATCGCATATGATATGTGCCACTTTCATAGACCAGTCATACTTTCATCATCCATCCAAACCAGGCAACTTCACAACTGACATTTATAGACGAAAGGGGAAGTAAATGCGGCATGGTAAAGAGGACGGCTGTTGGACATCAGTTCAAGAATCTCAGAATAGGTATAACTGATATATATATAGCATACATCTAATCCTAAAAGCTATACAAAAAAATACGTAATGCAAAAATGCAGACGCCTGTTGTCATACTCATGTCAGTGCGAAATTCTGGCTGGTTTCCTTCACGTCATGGCTGAATAGCACATTGAAGGATCAGTGCATAAGTGCTACTAACCACGCAGAGTGATGTGATGCAAGATTAACTGCTAATTATGAGTGTGCATCCACTTCACCCATGATTTAGTTGCAGGATATCGGTATCGAAGCCTTTTTGACCCACAAGAATATTTGAACGAGACAACTAACCTCGAAACAATCTAGATGAAAACTAAAACAGAATGGCTTGCCAAAGAGCTGTATATTTGATACTGCCTATTACATCTGCGGTATATTATAGAATGAGAGAAGTGTCACGTGGCAACCTGGCCTAACTTGTTTACCTTGCTCCTCTCGAAGACTTGGGGTCCAGCTATTTCCGTGTTTTGTCTTAGTACAACATCTTATTACTCCCTTTCCACCCTTGCTCTTCAGGTACGTTTTCTTCTCTGGCTTGTTTCCCTTTTGCCGGTCATGTGAGCTTTCTCTTCACGTGAGCGTCCAGTATCACCATCTCATCATCGACTTTGTGAATCTCCATCATTATCTTGTCCCGTTTCGTCACTAGGGATTAAACTGGCACGCTCTCTACTTCTATCTTTTTTTCTCCTACGATGTTATCATTTATTTGGTAACTTGCCACTCCATATCAGGATCCTAACGTCTAGAAATGCAAGTAAATTCTGAGCACGGAGACTACGGTCGCGACGATGCATCTAAACGAAAACGAGATGAGGAAACTAATTACTTCACTCATTCGGGTGGACTTCTGTCTGATGATAAGCTGGATAATCCTAATAAGAAAACTGCAACTATGAATCTTGGCTACAATCCAACCAAACTAGACGACACGTCTGAGCTTCAAAAGCGGATTCAAGAACATTTAGGCGCAACTAGTAACGGACCAAATAATGGAGGAGTTCTGGAAGACTCAAGATTACAACCTAGGAGTGTCTCCAATCTCGGTCAGTTACCTCCTTTACCTCATCTTCAGGCTCAACAAAGTATGGCCTCGGCTGCAGCGGTTGCCGCTGCTTCGGCTTTGGGATCTCAAAATAAACCTCCAGTAGGATCGGAAGAATGGCACCGTCAACGTAAAGATAACCATAAAGAGGTTGAGCGCCGCCGTCGAGAGGCTATCAATGAGGGTATAAATGAGCTAGCGAAGATTATTCCCCCATGTGATAAAAATAAAGGTGCTATTCTTATCCATGCCGTTCAATATATCAGGCAGTTGAAAGCTAATGAGGCACAAGCGATCGAGAAACACACTCTTGAGAAGTTACTCTTGGATCAAACTATAGCCGAGTTGAGCGCCAGTAACGAGAAGCTAAAGGCGGAGGTATCTCGAGCTTGGCGTGAAGCAGACGCTTGGAAACGTGCTTGTGCCTCCGCAGGCATTAAAAAACCTGACGAGAACTGAATATGTGATTTATATGGGATTCGGAGTTGACTTCAAGATTGTAGATAAAGTCACAGTAAGGCTCAAAGTCTGTGTTTGTTTGTATCAGGTTGCAGACTCATTAACCAGACTCATTTATCGCTCGAATCAATTACTAGGCTTCCTGGCTCATCTTTCGATAGCTGCCCAAGGGGGGTGTATGTCTTGTAGCCTAAAGTCATCACAACAGAGCTACCTCCGAATGCTACGCCTTCTTCGACTCCAGTTCGGTTGCAAATAACAACCAGCGGTGGATGCAACGCATTTCGGGGACGGTTGGCTAAAGGAAACAGTCGAGTTGCCCAGTATCGCGGAAGACTATCCGGATCTGGATCAGAGTCGCGAAGCCAAGCCATTGAACCCAACACTGTATCCACATTATTCTCTGCTGCAAAGGTTCCAAATTCAAACCTGTCGAAAGGAGCTTTAAACTCGTAGGGGCTCCAGTCCATGCAGATCCCGATCGCAACTTTCCCAAAGCCCGGAATAGATGTCAGACCAAATCCATTCCCTTCGCTTGCACCCCAAATTTTGTCTTGGCTATAGAGAAACGTCTTTCTATAGCGAAAATGAGGTTTTCCTTCAGGATCAGTGACCACTAGCGAGTTATAGATTAAATCGTCGGCTTTTTCGGGGTAACCTTATGTGAGTGTTCGAACGAGAGCTAAGTCACCTATAACTGTATAACAATTATATTTCCTCGATGTGTCGCATGCCCATTGGTAGGAGGGGCCTTCTGATGATTCTAAGAAGGGTCTTATATGGTCAGGCGAGGAGAAGTTATAACCTGAATTAGATCAGAAACCTAGAAAGACTTACCTGTAAATGCCATTTCAGGCAGAATCAGCAGACCTTTGGATAGACTTGGTTGGGAGCTCTCTAACATGGCCGTAGCCCGGGTGATGTTAGCTTGAAACTTGCCCAGTTCGGGTTTTAGCTGTAGCAATGTAATTGTTGGCCCAAATTGATGCGACATGGATGATATATGGCGAGGAACTCGAGGAAATAATGCCATCAATATAATCTCTAGTTTGGTCGAGGTGAGTTGTCTTTGTGCTAAATGTGTGTCTCGTTGTCACCACTGCAAACTGCTCCCTCTAAAGAATGGAGTCAAATTATAATAAAATGGAGGATCGCTAAGAAAAAAAAATGTAGAAATTAGGAACATACAAACCGAAATTAAAATAAAGCTTAATATTATACAAAACTGTCCGGAACAGATACAGGAGAAAGGATGGTGATCAGTCCTGAGCAGAGCCGTCTCTTGGACGATAAATGACACCTTTATCCGCTAGTTGTTGGACTACATGATCCGGCAGCCGACCATTTACTCGAATAGCATATAATCCAGGCTGAAATCCGTCGATCCGCAACCATCTCGCAGTCTATAGTCAGAACGGGAGAATGTCAGACGTACCCATGAGCTACTCGGTTCACCTAGCGCCAGCAAACCTTCAAATGCTATTGTAAGTAAAAATGCAGCTATCTCTTACAGGGGCTCGTACAGTCTTGGGCAAGACCTTCGTCCGAGTTCGCAAACCCCAATATCGCCTCACAGTTCGGACATCCCTTGCTTGCAAATTCCTGAAATTAGCTCGCTTCTTAATAGAGACTTACTCGATATGGCTTGATGATCCCACACACCAAGCAAGCTCGTTCTGTCCGGCTCGACATCAAGTGTATTTTCTGTGATGATAGCTGGCAGTAGCAAAGGTGTAAAGCGTCATTGTCTTTTCAACACAGCTGTGCATAGGGGGTAAACTGCAGTGCAGCTACTCAGACCTACTACAACCCTTAGGCTAAAAGCATACATAGTATTGATGTCTCATAAATGCCTTATAAATAATAGGATTAGGCCTTATCAATCATTGATCTGCTTTTCGATTGATCACAGTCACGCTCGCGGCAGACAAGACGGTCATACATATTACTTTCATGGTCTAGTTAGTCATGACTTTTCTTATTTAAGTCTCTTTCTCTACAGCAACCAGCTACGTTTACCGAAATCTTTCCTTCGCAAGAATCCAAGTCTATGCAAATGATGAATGATCACGGGTGTCTGTAAAAAAAAATAACTTTCGATGCGGTGTTTTAATGACTTATTATAGGAGCTAGCCGAAGGAAACTGGGCTAGTTTGTAAGCTGAAAAAGGAAGCGGTATTGAACTGGACCAATCAATTACTGAGTTTGGCAAGCCGTGGCATGAATACCAAAGAAGTCGGCAATTAAAGGATAGTGATATGCTATATATGAGTTATAATATCCTATGCTACTGTAATCTGTATGACATCGAGATGGACCGATCATCTTTTCAAGAGATTCGCACTTGCAGGATTCGCAACTATAACATACGATTTTAACAATTCATCGGATAAACTCCGAAGTCGAAAAAAACCATCAAAAGCCAGTTCTAGGCAGATGCCGAAAGAGCTTCTATGTCTTTTATCTTCAAAAAATTATGATAATCAACAGCTGACTAAGGGAATCTCAAGAGTCGTGACAAAGACGTCCGATTGATTGGTTGCTAGCCTAGATAAGGCCATTACTATTAGTGACGTTGTATCTGCGAAACGGTACAAAACCCAGTCGCACTCTGATTGCCTTCGAATCTACCGTTAGTTACCAGAACCCCTGCCGCGTCCTTCTTTCCAACTTGATCATTCTTTGATCGTTGTTCCTTGCAAAGTCTACTGCATCTGAACTTTGAACGAGATAACGTGAGACTCAGCCAATATGCAGGCGATCTTTTCGGTTCCACATGTCTTTTTATCGAGAAATTCGAGCTATATCGAATGCCTTTGTAATGATAGCGACGGCTGGAGCCCAATTTCTGAAAAGTATATGGGTTTAGGGCTTTGTTTTATTGAAGGCGTACTAGTCATCATACCAGCCTTGCTCCTTTTATTGCTGGGATCAGCTCAGATATGGAGTCTCTCTAATGCTCCACGACGCGAGAGGGAGTTTAACTGGTTACTTAAAGCTAAATTGGTTAGTGCTTTGGCCGGAAGAGGTGAGAATGTCTATGATCGATAGACTAGCAAGGTTTGAAATAACTATCTTATCCAGAAATTCGATATCTACTCTATGTGTTATTCCTACTATATTCTATCTTCCTGTCTTTGGTCTTCATTCTCTTTTCTTGCTTATAGTATACGCTTGCTAACTTCAGGCGTTTGCTTCATTTGTTCTTTTTTCGACTGTTTATCAATTAGTACATCTGGTGCTAAGCAATCATGTTGTCGACGTGCTTGTATTATCTACAGCCTTGAAATCTGTAGCCCTGGCTGTTGCTGTGATTCTTCACTATGTCGAGCATTTCCATGGACATGTGGCTAATGGGGTGCTACTGATGTATTGGCTATTTGCTTCATTATTTGGTCTAGTCAAGCTCCAAGCTCTGCTTTCTGACCCAGGCTATAATGTGTCAATGTTCAATATTGCCATTTATGGATTGACTGTCATTTCGTCGATCGCTCTACTGATTTGTAAGAGCTTTAAACTTCTTGCGGTACTAACTTCAGTGGAAACTACATTCCCTTTCCCAAAATCACCCTATGATGCCCTTTGGGCTCAAACTGACCATAATCCCATAGAAGATGCACATCTATTCTCTCGGCTGACTTTTACGTGGCTCTCCCCTCTGATGCATTTGGGTTACAAGTCTTATCTTACTCAGGAAGATCTAAACGACGTTCCTGAAGTAGACAAAATGTCCACCGTGGTGCCTGCATTTGAAAAAGCATGGAAAGCCCAGACCAAGAAGAAACATCCTAGTCTATCCATAGCTCTATTTAGGGCTTTTGGTAAACCTTTCATGATTGGATCATGCTTCAAGTTCTCTCAGGATATTTTAGCCTTCACTCAACCTCAATTACTCAAGTACCTGATTCGCTTCGTTAATGACTATTATAATAAACCAGAGGAAACTTCGGTTTTCAAAGGAATGATGCTTGCAGTCGGGATGCTTTGTGTTTCAGTTACCCAAACTGCCTTTCTTCATCAATATTTCCAAAGAGTTATTGATACAGGCATGAGATTAAAATCTGCTCTTACTGGAGCTATCTATGAAAAAGCACTTGTATTGTCTAATGATGCACGATCTCAAAAGACTACCGGAGAAATCGTCAATCTCATGTCGGTGGACGCTCAAAGACTGCAAGATCTCTGTCAATATGGTCAAACTATATGGTCAGGCCCCCTGCAAATTATTCTATGTCTGGCGTCACTTCACAATTTGTTGGGCAACAGTATGTGGGCGGGAGTGTTGATCATGATCATCATGATCCCTGTGAACTCGGTGATTGCATCTTATTCCAAAAAGCTGAACCAAAAGCAAATGAAAAATAAAGACGAGCGGACACGATTGGTCAATGAAATTCTCGGAAATATGAGATCTATCAAACTTTATTCATGGGAGGAGCCTTATATGGCCAAGCTCAGATATGTCCGGAATAATCTAGAGCTCGCGAACCTTCGTTTCATTGGTATTTTCAATGCTCTGTCGTCTTTTCTTTGGTCATGCACTCCGTTCATGGTCTCCTGTTCGACATTTGCTCTGTTCGTTTACCTTTATGATAAGCCTTTGTCGACAGACATTGTTTTCCCGGCATTGTCCTTGTTTAATCTGTTAAATTTTCCTCTGAGTGTCTTTCCCATGGTTATTACTTCTCTCATCGAGGCTAGTGTAGCTATTGGTCGTCTTCGGGATTATTTCTTGGCAGAAGAGCTTCAGCCAGATGCTATTGTACATCGGCCACGGGCTGAAGAGCTTGGTCAACCAACTGTGGTAATTAAGAACGGAACTTTTTGCTGGGCTCGATATCCTGAGTATAAGATTGCTCTTCATAATATTGATTTTGTTGCCAAAAAAGGACAACTCTCCTGTGTCGTGGGACGTGTTGGAAGTGGTAAGTCGGCACTTTTGCAATCCATCATGGGTGAACTCTATAAAGCAGACGGTTCAGTAATAGTCAGTGGGGATATTGCTTATGTCGCTCAATCTCCGTGGATCATGAACTCATCGGTTCGAGAAAACATCCTTTTTCATCGTCGATTTGATCCAGAGTTCTACCACAAGACCTTGGATGCATGTTGCTTGACTGAAGATATGTTAGCTCTGCCTGATGGTGATGAGACCGAAGTTGGTGAGAAAGGGATCTCTCTGAGCGGAGGCCAAAAAGCTCGATTGGCATTGGCAAGAGCGGTCTATAGCAGGAGTGATATATACCTGATGGATGACGTCTTATCAGCAGTTGATCAGCATGTTGGTCGCAAGTTGATTGACGATGTTCTTGGACCCAATGGTCTTTTATCAACTAAGACTAGGATCTTAGCTACCAATTCTATCCCAGTGTTGAGTGTCTCTGATCAAATATCTATGATTAAAGGTGGTGCAATAGTGGAGTGCTCATCTTACCAGGAAATCATGGCCGATAAATCGTCGGCCATCTATCGGCTGATTTCTGAATTCGGGACTGCCACACCCTCGGGATCGAGTCCAACACCAAGTGGCCAAATAATTGCAGAAAGCGATGAAAAAGTCGAAAGCGAAGATGAGCCGATTGAAGAGTACAAGGAAGGAATAGATCTTGTAAGGCGACGGAGTGTGGACACCCTTCGTCGAGCATCGACTGCCTCTATAAAGAAAGCTAAAGCTTATGATGAAGAACATGCTAAACGGTCAGCAATGCAGCAGGAACATTCTGAACAAGGTAAGGTCAAATGGTCAGTCTACGTGGATTATGCTCGATCGTGCAGTCTTGGAGGAGTTGCTGTATTTTTGGTTCTCTTGGTTTGTTCTCAAGTCCTAAGTGTATTGGACAACGTTTGGCTCAAACATTGGTCTGAGGTAAATACTCATTATGGTAGCAATCCTCATATAGGCCGATACCTCGCCATTTATTTCCTATTAGGAATAGGCGCTTCCGCTATGACTGTGATATATACAATTGTGTTATGGATCTTTTGTACGATTCGTTCGGCCAAGAAGCTCCATGACGATATGGCGGTATCAATTTTCCGCAGTCCCATGTCGTTTTTTGAGACAACACCATTGGGACGCATTCTTAATAGGTTCTCGAATGATATGTATCGAGTGGATGAGGTACTCAGCAGGGTCTTTGGAATGTTCTTCAATAATACCGTCAAGGTATTATTCACTCTCGGTGTTGTATCGTTCTCAACACCCCTGTTCCTCGTTGTGATCATCCCGCTATCTTATGTCTATCTATACTATCAGGGATATTATCTCCAAACCTCACGGGAATTGAAGCGCCTCAACAGCGTCACAAAAAGTCCTATCTATTCCCATTTTCAAGAATCTTTGGGAGGCCTGGCTACTATTCGTGCCTTTGGACAGCAGCGATTGTTTATTGCCGATAATAATTCACGAGTAGATTTAAACCAAAGCGCATATTTTCCTTCTGTGAGCGCCAATCGATGGCTGGCCGTCAGGCTAGAATCTATTGGGTCGTTTATTATTTTTATCGCTGCGTCGTTGTCTGTCTTATCTGTCCGCCAAGGGATTACTCCAGGCGCCGTCGGCCTGGCCATGTCATATGCACTCCAGATAACTCAGTCACTTAACTGGATTGTGCGTATGACCGTCGAAGTTGAAACAAATATTGTTTCAGTTGAGCGAATCTTGGAGTATTCAAGACTCCCTTCGGAGGCACCTGCCATTATTCCTGACCACCGTCCTCCTGCCTCGTGGCCCTCCAAGGGTGAAATTGGATTCAATCACTATAGTGCACGATATCGGCCAGGACTGGATTTGGTGCTTAAGGATATCAATGTTGCAATTAACTCGAAGGAGAAGATTGGTATTGTTGGTCGAACAGGAGCAGGAAAGTCATCGCTGACGCTGGCACTATTCCGAATCATTGAGCCTGCAGATGGATACATCGACATTGATGGTCTCAATACTTCTACTATCGGGCTTCGCGATCTCAGGCAGCGACTGGCGATCATTCCACAGGACTCTCAAGCCTTTCAAGGTACCATTCGGGATAACCTCGACCCTGCTATGGTATACGACGACTCCGAAATTTGGCGAGTACTGGAATTAAGTCACCTAAAGGATCATGTGTCCGCTATGGGCGGTCTAGATTCCAAGGTTAGTGAAGGTGGATCAAATTTATCTGTCGGTCAGAAGCAGCTGATGTGTCTTGCCCGTGCGTTGCTGACGCCATCCAATATTCTTGTCCTCGACGAAGCTACTGCAGCTGTGGATGTAGAGACTGACCAGGTCCTTCAAGAAACAATTCGGACAGAGTTCAAGAATAGAACCATTCTGACTATCGCTCATCGCATTAACACCATCATGGACTCTGATCGCGTGCTGGTCCTTAGTGCTGGTAAAGTTGTCGAGTTCGACACACCCCAAAAGTTGCTCGAGAATCAAGAATCGGTTTTCTATTCGCTTGTACGAGAAGCCGGGTTGGCTAACTAAGTATGTTAGTGCTAAAAAATATTGTTGATAGGAGTGCGCTCAGGGTCTACGAGATTTCATAAAGCGTAGATGATATCATACATAAGATCAGGAAAGGAGCGTGCGACCCGGGTGGCTAAAATACAAAAGAAGTAGCCACAGAGATCAGACTCTCTGGATCAGCCTTTAGAGCTCTAGAAGATGCAGTTGAAGAGAATGCGCTCATTGGAATGTCAAAATCAAAATTCAGCTTTTGTAACTCCTCGGGCTGAGCCTGCAGCGCCTTATCCCTAGGAGAAAGTTCTTCATTTGGAGTAGGCACAGCACTAATGGGCAGCTCAGACCTAGTTATCTGCTCTCCTTCCTCTTGGTGTTGTGGGTGAGTTTCCATGATGGGTTTCGAGGGGGATTTGCCGACCGACCGGTCGACCACTGGACGGGCATCTCCAAAGGAAAAGGTCGGAGTCTGTGAGTTGTAGGCCGTTGTCCTGGAGATTCCTTGACGAAGGTTAGAAGAAACAGTTGGTTGGTATTTATTTTTCGGTCGGAGAGAGATGCCGCTGTCGTTAGGAAATGTTCTTTCCAGTGTGCGGATTGGAGACTCTCTTGGTGACGGATGACCAATAGAAAACTTCGATTGACGTTGGGGAGGAGATGGCGATGGGGAGTAAGCATTTGCTAGGGAAACCGGAACTGGTTCAGCCTTGACAGGTTGAGGTGACTGGGGAGCAGGGCCCAATATGTCTAAAAGAGTCGAAGCAGTAGAGCTCATAAATGATTTGGTCGGTGGCTCAGCCGCAGGAGGGTGGGAGGCTTTCGGTTGTTCTGTGAGATGTTTCGTAGCCTGACTCGGACGTAGAGAATTACTTTTCGGAGTGAAGGGCGTTGAGAGGGAGGGAAGATTAAGAGACGGAGACGCGGGAGAAATTTTCGGCCGTTGATTGAAGCTGGGAGAAGAATTCCGTGGTTTTAGGTTCAGAACAGGGCTATATCTGGGAGATTTTATGCCCTTGATCGATCGACTGGTCCTGGAGGCGGAAGAAAAGAGAGCATCTCGTCTAGAAGGAGGAGTAGATAATGCATGAATGAGAGAATAAGCATCATCAGTGATATCGGGCCTAGCATGAGAGCTTTCCTGGTCCAGTAATCGAGGGCTCTGACTCTCAAGCATCACATGAGTGGACTCAACGGACTCAACAAAAGGACTTGCTAATCCGTCACCCTGGACACAGCTTTTTCTCATCAAGGACATGACGCCCTCCACTTCAATCTCAGACAATTGATCATCACCTTTGTTCTGAAAGAATAGAGCTAAAGTCTGGTTCGGTGATAAGTGTGCAGTTCCAACCGAAGTTTTGGGAGAGTTCTGAGTAGGGCCACCAGAGTAAGTCGATGTCATGGATACATCATGGTCGGAGTAATACTCAGTGGAGGCTTCCTTCTGCGTCTCTGGCTCACGAGATTTCCAAGGAGAATTAGAAAACAAACCCATGACTCGGGAAAAAATTGATCCTGGCGTATTCTATACGATTAGTGTTTGAGATAAGCCGCTATTTACTCACTTGAGGATAATTAATACGAGATTGCGGAGTGGAAGGACGATCATAGGGAGTATCCCCTCGCAAAGGCTTTGAAGGACCCTTGGGTAAAGCCGGCATTTATAAATGAAAGCAAGAGTTTAGTAACTTAATAAATAATTTATCAGAATAGATCGAAAGGAAGAAAGAGTGAGCGCTTGGGGAAAATTGAAGCTACACACTACCGCCAGTTCCTGACAACCAACTGTACTGAAATGTACTCTTCCGCGCCAATATCCTGACTCTCTTAGCCGCTCCCTTAAAGGCTACCAGAGTGGTATAAAGCAAAGGGCCATTCGGTGCTTGATTTGCTGCGTGTCATTTGCTTTGTGTGATATGTCATACCGAGTGATTTCGCTGGAAAGCATGCGCGACTGCATAACATGTCATCGGAATAGTGTGGCTTGACATGTCTGATTGTCTTCATATCATTCCAACTTGGCCCTGTGGAAAGCTAGGTGTCCTACCTAAGGTCAGTATTATTCCCACAAGCCCGTCCATACCCAGATATTTCTGCTCTGAAATGACTAGCTTCTCACTCAAATCTTCTTAGCTCAGACATGCTGTGGCTAATCCGTAATATGAGAGAAAACCTCTCATATACAGCTTGTCTTTGATCAATCCCCTTTGTTGGATTAATATCTCTTCTCTCGGCTTCCATTTCAGTGAGGGATAGTCTGTTGTATCTTTTAGTGTTTAGTGAATGAGATTTTGATCTACCTTTATTTTAGCATGAGCGCACTCGTATACGAGCGACAGCTTATCCGAGACTGCTGTCTCTTTCCTGTGTCCCGAGCTCCAGTGCAATAGACGCCTAACTCAGACACATTGTCGTGGCATTGGTGCGTACCCAACGCACTCTTTGTGGTTCAGATTATCTTTGTTATTCGGAAATCTAAAAAGTGCATTCTTGATTTAATAGCAATCTTCCTATTTTTTATATATATCTATTTTTTGGGACCCCACCAACCAACAAACCAGTTGTATGGGAAGAAATAGGACATTGTGGCAACAATATAAACTTTCATCCAGACTCATATAAAGCGCTTTGTCATCTTTTAGACACGTATAATATTCATACAAGAAAGATGCAAGAGCACTTCCTGGGAAACCATGAGACTATGTGAATGATCATTGGCCCGACGAGAGCTCTGCTCAGATGATCCGGACTATAAGAAATCAACTCATTAATATATCATACGTGACGCGACCGTACTCTTCCTTACGTCCATCGTTTTTCTTCCATCTCGGAGATAACTCATGCGATGACCATTTGTCCCTATTCCGAAGTTGGACAGAGCTCTATTGCTCACGTAACACAATAGACAATTGAAGGCTCTTCTGAAAGTCCATAACTCAGCCTCATCAACCGCTGCTCGGCTATTCTTGTTTTATCCCCAGCCGTACACTACTAGCCTTGCGCCATGTGGATTATATGGTATGATACAAGGCAATGCAATAGTCTCACAATAACCTTTCAACCAGACGAGAGTTCAGTTTATCCGGACCATCTCACTGCCTTCAGGAAGTTCTACTGGTTTTTCGTCACGTTCGGATTTAAACTTTGAACACGCCGACTTCCAGCAGAATTCTACGTCTGCTCAAAGTTCATAAAGGTAGAGCCAAGTTTAATAAGCATACCTATGGCAGATTTAGCCGTAATTCGTTCCAGTACGCAGCGACACAACGACGGAAAGAAAACACGCCCTGTAATACTGTATGGGGGGCTGTTCTTCTCCTTCGGATGATTCCCGAACCGCGCGCATGGTGATGCGTCGGCGAACTTTTGTAGCCCGGGACGACCCGACTCTAGAGCAAGGTCTAACAAGTTGGCTCCCTCGCCAAGCGCGGGACGATCAGTTCTGGAAGGCAACAGTGGACAGATGGGTCAAAAAGGACCGCTGGCAGGGCAAGCGGCCATAGAACGGACACAAAATTTTCACAGGATAACTGTGACAGAAAGAAACATGGATGAGAATCCTACATCTACAACGCTGTCAAGCTTGTGAATCCTCTCAAGTAAACAAAAAAGGATAGTAAAGATAGCAAAAGCTTAAGTGCTCGGATTATCAGCAATACCCCTGACGACTACTATTATGAAGGTGATACCCGAATAGTCGATTCCCGATTCGGCGAACTTTCCTCAGAATTAATTACTGGAAATGTTTACTGAGAGCCGCGAACAATCATCCAATTAATCCAGGGATCTCTTACATTTAATTCACTAGAAACGAACGCAAAGGTCAACACAGGCACACACGTGACCAACAAGAGTTTCTTCTTTGTGTCTAGGATGCTCCCACCCCGCAATAGCGGACCAGGTGATCATCGTGCGTAACGTTCATTCGGTGCGAACCAACCACACAATGTACACATAGAACTCCAGGATTCAAAGCTATTCGGTCCGGAGTACATATACAAATATTCTTGGAAGCACTGTCAAGTATTAGGCCCCTGAGCTAGAAAAGTATCTGGAGATGTCAAGTTTCGTCCATACGGATCGTGCGGCTAGTGCACAAAATGACGTAGCAAAATTCGGGCGAGACGTGAGTTAATAGGTTACTTTTGACCGTGACAATATGGGGGATTCGCGTCCGAAGGGCCCACAGTTACAAAAATAACTAAGCTAAATCTAAAACAGTGAAAAATTATCTAGATAATGTATTATTTCAGACCTCCAACTGGACGGTTTAGACAAAGAGATTGTCAAAGTGGTGGGGTAGGAGAAACAACAGCGCGACAAAACTTTACATAAATATCTCAGTCAGGCCGCGCTACAGGTGTCGTGAGCGAATTTGACGACACAGTAATTGGGAGGCAACAGACAATAGAAAGTCGACATATTCCCGGAAGATGAAAAATTTCGGTTAAGTTCTGAATCTCAATATTATTAAACTTATATGCAGTGGTAAGAGGAAGGTCTTTCTTTTGGCAACAGGGTTATATATTCCCGAAAAAAGAGTTCATTACATAACCAAAAGCTTGATGACCCTTTTCGGTGAGGCCATAAAGAGTTTATGGCATCGAATCAATAATAAAACTATATAAAACCCTAAAGATGCCTGCGGACAAACTTATCAATGAGTCAGACATCCGATAATGAGCAGGTGGTGAGCTCAGCTCAACAAGAAGCCCATCTGAATGAACAACACGAGGCTCCTGGATTTCGAAACAATGTCGCTGGCGAAAATGTGGATTTCGGTGCGGGTAAAGCCTCAATAGAACATGGCGAGAACTCTAGTTCAATGGACCAGAGTTCCTTCAATGGAGAGAAAAAGCATGCTTCCGACTATGACGACGACCATTTCGAGATTGACCACGGCGCTGATAGCTCAAGATTGGAAAGCTTGAAGCAGAGCAAGCTGACAGGCTGGTTGGTTAAGCATCGCGAGCTTCCGTATACGGGCCAGAAGCTCGAGTTTGCTATCTCAATCATAGCTGGCATGGCTTTTTTATTGTTTGGCTACGATCAAGGTGTCATGGGTTCTCTTTTGACTTTGCCTTCATTCCAGGACCAGTTTCCTAAAGCAACTCCGGTTGGTGATAATCCCACAGCTACCGGTGACGCGAATACTCAGGGTGTTATGGTTGCTATCTATGAAGTTGGTGCTATGCTTGGAAGCGCACTGATCTTATGGCTTGGTGATCGATTAGGCCGTCGACTAAGCATTTTGGTCGGGGCATCCATTATGATTATCGGTGCCATTCTACAAGCTTCTGCTTTCTCATACGGCCAGCTGATTGTCGGCCGAATCGTCGCTGGTATCGGCAACGGCATGAACACTTCCACGGTCCCAACGTGGCAGTCTGAATGCGCAAAGGCTGAGAAAAGAGGGGCCTTAGTCATGAACGAAGGTATGTTGATTGCTGCTGGCATCGCGATCTCATACTGGGTTGATTTTGGATTTTACTTTGCCGAGCCAAACCAGGTGTCCTGGCGCTTTCCTATTGCCTTTCAGATTTTCTTTGCTGCGATTATAATTACATTTGTTACCACTTTACCCGAGTCTCCTCGATGGTTGGTGATGAAGAAGAAATATGCAAAGGCCCGTAACGTTATCGCCAGGCTTGAAGGCTGCGCGGAAGACGAGCCTGCTGTTAAAGATGCTATTCTTGAAATTAATTCCGCCTTGGAAGCTTCTGGATACGGCGAAAATAAGTTCTCTTTCAAGGAGCTATTTACCTTCGGACCCGAGTTTAATTTCTACCGTGCTGCAATTGGTATCACTGCTCAGGCTTTCCAACAACTGTCGGGTATCAACTTGATTACCTACTATGCCACCGTTCTCTTTGAGGATCAGCTACACTTCTCTGCAGTGAAGGCGCGCATATTGTCTTCTTGTAACGGAACCGAGTATTGGATGGCTTCTGTCGCTGCCATTTATTTGATCAAGTATTTCAGAAGACGAGACATGATGATGTTTGGTGCTGCTGGTATGTCTGCATCTATGATTGTCTTGGCTATTACTGTCCATTATTCTTCGCAAGGCAACACTGCTGCTGGTATCGTGGCTACTGTCTTTTTGTTTGTCTTCAACAGTTTCTTTGCTATCGGTTGGCTCGGTATGACATGGCTTTACCCCGCCGAAATCACTCCTTTGCGCATTCGTGTCCAAGCCAATGCTATCTCTTCGATGTCCAATTGGATTTGGAACTTTGTCATTGTTATGATTACACCCCCAGCTTTTGCCAATATCCAATATCGGACTTATATTATTTTCGCCGTTCTCAACTTCTTCTTCCTTCCAGTGGTCTTTTTCTGGTTCCCCGAGCCTAAAGGCCGCTCACTTGAGGAATTAGATTTGGTCTTTGCTACGGCATATCTGGAGAAGAAGGATCCTGTCCGTCTTTCCTTGAATATGCCCAAATACCGAGGTGAGACTCTGGATCGACAACTTCGTGATGTCTACAACGAGATTGCTAGAAACAAATCTGATGGAGAGTCTGGCGCTCCCTCGTTGACCGTCAGTCCTGAGCTATCAAACGCAGGCTCGAACACTAAGGAGAACGAGTCCAATGATTAGGGATGGAAAGGAGTTATCTTGTGCATTAGATTTCGATAAAGGTTGGATCATATAATTAAACGTGCCACGTAGCAGGGCATGCTTAGTGCAGTACATTTAGTTGCTAAACCAATTTAGGAGACTAAAAAGAAGGCGCGCAGCGCAAAACAAGCATTTGCAGAATGCTCAGTGAGCTTAAAAACAAGCTTTTAAACTACCGCTGCTTGCGCGTAAAGAAACACGAATATTACACAATCTGTGGCGGCGGCATGCGCGTTCTATGAGTTACTACAGCACGGCTACCTTTTCACCGTCGACATAGAGCTACTTATTTCGGGCTCGTTAGAGGGAGATCTGAATACTGTGAGTGCACGTGAGCTTACCAAAATGGTGTCTCACGAATAGTTAGGACTCGGAGTAGTTTTGGCAGAATCCATGCGTATCGGACAGAAGCATGGACTTCTAAATTTAATTCCCTATTGTTACATATATTTAGATTTGAGGAATGGCGGCGCCGTCGGAACGAGGATCGGAACCAGCATGATGAACGAAGCGACCTTGATCAGTAGTCTGACGAATGACTTGACCTCGTCCCATTCGCTGACGCTCGTAACCAGTAAGATACTGGACATCATGACCCAATCGTCTCAGTTCAGTGGCAACACCTTGAGGGGTACCATCTTCCAAGAAGATAACAGTATGCGTGTTGCCATCCTCGTCCGGTTGGGAAGGAGCAATCATGACACGAGGCGCATCGACTGATTCTTGGGCATTCATACCAAAGGCTCGGAGGTTTAACATGACCTGTAGATGACCTTGAGGTTGCATGAAGCCTCCCATGACACCATAAGTGGCATAAAGGCTACCAGAGTCTTTGTTGGTGATCATGGCAGGGATAATTGTATGATAAGGCCTCTTGTTTGGCTCCAAGCAGTTCCTATGGCCTTGAATAAGATTGAAATTCGCACCTCGATTCTGTAAGCAAAAGCCATGGTCTTTCACGACGATACCACTGCCAAAGCCCATGTAAAGGGAGTTGATAAAGGAACATGCATTGCCTTGGCTATCGACAGCGGTAAAGTAGGCAGTATCAGATTTGTACTGAGGGTTGGGAACACCATGACTATATTCACCATTAGACTTTGTAGTGTCGAATAGTCCAGCACGTCCAGCAAGATACTGGGGATCCAACAAAGCCTTAGTCGGGACCTCAGCTTTAGTAGGATCAGCAATGTATTCTTCTCCATCTTTGAATGCCATTTTGAGAGCTTCAACAACCAGATGGATGTAAGCAGGACTATTATGAGTATATTTGCCTTCACCTAGTCTAAATCGGCCTTGTTTTTCCATCGTTTCGATAATTCCAATTGCGATCAGAGCCACCAGGCCTTGGCCATTAGGAGGAATTTCCCATATATCTAAGTCACGAAATGATTCTTTAATAGGATCGACGACGTCAGCATGATGAGCAGCTAAGTCGCCAGTAGTCATGGGGTTCCCCAGTTCATTCAGAGTCTCCACCAACGAGGCAGCCACAGGACCAGAATAGAATCCAGCCTTGCCTTTATTTGCGATGGCTTTCAAAGTTTTAGCCATTCCCGGATTTCGGAAAATAGTTCCCTCGCGAGGAGCTTCACCGTTGACGGGATCCAAAATCTCCTTGGAATAAACAGACGCTTTTCGAACTTTCTCGGTGTTCTGGCTCCAGCCATGAGCACAGAACTGACCAACTGCGAAACCCTGCTCGGCAAATTCAATCGCAGGTGCCAAGATCTCTGCGAAGGACAGTTTTCTTGATCCCCACTTGGACACTGAATCAACCCAACAGCTGACGGCTCCAGGAACAGTCACGGTTAAAGGCGATAGAGCAGGAATGGTAGACCCCTGGATGCCTGCCTTTCGCACAAACTCGATGTCCAAACCTGCCGGTGCTCTGCCAGATCCATTGATCCCCGAGACCGTTTTGTCAGCGGCGGAATAAAACAAAGCGAAGGCGTCTCCCCCCATTCCAGTCATATGAGGCTCAACCACTGCTAAAGCAGCAGCAGTAGCCACGGCCGCATCGACAGCATTGCCACCTTTCTCGAGAATGCGAACGCCAGCAGCTGAAGCCAACGTCTGAGAGGAGGCAACGATTCCCTTGGTGGAATGTACAGTTGACCTCCGAGAATTAAAAAAAACTGGGCTTGGTTCTGTCTGTGGAACGGTCATTGAAGGGAAAGGTCCCTCGCTCATAGCTATTATAAGAATCTATCTCGGGCAAGTTCCGTGGACAGGCAGCGGTGAGACAGCAGGGCGACAACGGCTTCGATTAGCTAATTTGATCGTTCACACCCTCCTAATCATCCTAACACAATTCATTAATATATTAATATATTCATTCCCAATTATGGACTACCCGTAATCTACGCTGATAGTCATAAAGTTATGGTGGAGATTGTACGATAAGGCGACCGTAATCATCGTTGCCAGAATACACTCTTATAGATATGCCACGCAGGGCTACAGCTATAGATTGCTTGTTATCAGTATTTAAAGGATTATTGCAAACATATCAGGGCTAGAATGACGGCTGATAGACTAACAGACGAGTGCAGGTCCCTTATGATAAATTCTATGAACCAAAATGAAGAGAGAGACTAGATCTGATTACGATTCTCACAGTACCCAGACATTTCGCCCCCGCTTCGCTGCTTTCCATTGCTTATCGGCAAGATTCCTTATGACCGTGGCATCAATCCGGATAAGACCTTGTGTCTGTAATCAGCGCGACAGGATAGAGTCATCGACGCTTAGGTAACGCCCATCCACAACGTTTGCCCATCTCACTCGATCTTTGCCCGGAAGTTAGGTCACGTGCAACCAGACACAGAAAACGAAAAAGGAAAGCAGCCAGACCTCAGTAGAATTTAAACCGGATAGTGCAGTTATCATTTCATTATACTTGAAAGTTTATCTGGTGGGCGTCAGATACCTTTCATTAGATCTACGGCGCTGACATTACTGCTGCTCCTGCGATAGATAGCCGAAGATGGAAAGCCGCAGCGGCCTGGGTTGCAGATAACCGTCGGCCTATCGACGGCTATGTAAGACATGAAAAAAGTATATAGGGGTGCAAGAAAAGAGTATTAGGGTTAATGGCTCGGCTAATTCGTGTATGTGCAGCTCAGTTAGGTGCGGTCCATAAGGATACCGCCAAGAAAGATGTTGTGGAGAGAATGATCAAATTGCTCAAAGAAGCCCACCAAGACGGAGTCAAGTTAATTGTATATCCAGAACTAGCATTCACGACTTATTTTGCTCGATTTTTATTTGAACCAGGCTCTGCTGAATTGGACAAGTATTTCGATAAAGGAGACATCCGATTCAGTGAAGACTATAAACCATTTTTCGATCTAGCCAAGGAATGTGATATTGCAGTCCATGTGGGATACGCCGAAATGACCGACGATGGCAAGTATTTCAATAGTGCGATAGTCGTTGGAGGGAACGGCGAAATAGTCGGGAAATACCGGAAAATCCATTTGCCAGGAAGAAAGGATCCTCGAATCAATTCCACGGGTGTCTATGACCTTGAGAAGAGATACTTTGAGGTTGGCGACCTGGGATACCCTGCTTTCAGATTACCAGGCACCGGATTATCTCCTGACCCAATTCTTGGTACCTTGATTTGCAACGACCGACGCTGGGGTGAACCTTGGCGGGTCTTGGGCCTTCAAGGAACTGAGATAGTCATGTGTGGGTTTAACACTCCCTCCAGTGCTACCGAAAGTCAAGGGTTTGGCGGTTCCCACGAAGACGGAGGAGAGTCTCTGGCCAAATATCATCATGAGATAAGCGTGACCTATAATTCATATGCTAACGCCACATTTTCTATATCTTCAGGAAGATGTGGCCTTGATGACGACAAGTATAACATGATCAACTCATCCATGATTGTCGGTCCCACCGGGAAAATCTTGGCCCAAGCGAAAACGTACGATGATGAACTGATTACGACCACGATAGACTTGGATGAATGCAAGAGTCCCCGTGAAAACGTTTTTGATTTCGAACGCCATCGACAGCCTCACACTTATACTCGAATTATCGAGCAGAAGGCTATCATCGAACCACCCACAGTCTAGTTCCTATATGATATAATAGATCTCTCCCAGGAAGGAAAAAAGCACCGTAGGAAGCCAACCCCAGAAGCTATTTACATCTTTTCGGTCTACATATTTCACAATACTTTGAATCATATTAGCTAAACACCCTAAAGACAACAGAATCTATATCTAAAGCAATTTCAAGATTTGACGCCCAAAGAAATAGCCTCGTGGCTGAGATCTTCATTATCGGATGTATCGAGCTCCGCGGGCGGGTTACCTTCCTGGCCAATATACTCAACCGTCTTGGCCTGCTCTCGTCCAAATACCCGGCGACAAAGATGGAGGATAGAGTCTCGGCCTTCATAGAGGGGATAGAACGTGATCCAAAAGAATGCTAAAAAGGTCCAAATGAAAATGATGACTATCCAACCGCGGAAGAATTTCTTGGAGAAGATATAGTTTGTTCCGTACATTGGCATGGGGATAATAAAGACAGTGAAAGCCAACCAAACAAAAGAGAAGATTGCGCTGATCTTGCTCGCCCAATTGAGCTCGTCCAATTCGTCCTGAGAATGCTCGTACATGATCTTTTCTTCGCCCACCGTGGCATCATCACCGATCTTGAAGGCAGTCTTGAAAGTATTAAAGTCGAAATCATCAGGGACGAAAATTGACACAATTATCATGTAGATAGGGGCCGAGAATAATCCGACAAAGTTGCCCACAAAGCAAGTTCGGGCATCATTAAGAGTTGTCACATTGACGATGCCATCATTGAACCTATAGCAAGCACCGACCCAGCACACAACACCAGTCACAGCACCCAGAGGCATTCCTATGAGCATTGCAAGTCTGCTGCATCGTTTCCAACCAAGGGCGAAGACAATAGTAAAGACAGAGGGCCCAAGAGCAATACCAACAAAGTATAAAATCCAGCTGATGGTGATACCAATGTAGTTGAACATGACAGTCAATCCGCCAATAGCTAGCGCATAGAAGACAACACAAAAGTGAGACACTCGCACGAGTTCCTTACCGTGACAGTTAGGTCGAATATACTCGCGGAAGATATCGTAAGATACGACGGAAGAGAAAGCCACCATTTCGGCAGATAAGGCAGAAGTACAGGCCATAAAGATGATCAACAAACCAGCAGCAGCCCCGCTCTTGCCCATCAAAGCAGCAAGACCGTAGACCATCGGCATTCCCTTGGCGACAGACAAAGAATCGATCAAGTTAGGATAAGTCACACTGACAGGATTGTTAGTAAGAGCCAAGGCAGACAAAGCAGCACAGGAACCTAACGCAAAAGGAACAATGAACCAGCACAGGGATCCAGTGAGATACCCATATAAAGCTGCCTTGGGTTTAGCGGCAATGGCTTTTTGAGCATAAGAAGGATCACCAAAGACGGTAGCAAAGACTGAGATCATGATATTCCATCCGGCATATACAGCTTCGGTATTCCCAAAGGTAAGATAAGAACCATTATGGCCGGTGGAGGGAAAGAGTTCAGCGATCTCGCTGAGTAAACTATGCATCTTATCAGGAGAGCCGATGTTTCTTGAAGTCGAATAGGCAACGAATAAGGTGACCAAGATTACCATGTAAATGATAACGGTATGCGTCCAGTCAGACAAGAAGGTAGCCTTGAGACCTCCCAGGATCGTATAACACAAGACACCCAAGGGCAACAAGAAACAAACAGCAATGACGTGCATTCCAGTCATCTCCGAAATGGCCTGTGAACCTCCCAAGAGTAGCATGCAACAGACAATGACATTACATCCCAAAGCAAAGAAGAGGTACATTCCATGGACAGCTTTGCCATATCGGACCTTGATAACCTCGACGGCGGTATGACAGGATGGAGCAACTTTCTTAATTTGAATAGCAAGACAAGTGAATAGTAAGACTTGAGCGGTGCCTGCAGTTGCATACCAATAGCATCCACATACTCCATAGGAATAGGCCAGGACCGAGGAAGTCAGTAATGTTCCCGGCCAGGTCCAAGACGAGACAACGGCCGACGAGATCAAACCACTTTTGACACTTCGAGAAGCAGTAGAGAAATGTTCGGAATCCTGGACTTCACCCATATACTTGGATAAAATATAAGTAATAGAAATCATAAGAACAGCAAAGGCCGCTCCGAGGCCGAGGACAAAGCCATATCCATATCCTTGGTTTAAAATCGGATGGTCGATCATCGGTCAATTTTCGACTGTTGCTGGATCACGTCCTCTATATATGGTGTTGGAAACTTCGGAAAAGCAGATGTTTGACGATAAGATCTTTGGCTTGGTTCCAGATATCATGTATCTTGACTATCATGTCTCTCTCATTTTTGGCCACGTCGTTGTATCGATTTGGAAATCCTGTTCGCAATCTCCCGACGGCAAGATCCGCCGAGCTGTTCTTCGGTTCGCTCCGCGCCGTATGACTCGAAATGGACGCGACCTGCAAACTCGCTTATCCGATTCGGGGTCATAACTGATATTCACGAGCCATCGGTTGACTCCGTGCTTAATTACTAGACAGGGCCAACAGAATGGATAAGGTGGGCGTCTTATTTACCCTTAGTATCCTTAGCACTCGATATCATCATGGTTGAACTTTCCTGGTCTGAGATCTCTGAGCAGAAACGCCAAAGCGTTTTCAACAAAATTCCAAGCCAATGGGTCCTTGAAAACGTCCCTTCTCCTGATGATGTTCCTAATGCGATAGAGCTTCTCGATTCTCTTTGCTTGCCAAAGGAGAATTTGATCACTTCGCTTACTGCATCCGAAATCACGGAAAGAATTCAAAGCGGAACTTTGACTGCCGTTCAGGTTTGCGAAGCTTACTGTCACCGAGCCGCGCTCGCCCACCAGGTTCTCAATTGTTTAACCGAAATCTTATTTGATGAAGCAAGGGCCCGTGCACAAGCTCTTGACGAGGAATTCCAACGAACTGGAAATTTGGTTGGCCCTCTCCATGGTGTCCCAGTGTCGCTAAAGGACCAAATCAATCTCGAAGGTTACGACTCGGCTATGGGGGTGGTTGGATTACTCAATAAACCCAAGTCTGCTTCGGAAGTATCAACTCTGGCCAAGATTCTGTCAAAGGCTGGTGCGGTGTTCTACGTCAAGACCACTGTCCCTACTGTTTTGATGGCTTGTGAGACCAAAAGCAACGTCCATGGCTATACATCTAATGCTTTCAACCGCCATCTGAGCTGCGGGGGGTCATCCGGTGGAGAAGGGGCCCTGATTGGTGCCAAAGGTTCTCTCCTAGGAATCGGCACCGACATTGGCGGATCAATCCGTGTCCCATCAGCGTTTCAAGCTCTTTACGGCCTGAGACCATCATTTGGAAGAATACCTTACTGTAAGATGACAAATTCTTTCCAGGGCCAGGAACTCATGCCGTCAGTGGTCGGCCCCATGGCCCGCTCTCTCGAAGATGCCGAGTTATTTGCCAAAGTCGTGATTGAGGGCCAACCTTGGCTCGAAGACCCTAAATGCATTCCTTTACAGTGGAGGTCTTTACCTGAACTTGAGGGAAAGAAGCTGTGCTTCGGAATACTCGAATGGGACGGTTTCGTCATGCCTCATCCCCCTGTTCAAAGGGCATTAAAATTAGCCAAGGAAGCCTTGCTCGCTGCTGGTCATGAAGTTATTGAATGGGTTCCACAGAATCATGCCAAGATTGTCGAAGTGGCTAACCAGATCTACAATGCAGATGGATTCAAAGAAACCTACGATCTCTGTGATTTGACTGGTGAGCC
Organism: Trigonopsis variabilis; assembly: GCA_003707065.3. Classification (NCBI taxonomy): domain Eukaryota; kingdom Fungi; phylum Ascomycota; class Trigonopsidomycetes; order Trigonopsidales; family Trigonopsidaceae; genus Trigonopsis; species Trigonopsis variabilis. The sequence goes on along the minus strand of PPXM03000010.1, from coordinate 416,908 downwards.
TTTGGTTGATGTGGTCGCAGCCAATGTCAATCCAAAGTATGCGACGAAATCAATCAATACCTGGTGGGAAACAGCTCAGACCAAGTATCAGATCCAACAGGACTACTTGGCGTATTGGCAGAGCACAGAGAAAGAGACATCTACTGGTCGTCCTGTCGATGCTTGGATCATGCCTATCTGTGCTGCTGCTACGGCTAAGCCAGGTGATTATGCTATCACTGGCTTTTCTTATGCTCTGATCCAAAACATACTGGACACTCCCGTCATGACATGCCCCGTGACTTTTGCCGATAGGGTGCAAGATCCAGTCGACGAATCGTATAAACCCATCAGCGAGAAAGACGAGGAGTTCTGGAAAGGCTATGATCCTGACGTTTACCATGGAGCTCCTGTGTCTCTGCAAGTCATTACCAAGCGATATGAGGACGAAAAGGCAGTTCTTTGCGCGAAGGCTCTTCGTGATGCTCTCAAGGCAGAATAGTGGGTCTGGAGTTCGATTTCATTTTTAGTTTATCTTAAGATATTTCTTTAGTGTATATGATGTAATCTTCTTACCTTCGACGTAGTCGCAACAGAATATATGTTAAAGAATACTACAAAACTAAGGGCTCTATAAACCACTACCAAGTTTTTCTCGAATTCTACGCCTTTCGCTGCACCTTATCAAAATTATAGCGACACAAGAATGAATTCTTTACCTTCTAGCATAATCCTTTTGAGGGTCGAATCAGGAAAGAATTCAAATATCAAGGGGGACTTCTCAGGGTTCAAAGTCGTCAAGAGGTACTTTTGGCCATTCATTTCAGTTTCTCTCCCTCCAAAAGCGCTTAGGGCCTTTTTTGAGAAAGGAAGTGCAAAAGAAAAGGTAGCCGTAGTAAAGGAGAGAGGTTGGATGCCCTTTGCCAACTGATCCCGCGACTCTATGGAGCGTTTGGTCGCTCCCATGGTGCGATCTGCTCTTCTAGCAGTCAAAAACCGACTCGCAAGATCTAGCAATGCATAGTCGTTGAACTTGCAACTCAAGAGAGTAACTCCAAAAGGTAGCCCGTTTCTTTTGAAGCCTGCAGGAATTGCTAAGCCACACATATCGGCTAGATTGACGAAATTAGTATAGGTCCCCATTTTGGCATTCACTCCGATCGGATCTTCATCATATACTTTAAAAGTTGGAATAAACGGAAAAGTGGGGACGATAAAACCATTAATTCCTTCGAACTGGAGTTCTATCTTTTTAAGAATAGCTTGACGCTTATGTTCATAGTGGAACACATCAGCAGCAGTGTATTTCTCACCATCCATTAAAATGGTACGTACCGTGGGATTCATTGAGTCAAAGTGGTTCTTGATAAAGCCCTTTGTAGCTTCATATCGCTCAGCAATCCATGGGCCTTCATATAGGCAAAGCGCCAGTTCGTCCAAAGGAGTAAAGTCAACAGGGACCATATTAAAACCGAGAAATCTCATTTCATCAATTACGGAACTGAAGATTTGGCTATTTTCTTCATCTCCGAAGAACTTGGGTTCTTGAGGATAGGCTAGACAAGGCTCCGTACCGAAGGTAGACAGTGGGAAGGCAGGTAGGCTTCTCGAATACATGTCTGTCGAGTCAGGTTTAGCGCAGATTTCAAATAAAAGCTGAGCATCGGCAATATCTAAAGCCATGAGGGATATACAATCCAGAGACCGGCAGGCAGCACAGGCACCGGTATAGCTGAATACTCCTCTAGAAGGTTTTAGTCCAATGATATTATTTATTCCAGCTGGAACTCTACCGCTTCCCGCGGTATCGCTTGCTAGAGCAAAAGGAACCAGTCCTTTAGACACTACTACACCTGATCCTGAAGAAGAGCCTCCTGAGATGTAGTCCGAGGAGAAAACACAACAGGGCCTGCCATAGGGGGATCTGGCTCCTACTAATCCTGTAGCAAACTGATCCAAGTTCGTTTTCCCAACCACAATCGCTCCAGCTTTCTTCAATAACTTGACTAGAGTGGCATCTTGACAAGGGGAATATGCGTAGGCTTCGCAGGCTACCGTCGTCGGCAGTCCGGCGACATCAATATTATCCTTGACTGCGAACGGCACACCATAAAGAGGTAAGTTCCTAGCTCCTTCGGTTGCTCTCAGCTCATTCCATTGCTCTCTAATGAATTCAGGGCTTGCCACAGTGATCCAAGCAGGGTCTGATTTATCAAATGATCCAACAAGTTCCAGTAGATTATTCAGACCGTAATCAAAATCGCCGCCACGTTGACGGTCCAGCCATTCCGGTATTGTCAGTCCACTCATACAGGTTATCAAAGTGACTACTACAAGTTTGGACGGAATACGAGCCGATATCAAGTACGACGGATATCTGTGTATCAGAGGAGTAAGGTGACTTGATGATAGCAGGGCGGAGAGACCCGATGATAATGATCTCATCTTTCATGAGTCAACATCGAATGTTTTTGGACACTTGTGTCCCGATAAGCAATGACACGGTTACCAGAGCCGAGTTTAAGACCGATAGGACAATTTTTAAGAGCCCTTTGCACCTTCAGCGAATATATAAAAAGTACAATATCCGGGATTTTGCTACAGATAATTCTTCACTTCTTTAGAACAAGTAATTACCGAAATGCATACCTTGATAATGAGGCGGAATTCCCGATGACTCGGAAGATATAGGACTAATCCAAAAGTGGCAGGTGAACTCCCAAGGGACAGTTCTAACCGATAATAATTGGACAAGATCGAGTCAGCATTATCTAGATTGATTGTTATCTGCGCTATCTGTGCTATCCTAGATTGTCGAGCGGAAGAAGCCGAACTTTGAAACCTACCCTGGATAAAGTGCTGTTAGTATCAACACTCCAGCATTAGCTCGACTGTATATTGAGGTAAATCATCATGACGCGCCCATTCTCTCGGGTGTTGATCGCTAATAGAGGTGAAATAGCCGTCAGAATAATCAAGACTCTCAAACAACTGAACATTTGCAGTGTCGCTATTTACTCAGAGACAGACAAGTATTCTCAACATGTACAGCTTGCAGATGAATCGATATTTCTGCCAGGAAGCACCGTCTCAGGGACTTATCTAAATATTGGTCTTATAATCCAACAAGCAAAGCTTCATGATGTCGACGCCATCATACCTGGGTACGGATTTCTCAGCGAGAACGCAGATTTCGCACAGGAATGCGCAAACCAAGGGATTGTTTTTATAGGACCCTCTCCTGAATGCATACGGATACTAGGATTAAAACATTACGCTCGTGAAATTGCCCAGACGGCAGGCGTTCCCTTGATTCCCGGAACAGGACTAATAGATAATCTCGAGCAAGCGAGAAATTTCGCCCAAAGTATTGGATATCCGGTGATGATAAAATCAAGCGCTGGTGGAGGGGGAATAGGATTGCAAAGGTGTTTTTCTGAGGCCGAGCTGGATTCGGCCTATGAAACAGTCGCAAGCCAAGGGTTGAGATATTTCAATAACTCTGCTGTCCTCCTGGAAAAATACATCGAACGAGCGCGTCATATAGAGGTCCAAGTTATAGGAGATGGTCGAGGAAATGCTATGACACTGGGTGAGAGAGATTGCTCGCTCCAGCGACGGAATCAAAAAGTTATTGAAGAAACACCAGCTTTTGATCTTGACCCTCAAATCCGTCATAATCTTCATGAAACAGCAAAGCGATTGATTGAATCCATAAATTATAAGAATGTCGCAACTGTCGAGTTTATCTACGACAATGAAACAAGCGAGTTCTACTTTCTTGAAGTCAACACCCGGTTACAAGTTGAACATCCTATTACCGAGCAAGTTTCAGGTATCGATCTGGTCGAATGGATGATTCTAATAGCCGCTGATACTCCTCCTGATTTCTCTAAACCAATTCACTTGGACGGCTGCTCAATGGAAGTCCGACTTTATGCTGAAAGCCCTCTCAAGAACTTCACACCATCATCGGGATTGTTGAGTGAGGTATCCTTTCCTTCATTTGCTAGAACAGACACGTGGGTAGCAAAAGGATCACAAGTTTCGAGTCAATATGATCCACTCCTGGCGAAAATCATAATCAAGGCGCCCTCGCGATCAGACGCAATAAATATTATGCTCAAAGCACTCGAAGAAACAGTAGTAGCAGGCATAACTACTAATCTCAGATACCTGAGATCTATTGTTTCCTGCCCAGCTTTCCGAAACAAGCAGATCTATACAAGTTTCCTTAACGAGTTCGAATATGAAGACTCTGCTATTGAGTTCTTAGAACCCGGAAATTATACCACCATTCAAGATTATCCTGGTCGTGCTAGCTATTGGAAAGTAGGGATACCTCCCTCCGGACCGATGGACGATTTCGCTTTTCAGGTTGCAAACAGGATCGTCGGTAATGACTCATCTGTTCCAGGAATAGAATGTACGCTCATTGGACCTACAATGCTGTTTCATTACGATGCTTTGATTGCAATTACGGGCGCTTCGGGAAAGATTACTCTGGACAACGAGCCCGTGCCCAACTGGAAACCGATCGAAGTAAAAAAGGGGCAAAAACTAAAGTTAGGCAAGTTAAGAGATGGGGTACGTGCCTATATAGCCTTTCGTGGAGGTCTTGAATGTATTCCATATCTTGGATCCTGTTCCACATATGTCCCTGGTAAATTTGGTGGTATCAATGGATCCATCATCAAATTTGGTGACATTTGTTTTATCGCAAATTCTAGATTCGCGTCGCGTGAAATCAAACCTGCCTGTTATTCTCCCGAATCATTCCCTGAAAGCCTGATTCCTGCTTACCCATCTTCTTGGGAAGTTGGTATCCTGATTGGCCCTCATTCATATCCAGATTTTTTTCAGAAAACAAGTGTTGAAGAGTTGTTGTCGTCCAAATGGCGGGTTCATTACAACTGCAATCGCTTTGGTGTCCGTCTAATCGGTCCAAATCCTAAATGGGCTCGTGTCGACGGGGGCGAGGGTGGACTGCACCCGTCAAACGCACACGATTACGTTTACTCTCTAGGAGCAATCAATTTCACTGGAGATGATCCAGTAGTCATTACTTGTGATGGCCCGAGTTTGGGGGGGTTTGTGTGCCTAGGTGTCATAATTCAGTCAGATCTATGGAAAATGGGTCAAGTAAAACCAGGTGATGAAATAAAATTCAAACTGGTCTCTTTTAATGATGCTGTGAAGTTAACTCGAGCTCAAGCTCTCAACATAAATGATGTAGGTATTTTTCTATCAAGGGTTTTACTGACATGCAGTTCAATCGTTCGGTATTCATACCCAGACAAATTCCCTTGGGTGATCCTATTTTACTACAGTTGGATCAGACGGAATCTCGCCCTACAGTCGTCTATCGCCAAGCAGGTGATCGATATATCCTCGCTGAATATGGACCAAATAAGGTCGATATCGAGATCAACTACAGAATAGAAAAAGTGGCGGACACTATACAATCACTTATTGGAGCCGTCAAGGAGATATCTCCTGGTATTCGTTCTCTTTTGCTTGAATTCGATTGTCTGGTAATGTCCCAGACAGAGTTACTTTCTCAACTGGTTGAGATAGAAAAGTCGGTGGAATGTTCGGATTCTTGGGTTATCAATTCTCGTGTCATCCGACTTCCCATGGCATTCGACGACTCTGGTACGAGAAAAGCCATTGATAGATATAGAGAGACCATTCGAGCTGAGGCACCCTGGCTGCCGAGCAATATAGATTTTCTGGTGGAGATCAATAAGATGAATTCTCCCCAGGACCTTGCGGAACTGTGTTTCAGTGCCGATTTCTTGGTCCTCGGTTTAGGAGATGTTTTTCTGGGATCACCGTGCACTTTACCTTTAGATCCTCGGCATCGGCTACTTGGGACTAAATACAATCCCTCCCGGAGTTATACCGGAGAAGGCACAGTATCATTTGGAGGCATGTATATGGCCATATACGCAATGGAGTCTCCTGGAGGCTATCAATTGGTAGGAAGGACCGTTCCAATATGGAGCACTTTGTCTTTGAACGATCAATCGAACCCATGGCTGTTCAATATATTCGATATCATTCAGTATTACCCTGTGAGTGAATCGGAATTAGATCAGATGACACTGGATTGTCGAAACGGCCAGTTCAAGTTTGATATTTCCACTAGGTCGTTCTCCATCAAGGAATATAGGGACTTCTTACATGCCAACAAGGAATCCATAGAAAAGTATACGGTAGACCTAGAAAAAGGAAGAGAGAAGATGGTAGAATTGATTAGCATTGCCAATGAGCAGCCGTGCAAGGCGCCTGAAAGCAACAATGAACAATTCGAACTCGAAGATGGTATGTCTCAAGTCTTTAGTGATTTTAGTGGAAGATGTTGGAAAGTGTTGGTCAAACCCGGTGATAGCGTCAAACCTTCCACTCCTGTCGCCATTGTCGAGGCCATGAAGACTGAGATGCCTCTCCTCAGTTCTGTCCAGGGAACCGTCGTCAAAGTCTGTGTCAATCCAGGTTCATATGTCAACGCTGGTGACGTCATTATTATTCTTAAATAGAATACTATTTGTCTTTCCCGAGACTGTTACAAATCTGCTGACCGTGACAATGTGACGTTTCCAGGCACAACAGATCTTGCCGTAAATAGAAGCTCCGGCCGAAAATGTCAAGAAGAACTTTACAAGGATCCATCTATCCTAAGGTTCACTATATAGGCGATTATGTTTTACCTCATTCCAATCTTCACCATTGAAAGTGATACGGATACATTGTTGAACATGAATGGCATTTAAGAATGTAAGTAAGACCAAAACTGACAGACATGGATAATCAATCGACACTGAGCTGATTGATCAGATAGGGCAGGTCGATCGATCAAACTAAATGTGATACGCAAAAGCCGAACCTAAAAACTCTTGATCCAAGTTACTGCTTTCTGATGGCATCTTTTGGGGACTTTCGACATCCTTATCACCTGGCGATCTATGGTGGACGACCAGCCACCTTGAAAACCATGACCGGAAAAGGAACATATGGGTCAATATTCTGCGTTATAGCGGGGAGGACAACCAGCCAATGGGCCCACGGATCTTTATATATACAATTGTAGCAATGACTTTTTTGAGTCCTACGACCTTTTACCGGTATTAATATATGATATACACTATTATCGTACTTTGTATTATGCATCTTATATCAGAGAAGACACCAGCACAATGACAAGAATTTGTGATGAGGGTTTTCTCCTCGAGCGGCTTGAACGCCATGGCTTCAGTCAGGCCAACATATGCAGACTAGATGGGAATGGCGCAGAAATTGTCCCTACCAAGAGCTTTACTAATCCCGGCCAAGATCAGCCGTATGTATTGCATGCGGAGTGGTGATGTTGCCTCGGTGTTCTTGGCCTGCAAGAGAGACCTGAGAGGAAGAGTACGGCTGTTTCCGAAAACCTAGGCGCATGATAGAACCACAATGCCATCCATTTTCACACGTGTGGATAAGAAAGTAATTCTGATCCGATAGGCCCACGACCTTAGGTATGATGTGAGATGATGTCCACAAGCTCTACGAGCGTTGACCTTAAGCCTATAGAGATGACGAATATTATATTTGAATGGAAGCTATTTCGATCAAATCGACACAGGAGAAGAGAAAAAGGAAGAAAATGGTTAACCAGTGACAAGGAATGACGGCGAATTCAAAAGAGATTTGACACTGAAATCAAAATAAGACCAGTAAGAAACAGAAAGCTCTATTTGTACAGGTATGAATGGAAGTTTAGAGAAGAACAGCCAAGGCACCGCCAACAGCAAGAACAACACTTGACCATACATTCACCTTGAGAGATGAGCCAGCACCATAGACAGCACTTTCCGAGGCTTCAGCAGTTGCTTCGGCTCCTGGGCTAGGAGATTTGGTATAGGTAGTAACGAAACCAGTCTCACCGGCTTTGGTAGGAGAAACAGTAGAAACAATCACTTCTCCAGTGGCTTCAGGTGCTTCACCACCCTTGGTGATGGTAGTAACATAGACAGTCTCGCCAGCCTTGGTAGGAGACACAGTAGAGACGATCACCTCACCAGAAACAGCCTTGGTGATAGTGGTAACATAGGCGGTCTCGCCAGCCTTGGTGGGAGAAACAGTAGAAACAATCACTTCGCCAGTGGAAGTAACCTTACCGGGAACAGGATAGGTAGTGCAGGGCACAGTGGTGACGACGGTGGTGTACTCAGTGACTGTTCCGGTAGTAGCGTAGCACTTTTCAGCCTCGCACACAGTCGAAGTATAGCAAGAGGTGACAATAGCAGTGTAAGTAGTAGCAACGGTGACAGTCTCAGGAGCAACAGTGGTAGTAGCAACATGGCACTTGTGGTCTGAGCATGTCGTAATTGTATAGACTGAAGTGACTTCGACAGTCTCAATGGGCACCAAACCAGTGGCTGTGGAAGCATGGCATCCGCTCTCATCACAGCTAGTAACGGTAAAAGTCGCAGTGGAGTAGGTGGTCGAAGTCGAGCCTTTTCCAGGGGCAGCAGTGGTCTTGCCACTGCTAGTAGGAGTATAGACACTAATAGGACTAGGAAGAGACGCAGGAGGAATAGAAGAGGCGTTAGCTGGTAGTGATGAAGAGCCAATGAAGCAGGCTTGGCTCCCCTCACCGCCGCTAATGGCAAGTTGGAGATGGTAAGGGTTTGCGCAAGCATAGGTACCAGTGTTGAGGTAGAGCTTGTAATAGTCACTGCCAGCAGAGCAAGCGTAGAAAGCACTGCGACCAGCGTAAGCTAAGACGCCACCTGTGGAGGTGAAAGAACCAGTTGAGGGGCTTCCCGAAACGAATGTGATTGCACCATCAGCACCGACAACTGCATAACTTGAACCAGCGAGTAAGTTGCCATTCTTAAGGTTGAAGCATGTAGGTGTGAAATCTCTCTTCTTGAGACCTGAAGGAGCCTCAAAAGCAAAGCTTGAATCAAAGAGACCAAAAATGTAGTCTTTTCCGGGGATAGCGAACGAGAAGGGATAGCTTAAAGATGAAGCACCGGAAGGAGCAGCGGTAATTGAAGCCGAGGTCGGGCTACCAGCTGAAGAACCTGAAGCGACGACGCTGCTAGTATTGAAGAAAGACGCTTGTGCGTTGGAAAGTCCAGCAAGAACGATTGTAAAAAGTAGGGTATTGAACTTCATCTGGTTGGCTGTTTCTTGTTCCTCATCCTATCTACTTATACTATAATCATGATCGCGCAGCTCATAGTCTCCACCAACAACGTCTTTCCTAGATAGGAAGTCAGGTGCCGCACTTTCTCCTAATCAAGCTGCCGTGGTAATCCATCCACAAGCCATAATTAGCCATCAGCCTGTAGCTCTGAATGCTTCCGAGATTGACAAACTCAAAAATCGGATTCCCCAATCAGGAAGGCATGGAATTCTTGGAATCCCCGTCTTCTCGCGCAACGCATCCCTTGCTACTTCTCAAAATAGCTACCTGTTGTCATGTTCATTCTTGTTCTTAATTTAGCAGGTGTTCATCTGAAAGATAAAAAAATATAGTTTGTTCACCAGTTGCTTTCGCATGCAAGCTCATAGGAATAGTTCTTCTCTGCTGACTGATCAATGGCCTGACTTGACAGATCTCCCATTCTGACCTGAAAAGGTAATAGGTCCCGCTTGGGAACAGTTTTGGCATAGCGCTTATGCTGTCTAACCTGCGGGCCAAGTGAAAGCAACGCTAGTTTAACCTCTAAGCCAATTGGGACGTCTCTGATAACAATCTTACCATCCCAATGTCTTCATGAATTTTCTTCTGTGATTTGACCTGACTTTTCGATTAATATTGCTTCTTCACGGTGGCTTCTAGTAAGACGGTCTGCCTGAGATCGGCGCCAATTTGAGATTGACATACGCAGCGTTGGAGAAAAACCGTTGTCCATGAGATATGGAACCAAGGCAAATGAGGAAAAAGACAAACAATCTAGATGAGAGCTTCGTTCAGTGCTATCTTTCTTTTTTCCTCATTGTCATCCCTCTCTATGGATTATTAGTATTTCACTCCGCTTCGTAGCTAGTCCATTTTTTGGTAACCTCTGATTCCCTATCCGCATTAGGATATGCACATATGGCACAAGATATCTGTGACAAGAGCGATACCCTATGTTCAATACCGCAGAAGTGGTCGCTCGCACGTGACAGAAGCATCATTAGCTTCAATGTTATATGATCGACTCAGGCAAAATAAATGCATTATTGAATCGAGCGGAACGGAAGATAGGAGAATACGTGGATGGATGAATGGCGCCCATCACCAAATTTGGAACCAATCGACCGTGGCTATGTAATTCCGACGTGGTGTTAGGTCGCTGCTACACTGTGACGGTCATCAGTGAGCCACATGTCAGAAAAGAATAATGCCATTCAACACAATATGGCCTCAGTCTAGCGCGGACTTTAACAAATGTCAGCTTTTTACCCTGTTCACTCGGAAGCAGATGAAGCCGCGGCGAGCACCTGCACTTGGCCAACTCAGGACGTCAAGGTCGAATATAGGTACGATGCCGTCATAGCTATCTTTTTCGGTATGTACTACTCCGGGGCAATCACATTGCCATCCAGCTCTGGAATGTGTCCCGCACACAGATGATTTTCCAGGTAAATTTGCTCTGTACTTCGGATTGGTCTCTCTCGGTAATCTGATCGGCCTATTGAAACGCCAATCGGTCTCCAGGTAAGATGTTAACATATTATTGACCGGGCTGACCAATCAGGAAAGACACAAACTAATGACCCAGGTTATTAGCACTAATGGCTTTCTTCCTAACAAAAAAAAAAGAAAGGCCAATTCTTGCAGACGTGCTACTCTCAAGCTGGAAGAATATCGGAGAAAATGGAAGTGCTTGCCCTCGAAGATGCAGTTCTACCTTCCTTTACTGTAAAATCTCAGACCAACCCGAATCTTACAATGCCAGTGGCTACCTGCCACGTAGGGCAGAAAGATTTTCTTGCCCTGGATAGTAGACCTGATGTTGGAAGGGGTACTCTTTGCTTGCCTGACTCGAGACTGATTCAGTGAATGAAAGAACAGCCCATATCTCAACCACGTATATCACAAACCCGCATTCGTATCTGAAGATCCAAGTTGAAACTCCTGATGCTCTATGGAGATGGCAGCTTTCCACAGAGACCCAATCTGGGAGTAGTGCCAGATCAGGATTCTCTCGACAACACATGAGAGAGGCCGCTCATGCCTCTTGTCATTCTCGTGTTTCCAGATGCGATCGAATTCGGATCTTACCTATTTTGGCCAGATACCACGATTACAGATTTTTTTACCTTGAACGCATCAGATTAAACCGCTAAGGTAAACTAAATCGTGCTTATAACCTTTTTTCTTTAATGGGAAAATTTCTTGTGCCTCTAAATTTCTTGGTTTCTTGGTGCATATATTTTCGGAATGTTTGCTGCACTGTTTGCCATTCACATTGAAAACTATTTCAAATTCGTCCTGTAGCATATGACTCCTCTAGCATTCAAAGCTCTTTTTGGCTGGTAAAAATAGATTGCTGCTCTTGGCACTGTTAGGTAGTAACAGAGTCGCATCAGTGATAGATCGGTCCAGTGTTAGATCGGTCCGGTGTTCCTTTTGGCACTTTTCACTTGTGAGTTCCCCGCGATCGAAAGAGGTAAGTAGATTGTTTTTCTGTTTTGGAAATAATCTGACTCATCGATAGTAACCCGGTGTGCTTCTCGACAGGACCATGCTCTTGGCAGGTAAAGAGACTATTTAACGATCACAATGTTGTGTGATCATGAAATGAATTCTTCTTGTGTTGTGATTCAAGTGCGACCTGTGCTTGTGCCAGGGATCTCCTGCTCGTCAATGTTGATGTTCAGACCACGCGGAGCTGTAACCTTCCTCTCTCTATGTATATTCATCGAGTATAGCCTTCGAAGACTTAATGGGATGGATATGTAAAACCCTTAGTGGACGTTTTTCTCTTGAAGTACTGCAAAGGATTAAACTGCTTCATAGCAATTATGTACGATGCACATATCAAAGACCAAGCACGCACCTGTGTAGCTTAAAGCTGTGACTCGATGTTTTCAATTTCTGATGCGGCCCTGATCAGCGATAAAACGCCGAGTCAACATGCTCTCGATCTGAAACAATGCTCATTGAGTAAGTATGATCCTATACCAGTGGTTTCATCGATGCGGTATCTTAGTATCTTTGATGCAGAGTATGTACCCCTGAAGCGGTTCAAAAAAATCAGAATATGACTTCTGAAGGAGCAGGCACGACTGACTTGAAAGCGGTCGATCCTTGGCTATGTCTCAGCATCTAGGATTCGAATTGCAAGAGGTTAACCATATCCTTTTTGGCCAGAATATAGTTTCTTTTGCTCTTTGTATTGAGCCTTCCTCCAGATAGCTCTCAGATTTGAACCGATAGAGAGAAGCTAATGTCGAAGAGGATGAGATATCAAAGATAAGTTCCTTCTCTTCGGAATCCGGCATTCGGCATTCGATATGTAGTTTATCGCTTATGCCCATAATCATGGTCTAGCTTGAATGTGACACCGGCTGCACTAAGGTTTATGATCAAGGATTAATTCAGGGTACTCATCGTCTTCTTTTCTGTTGCTTCCAGAGCACTTAGTTTAAAACGATGTTCTTTTTTTGTACCCTTTCCGAGGTGTGCTCCCGCCTGATTAATTTAACACCAGGATGAGAGCAAACCACTGCGACCATAATCGAGCAGATGAGCTTCCCGGCGCGGCGATCATATACCATCTAATCGGTGTGACGGGAAAAAATAAAGAAAGACTCATCTCAAAAAAACATAACTTCAAGTACTCCTCGAGTGTCTTCGCGCGTGAGTGCGTGACAGGCTTCATTTTGAGAAGCGAGTATGCGAATACTGGGAATTCAAGGTAACCGAGAACGATGCTTTAGCACAAAGAAGTTACTTTATTCGATTCAGTTTTTGCGTCGCATAATTTTTGTTTGAACGCGTCAGTTGATTTGAAGAAGACGTACGGCTTCTCTCATTCCTGGTCCTGTTTGCACAATGTTATCAAGCCATTTGTACCAAGAGACATGTATGAAAGCTTCACTCTTAAAGGCACCGATATTTACCTTTTTTGAAGGAGCTGACTTGGTATCTATGTACGCCACACGTGGACCAATGGCATGAAGAACGTCCAGCACGAGTAAAGTTCACGTTCCTGAATCGGCAGAGAATTTACACAATCGGTTCAAGTCCTTGAGTTATTTCCTCATACAGACTCTAAATTCTCCATTAGGCGTGATACGTTGGTAGTTGCGGTTTACGGCTTCCACATACAGCCTTATCAATAATCCCGATGTACTGGCATCCCAAGGTGTGAGAACGTAGATAGTCTGTATTTTATATTTGAGTGTTTTTCCCTGATGTTCTACTGAGCCTCGTATACTCATGCGATAGAAGAGACGACTGATACGTTGAATTTGCTCTCGTAGGCAGACATCGATGAGGGTAGAATAGATAATAGCCAGCCAACGGCTCTAGTCCAAAGGCTCCGCTCATGAGGGATAATTTCTCAAAAATAATGCAGTTACGGTGAAGTTATGGGTTCATTTTGATTTCAAAGGATTAGTCTGATTTATTAAGATCTGGCAGTTCGCTTTATTGTGATCACTGGAACAGTTTGGACCCGCACAATCGCACTCAGTGTTATTTGTGATACTGTTTATGGCACTATCTGACTTGACCCGCTCACAAGAGCCCAATCAGAGCAGTGAGGTTGACACGAGAGTTGCATTCTTTTCATCCACTCGAAGTTGCTCCGCTACGTATGCACAGTTATGTGAATCACCAAAGAAAAGTTCAAAAATTAACGATACCAGTAGAAAGTTCGTCCTAACTCACACTACTAATTCTGACAACATTTTCACCCGCGAAATAAAAGAAGCAAAGATGAGAAGGCCTGAAATCTATCCTCAGGCTCAACCAGGGCATGTAATTACAAATACGTAAAATTCACCTGGCCACACGCGGCCGTAAGTTCTCCCTATCCCAGAAAAAGGTGATACCAGATTCTCATCAGACTGGTTCACGCAGAGGAGTAACGTCTAGATAACTATTCAGGAAGAACTTTGAGTATTCACTGCGCTCCATGGACTTCAGCCTGGTCTACAACAGAGAATAAATCAAGATCAGATTTGTCATCAATCTGTCGACTGCAGAGTAAAAGTTTCGAGATATAGAGTCCACGTCTCTAAAGAACAGTGGATCGCCAATAGTAATAGGCGTCCCCGTATCTTGTCGCCATCGCCATTAAATTCGTGCCGCCTGGTATCAGACAGGGGAGGGGAAAAACAGCCATTAAAGTTGTCCAATATAGTGGGAAGGAATATTCACCGACTGCTCCTAGGCAGAGAGGCCTTATCGAACCGCTAACATAAATGCTGTCTAGACAGCAACTATCAAATCCCTTCTAGGTGAATATATGCACAAGTACAATAGTGCACAATCTCCAAGGACGTCACGTCAGTTATTCCATAATTGCATGTAGGAAATTGGTTTGATCAGATACGTATTGTACTCATGAGAAACAGAAACGGGAATAGCTCAAGGATGACAAGTTCTGATCTCGTTTACATTAGTCCGCTCCCATAGTGTCTGGGAGGCTCTGATTATGTAGCAGATTTAAGAAGTGATTACCCACTACACTCAATGCAATCAACAGAATACTGCGATCAAGAAACATGAAAGACTTGTAGGACAACCATGTCCGATATAAGCCATCCGAGAGCATCACAGAAAAAATAGTCCATATAAAACTGTCAGAAACTGGGGACTCTTTTTAATAGTTGGTGACCTTCAGAGATAGTCGACTTTGGCCTCGTGAAATATATCGAGTGCAAAAAATTGGTGTGAAATGGAACGTCTAGGAGCCAAGGAAAGATTAGCGAACACTAGATGGAATCGTAAGCGAATCATGAGAAGCTGGTAACTGAGCCATTGATGAGAGATCCTGGATAGCCTGGAATGCAACAATTCGAACGCAGCCAGAACAAAAAAGTAAAGAAGGATCCTTATATTCATAATAAAAAAAGCCAAATATCACAATAAATTAGCCAACGCCTCCTCACACGAGATCTTTGTCCAATCTTTTACGAACCTCCAAGAGGTGCTCCGAGACACAGCTAAAGCTGTCAGGAATGTGCCATTTAATCATGCAGGGATGAAACATGCAAGCTCATATTCACAGACACAGCATTGTGAGCTCGAATTCAATATTCGCTATCCCTAGGATGTCAGGTGGTAGCCTAAGCGATTACTTGCTTCTCTCGCCTGAAACGCGGATAAGAAAACGTGAAAGTAGGCCCATTCAAAGTCCAAAAAGCGAGTAAGTTTGGTGCGTCCATACTCGGCCTGAATGGCCCATCGAAGGGATACAGGATGACAGTAAGAATCTGATTGAAGAGGCTGAGCAATTCATTTTAACGTGATTTACCCAGCTAGTTCGCGAAATATTTGCCGAGTATCTCATTGATACACCATTGATAATCAAATATCTGAAGGTCTCTACTGCCGTCGAACGGCTCTATACGGCTTTAGTGAGACATCAGGCAGAGGCCCGTCTCGCGACGAGAAGCTCAATGAAACCAGCATCTACGCTATATACCGCAGCACTTGTGCAATGGAGTTCTTAGTCATATCATATTTTTGTAGCTTTTTCCTAGCAAGCTTATCTTATGCTCATCTCACTTCGTGGAAAGCGTTCTTCTTTTCGAGACAATCGGATGCCAAGAGACAGAGCGTACGCGGCGAAGTGAGGCTGATGCTGTTCCGGTTATTTCCTTCCAAACAAGGGCGGCTGTAATCCGATGGAAAACCTTCGCACTTCGTTGCCGAGGGTTTTCTCGCGTCATGTCTGTCATACGCAAGTGCTTCGACCACGATAAGATAGCACTCCTATGATGCACAGATGGTTGTGTCGGGCGTACATCATTGTCTCGACTTAAAAATCTTGTCTTTTCTTAGTACGAGCTAAGGTTCTTGACAGTCTATTCAGGGCGAAGACCGAAACGAGAAAACTAGGATTCTGCTCATTTTGTCAGCTTTAAATGCAAAACATGACTATCGGCAAGTCGCAGGTCACATGGGAACTGGTTGGCGGCCGCAGCTTGCTTAGGTGAATCAGAGGAATTGCTCAAAGAGGTAAGAGCCATCCCGCATTCACGGCATTTCCTTTTATGGCCTAACGACGCATGTGAGAGTCAATGAAGGCGGTAGCGAGATGTAGTGACTTCTCACTGAGACTCGGATGACTGTTTGTCTGAATCTCCGGCAAAAATCCCAGATCTTGTTTCACGGCGTACTGCTTGTTTGGCTTACAGGTTCATCTAACCGGAGTAGTTTGATTCTTCTTTTGCTATTGATGAGAGGCAACGAGGGGCAGTACTACTAGCAACCGAGATCCGTATTTACTTATCTGCTTGGCGGAATGTCTCCCACTCTTGTAAGCAAACGGGTCACATTGTAGGCTATTTGAGTGACGGTATTCATATTGTGGATATTAAGATAGTGCAAAAAAAAGGCCGGCTTCGGGCTCGGGCTGGGAAACTGGGCTAAAGATAGGACAGCTGCCAAAGTCTGCTTAGCGCCGATCATTGCCGGAGCTTCCAGATCCACTATCAGTGCTGGTGGAACGACTTTCTTTTTTGACTGTCCGAAGAGCGCATGATCCTTGGACCGCACGCGAGCGCAAAGGTTAACGATCGGGATTTGCCCGAAGGAGTCCCAAGGGTCGCAACGAGTCATGATTTGCTCAATAGGTGACTGATTCGGTGGACCGTTACATGACTCGAACCACTAGCTCCATTAGGAAATTAAGGAAGGATGTCGCCGGTTGTGCATTGATTTATTCGTCGATAGGCGTATTCGTAGAAGTCTGCAAAGATAAGGTATGCAAAGGAACCACAGGGTGATGATGGGAAGAGTGCAATGGGACATGAGAGAAAAAAGAAGGAAATTGCAATTGAAGAGGGACAGAAGGGGCACATGATTGGTCTTATTTACATTGTATGGACTGATGTCTCAAAGTGAGTCCCAATGCCGGGGAAAATTTCCGTCTGCCTAATGGTCGGTAGTAATCGGAGAGAAGGAAAATCCCCAGGTGGTAGTCATTTGGGACCTGAAAGACTCCCGGACAATAGTCTTAGCCGACGGAGCTTGTCACGGCCCGTCGAAGAACAAATAAAGAAGGTGAATGCTATATCAAATCTGTTCACCGAAAAATTAAATAGAGTGCTTATTTTATTGAATTCTGGGTGCCTTTGCCAGAATTTTGTGCCTTGGGCTATTAGTTTTCATTTAGTAAGAAAGCTATCAAGCTTATCTCTTGGATCTTTAGATTAAGGCCCCGTTAGTCCTAATTGGGAACAGCAATTTCGCTATCAAGACATGGTAGTACCAGGGAACATCAAGGAGACGTAGATAAGGGTGAAATGTTCTCTATTCTTTTTATTATTTTCGAATCATAACTGACTCGAAGCCGGACGTTAAACTGAGCAGGATAGCATTAAAAGTATACCGGTTGCGCTTTGGCGATAAGACTCATGATTGATAGGACTCATAGTGGATAATACTGTCATTTGACTATCATTAATGGCCCAAGAACAGGTCGTCGATATTGATTGCCCATCTCTGTAGATAAAACTAGGCATTATAAAGATGGGACTCCAAGGTAGTGAAATCCATCATCATCTATGACCACTGAAGTGTTGAATGCAGGCTATGGTTACGGCTTTGTTGTTGGCCTGGGCGCTGCCTTTGCTATGATCATGATTTTTGTAACCAGAATTTTATCTAAATATATGGGTGAAGTGCAGGATTCCGAACATTTCTCGACAGCGTCACGTTCCATCAAGTCTGGTTTGATTTCCTCGGCTGTCGTTTCATCATGGTGCTGGCCTGGTACTTTGTTGTCTTCGTCTGTCTATGCCTATCGATATGGTGTCGCTGGATCTTACTGGTATGGCATCTGTGGTATTTCCCACTCTATGCTTTTCACCTTGGTCGCCCTTCAAATGAAGCGGAAAGCTACTGGCGCTCATACCATTGTCGAAATCGTCCGAGCTCGATTTGGAGCCATCGGACATTGCATCTATATATTCTACTCTTGTGGCACCAATATCATCATTGCTAGCATGCTTCTCTTGGGCGGTTCTCAGTCCTTTTCTCATATCTCGAAGGTAACGAAACTAGTTTCCTGTTTGGATTCTAATATATAGATTCACATCGTTGCTTGTGCAATGCTTTTCCCAGTTTCTGTTGCTATTTATACCACGTTGGGCGGTCTCAAGAGTACTTTCTTATCTGATTGGACTCATACTGTCGTCATATACGTTATTATCATTGTCGCGATGTTCGTTGCCTATTCTACTTCCGAACACATTGGTTCACCTGACAAAATGTATGATCTTTTGGTTGAAGTTTCAAAGACGCATCCTTCTACTGGCGAAGGTGGATCTTACCTCACTTTCCGCAACAAAACTTTGGTAATGACCGCTTGGAGTCAGATCATGTCTGGTTTCGCTTCTGTTTTTGCAGATCCTTCCTATGGACAGAAGGCTATTGCTGCTAGACCTCTTTCTACTGTGTCTGGTTATGTTATTGGATCTCTGTGCTGGTTCGTCATCCCATGGGCTCTTGGTTCTGCTAGCGCCTTGTCCGCCTTGGCTCTTACCAACAACCCTGTCTCCATTACTTATCCTGATGTCATCAGTACTTCTGAAGTCAATATGGGAATGCCCATGCTTTACGGGCTTTATGCCATCATGGGCAAGAGTGGTGCTGCTGCCGGCCTACTCATCCTTTTCATGTCTTGTACTTCTGCTCTTTCGGCTGAATTGGTGTCTTTCTCATCTGTTATGACATACGATGTGTTCCGAACATACATTCGTCCTCAGGCTACTGGTAAACAGCTAGTTGCTGTGTCTCATTTCTTTGTTATCACTTTTGCTCTTTTCACCGGGGGCTTAACAATCATGTTTAATTACATCGGCATTACAATCTCATGGATTTTGACCTTTATTGGTATCATTCTCGGTGCTGCACCTGTTGGTATCACTCTTACTCTCTTCTCCCGCCGGATGAGTAAGTGGTGTATCTATGCTGCCATGCCTCTTGGTTCTCTTACTGGTCTCGGATGTTGGTTAGGCGCCGCCTATCACTTTTACGGCGAGATTACTAAGGACACTCTGGGACTTGTCGATTCTACTATCATTGCCAATTTCGTCACTGCAGGGTCAACCTTGATCTACTCTCTCGTCCTCACTTTGATTTTCCCCGAGGATTTCGACTTTGATTCCATGCAAAGTAAATTCACAGTTGGTGATGATGCTACAGTGGAAGAGAAACGCTTAATGAAGCTGTCCCCTGAAACTCAACATCAATTGGATGTTGCTATCAAGTGGGCTTGGTTCGTTGTTCCTTTTATCTTTATCGGGCTGACTTTCATTCTTCCTTTCCCTATGTATGGCCAGAAGTACATCTTTTCTAAACCTTTCTTCCGAGGCTGGATCGTGGTTATCTTCATCTGGCTTTTCTTAGCTTTCTTTTACATCACCTTCTATCCTATCTGGGAAAGTCGAGAGTCTCTCATCCATCTTTACCGCAAAGTCATGCACAAGGAGAAGCCAACCGATGTTGTCTTCCTCGATGGTCATCATAGCCAGGCTGTGACCTCTGACGCTGAGGTGTACGATGGCGAGAAAAACGACGTCCTTGTTTCGGATGATTCCACGTCCGCAGAAGAGAACGAAAACGTCGTTGTTGAAAAGGCAGAAGTTTGATAGGTTTGATACAGTGATAGATTTTTGTGTTCTCATCTGAATTAACTGGGTCGTTTGCAATATACTCGTAGACAGAGTTTTACTAGTAAAAAAGGCAAAATTCAAAGAAACGCTGCCTATCAGAGAATACACACTGCATGGGGGATGGCACTATGCTTATCTACACTTACTCATTCAGTCCACAATCTTTTAGCTCATGATTTCATAAATTAAGAAGGAGGTAAAGGCCTAGGAGCTCGACCGTTGGCCATGGCAACGAAATGACCCCAGCTAATGAGTTCATTTGTGCAGTCATCCCGGTTGATGCAACATTCAATAAGTGTAGGCCCTTTGTCATTTGCCAAAGCTTGCTTAATAGCTTCATGCAATTGTTTGGGCGTCTTGGCCTGGAATCCTTTACCGTAGCCATCTCCAGCGTTAAACGCCTCAATGAATGCAGCATAGTTCCAATTCTTGATATTGTTGTAAGGGCCATCATGGATCTCGACTTCAATGGTATAACCGAGATTGTTAATCAAAAAGATGATAATAGGAAGACGGAGACGGACCATTTGAGAGACCTCCTGTCCAGTCATTTGGAAGGATCCATCGCCGACCATGGTAATGATTCGTCTTCCAGGGGTACCAACAGAGTAGCCGAAACTTGAAGGGACCGACCAGCCAATATGACCCCATTGCATTTCAACCTCGAATCGCGCACCGTCAGGAAGGGTCATCTGCTCTCCGTTGAACCAGGAATCGCCTGTTTCTGCAAAGAGAGTGGTATCGGTTGTAATAAGGTTTTGGATCTGGAAGGCCATTTCTTGTCTTGTCAATGGCTTTTCGGGATCCGTAGGATGATGAGGGACAGACTCGGGCTTGAGACGGTTGTATTCTAACAAACTCGTTTCATTTCGAGTGACCTTGTCAGCAAGGGCAGACAAGAAATCAGCCATGTGAATACGATGATAAAAGTGTCCAGGGAACTTGACGGTGGTGAAATCAGCCTCGATTCGATGAGTGCCAGGCTGAAGAGAAGTCCATCCGGTGGTGCTGTAATCAGTAAAGACCGAACCGGCACAAACGGCCAAATCAGACCAATTCAAGATCGAGTTTGCTCCCTTGGTGCTCACTTGACCCCAGTAGATTCCAGCAAATTGTTTATGATTCTCAGGAAAGAATGACTTGGCAGAAGGCATCACGGTGACAGCACAGCCTAATGCCTCTGCTAACTTCAAAAAGGCAGCCTCAGCGCCAGCGGCTCGGAGTTTAGGACCAGCAACCAGAACGGGCTTGAGTTTTGATCCGAGGAATTTGACAGCAGCATCAACAGCGGCATCCAGAGACTCCTGATTGGTGGGGATAGGCGACGTGATGCAGCTAATTGGTCCAGGTTCGGCACATGGGGCGACGGAGAGATTAGTAGGAATCTCAATGTAGCAAGGTTTCCTCTGGAGAAGAGCCTCTCGGATAGCCTTATCGATTAGGAAAGGAGCATCCTCAGCTCTCTTAACCTGGACGGCACAGCAAGTGATCTGCTTGGCCATTTCGTATTGGTAGTCAAAGTTATGAATTCCCAAAGTATGATGGAGTAAGTGGAAATCAGGCCCATCGTTTGTATTGGGGGCACCACTGACCAGGATCACCGGGAGATTCTCAGCGTAGGAGCCGCCGATTCCATTAAAGGCCGAGAAGGCACCAACACTGAAAGTTACCACGCAAGCAGCCACGCCCTTAGCTCGAGCATATCCTTCAGCTGAAAAGGAACAGTTCAGTTCATTAGTAGAGTTGATTTCCTGCAAATTTGGGTTCTCCTGCAACTTATCGAGAAGCACTAGATTGTAGTCTCCGGGAACAACGAAATGATGGCTTATGCCAATCTGCGCTAAGCGAGTAGCAAGATAACTTCCAACGCTGGTAGATGATGACATTAAAGAGTCAATTGATAAATTTCTAGGACCCGGCTGGAGATATATATGCTTGTCTTTTTTTGGCACCATTCCATAAAGTGACTGCCTCGCTTTGGTGAAACCAATTCTCTGCATCATGACGACACTGTTTCGGTAATGCTGGCCCACGGGGCGCAAAATCATACCACATCGAGGTCACAAGTAGAATGGTTCATCGAAACTTGCTACTTTCCCGCCCACCATTGTCGCCGTGCTCTATCGGAATATGCGGATAGTCAAGGAAGACACCTGAACATGCTAGACAAGCGATCAACCGTCTCCAGGAAAGCCAAACGGGGGAGGCCGGTACTGTTTATCCCGAACCAGTTCTATCGATAGACCGGCGCATCATTCATATTGTTTACTAAGCATACGTGATTCGTTTAGGATCAATTGTAGGCCTTTTGGATCAGCCTAGTCATAGCATAGCCAAAGCCACTCCAGAGAATCTCGTGTGAAATTTATTCATTCCTTTGTCTAGAACATATCATCACATTGAACTGATATCAAGCTTCTAGCTTCCTATTTCGGGAAGTCACCGCTATTTAGCGGCGCTTAGTCTACCTATTAGTATCCTGCCTTAAGCTTGATTTAGAAGCGGAGCCTTAGTCCAGCCTATAGTTGAGTGAAATCTAGTCCGATCCATCCATATGACAGATCAGCTACGCATCGTGTATGAAAGGCCAAATATTTCCATTCAGAATGCAGCGAAACCAAATCTTGAAATGATTGAGATTTCAACGTTACGTACTCTTGAGTTCGAGGCTTTGAAGTCGTCAGGCAGTATGCTTCTCACTAGAGTAACAAGCAAGACCCTATTCCAGAACTGCTTGATGCAAAAGCTACGCAAGCATATTATACGCTTTTCCATTCAGTCCAATCATTCATGATTACTATTCTTTGCATAACATCGGTCGTCACTAAATCGCAAAAGAGCTCGTGACAGATTTAATATTTTCAGCGCTCTTGCGGATACCAGCCAACTCGTTGTCATCGAGTAACAACTCGACATTGTGGAAAGCACCGTCTCGAGTAAGGACTGTAGGAACACTGAGCGCGACTTCTTTGACGCCAAAGTAATCATCTACAATTGAGACAGTGAGCAGGCACCGCTCATCACGGAGGATGGCCTCGACAATTCGTGTCAATCCAGAAGCGATTCCAAAAGCGGTGTAACCTTTTCTTTTAATAATCTCGTAAGCAGCGTCTCGGGTCTCTTGGAAAGCCGATTGCATAGCAGCTTCATTGTATTGTTGCTTGGATTGTTCGCAGTAATCCTTGAGTCTCATACCAGCAATATTTACAAGCGACCAGGCAGCCAACTCTGAATCACCATGTTCACCGATAATGAATCCGTCAATGCTATCAGGATCCAATTTATAGTACTTGCTCAACAAGTATCGAAACCTCGCAGTGTCAATAATCGTTCCCGAGCCGATGACTCTTGAAGCAGGGAATCCAGACAACTTCCAGCTGACATGAGTCAACACATCCACCGGATTTGTCGCGATTACCAAAATAGACCCTGGTGCATACTTAGCGACATTGGGAATGATGGACTTGAAGACTTCGACATTAATCTTAACTAGGTCCATTCGAGTCTGTCCGGGCTTTTGATTTGCTCCTCCAGCCACAATTACAATGTCCGCTCCTTCGCAGTCCTTGTACTCCCCGACTTTGACACGAGTTTCATGTGAAAAGGGTGCCGCATGATTCAGATCCATACTCTCTCCTTCTGCTTTCTCCTCCTTAACATCAATCAGGACGATTTCACTGGCTAAACCACTCAAAAGCAAAGTGTAAGCGGTCGTAGATCCTACAAAACCAACTCCGACAATTGTAATTTTGACGGGCTAGATAAATTAGCTTAATTCTGGCATGAAATGATCGTTTACCTTTAAGTTGTCCTTCTTGAGTCCTTTATCTTTGTTCACAGACGTCGTGCTAGGCATGGTGATATTCAATATTATGGCTCCACATCATGGTGAGGGCTGGCTATTTAAAGAATTGTCATGGCCTAAAGTATGAGATCATGGTACTTAATCTATCTGGCCACGGGTTCGGTTGTACGATTCATGCCACGGAAAAGTGTGAAAGCTCTTATTGCCTATTTGGGTGCCCGTTTTCTTCCTTTTCAAGCCTACTCATCACGCTAAGTGCTAGGCTTGTCTCAAATTTTTGGCCTCGGGATGAGGGCCGGCAAATCAGGAGATGGCGGCGAGCAGAGACGAATGAAAGAGCAAATAATGTTCATAAAAAGACAATATAACTAGATTTTAAAAAAAAGAATAGAATACCATACAAAGGTCGTATTGTCTAGGCTCTTCTCTTATGTCATATACGTCATGTAGATCAAGAATTTTTTCGAGACGATCAACATGTGTAGTGAAAGGGCCAATTGTGTTAGAGACATAGCGGTTCATGTCAACAGTATTACCTAAGCTTGAGCTCCTGTTTATGTCAGAATTCTTTTCCGGGCTCTAGAACATCATGATTGGGTGAACAAAGGGCATACATAATCCTTTCTAAGTAAAAGAGCAGCTTGAACAGGAGCAGCATTGATACAAAGATTCAGATACTCTACGTCAAAAAATGGTCTAATGACATCAATACTTAGTGATTGCCAATTCAGAAACCAGACCCTAATGCGTATGTCCCTCAAAGTCCGGATCTGGCCGTATGCAGTGATCTTCGGAATATATATGGCAATCTCGGACAGAGGTGCAAGACAAAAAATAAACTATGAAGATTGCAGTTTTCAGTACTCAACGATACGACCAGACCTCTTTCGAGGAGGCCAACAGGAGTTTCAACCATGAGCTAGAATTCCATCAGGCTTCGCTAAACGAATCGACCGCTATCCTTGCTTCAGGCTGTCCCGTTGTCTGTGTGTTTGTGAACGATCAAGTCGATACTCCGGTCCTCAAGGTTTTGGCACAGAACGGTACTAAGCTTATCGCATTGAGATGCGCAGGCTTCAATAACGTCGATCTCAAGGCTGCTAAACATCTCGGACTGACCGTTGTCCGAGTTCCTGCATATTCGCCTTATGCAGTCGCCGAATATACGGTCGGTCTGCTTCTTGCGCTTGATCGTCAAATCTGCCGAGCGTGGGCACGAGTCAGAATGGACAATTTCAACCTTGACGGCTTATTAGGAAGAGACTTGCATGGTAAAACCGTTGGAGTCATTGGAACAGGAAGGATTGGAACCTTGGTTGCCAGGACTTTTAAACTCGGCTTTGGCTGCGAGGTATTAGCTTCAGATATTTATCAGAATGAGAAGATCAAAGATATGGGGATTCCCTATCTTTCAATCGACGAGCTCTTATCGAAATCAGATGTGGTTTGTCTCCACTGTCCTCTCAGCGCTGAGACTCATCACATGATCAACAAATCTAGCCTCAAGCTGTTCAAAAAGGGCGCCTACCTCATTAACACGAGCAGAGGAGGCTTGGTTGATCCCAATGCTCTGATTGACGCTATCGAAAGCGAAACTCTGGCTGGCGTCGCAATGGACGTTTACGAAGACGAAAAGGATCTCTTTTTCCGCGATCTCTCCAACTACATCGTTAAGGATAACGACTTCCAACGGCTCATCACGTTTCCAAATGTCTTAATCACCGGACATCAGGCATTCTTCACTAAAGAGGCCCTTAATGCCATCTCCAATACTACCTTGCAAAATGTGTCGGACTTTGCTAAAGGAAAGACTGATCCCGTGAAAACACTCTGATGTGGAACCAGGAAAGATGAATGAATGAAAAGCAGAATAATACTCTTGTTGAGTGCCCGTAGCCCAAAGCAGATACCATTTCACATGTTCGGGAATAAATCAAGAGGATCCTTAATGTGGTGATCCAGTTCGTCAGCCGAAATGGCAGTTACCCGGAGGAGGCAAGAGACTGCGATCATACGAGGACTGAAGAAGAAAACGAGACTACTAAACTTGACAGACTAAAGGATTGTACCAGTGCATTTGAGAAGTTATAAATAAATTTTGTGAATCCTCATATTAGGTCGAGTCGAGATGGTCAATCTCCGAAGTGGCTTCCAAATAAGGCAGCTCAATTGAACGCTGTATCGCGCAAAGACTGACATGTTGTTTATCAAGATAACCCAAGCAAGGGTCTCTCTTCGATAAAAATAAAATGAACCTAAAGGCTCTCGTACCTATGACAATAGGAGACTCTACTGTGAAATGTTTCTGTTTACATGGAGGAATCCTGAGTTTACCAGAGATGACTTTAATTGAACCTGCCAAGGAGGATTGCCTGCTTACCGTTCCTTCACTTGCATTTCTGATTGAGCACACCAATGCCCAAGGCCAAATTTTGAAGCTTTTGTTTGACTTAGGTATTCGAAAGCCTCTAGAAGCCTACCCTGAGGCTATGATCGCCCCTTTCAAAAACTTCCAACCTTTATCTTCTGACGTTGATGTTATTGAAGGAATTTCTAAATTAGGACTATCACCCAGCGATATAGATATTGTCTTTTTGAGTCATATCCATTGGGATCATATTGGAAATACAAAGGCTTTTAGAGATGCAGGATGCCACTTCATCGTTGGAGCGGGTAGTGTGGATTTATCTTTGAATGGATCTCACGACAAGTTTGAAAGAAACCTCTTCATACCGTCGCAGACTACCGAATTGCCTTCACTAGGCGAAGCCAAGACTGCATCAGTTAAAGATCGAACTTTTGACTGGGAATGGACCACAATAGGCAATGGGGTTGATCTGTCAGTGGTTGATATCTTCAATGATGGAAGAATCTTTGCTGTAGATCTGCCCGGTCATTTACCAGGCCATTCTGGGCTTTTGCTGCGCGGTGACTCCGGTAAAGGATTACTCTTTTGCGGGGATGCTCTCCATGACATCCGACTCTTACATGGAGAAGTGAACATAGGCCATTGGGAAGGTCCTACAGGCTGCCTAATGTGCATGCATGTCAATGAAGAGCAGGCAAAAAGTACCATCAAGAAACTTAAGTCACTGGAAAAAATATCTGGAGGCGATGTTCAGATTATCATGGCCCATGGATTATCCTTAGGGCAGAAATGTCTGAGTGGACCTTATTCTTTGTGCGTCGATGAATAAAAACCCACCACCACATTGCAAACGACCTAATGCATTTAAAACATTATATGCAGACTCTTTATTCTAAAGTGCTTTATTTATTTTAATTGTATCAGACAGAGAGTAGATTGATTTACGGAATCAACCATCACTGCTCATCAACACGAAATCGTTGAACCGCACGGTAAACACAGGAATGGCCATTAATCCTTAATCCTTAAGGCGAATTTGTATTGCATAAGCGGATTCGCCTCAGTCTTTGACAGAAAGCAGACCATTCCTACGTCCAACTGTGAGAGAGATAGTAATCGTAAGGAATCGCACACAAGTTAGCCGATCGCGATGGCAGGGACATTTTGAGATTAATTAACGGTTAGGAACCGTTGTTAGGCAATCCTGCAATCCTGACGACTTTTGGTAACACCTACTCATGCGTGAGTTATGAGATAGGAATTCTCACCTAATGTCCTAAGAATGTGGCTCAGGCCGCAATTATGAATATATAACGAGTAGCTTTGTACGCTATAGAAAAAAGCTTCAATTGAGATCGTTTTTCATAAATTACGCTCACACCGTAACAGATTGATTAGCGGTTTCCACGACAACAATCGGTCGCGTGAAAAGCCAATAAGGACAGGGGGCGCGAGATTAGCGCGCCGCTGCAGCGGTTACGATTTCCTGTATCTTATCGCTCGAAATGGACATATTATGGACCGCCGAGCACCATATAAGAAGAGCTTGCCTGGTCTGAAAAATGGCAACAGTCATTATCTAAGTGCCATATTTTACTTCGTACAATGACTCAAGACGCCGAGCTTAATATTGTTGAGGCGTCCATTGCTGATTTGCGCAATTCTCTAGAAAGTGGAGCGATATCAAGTGTCGAACTGGTAATCAAGCATTTGATTCGTATCAGCAAGTATGACTGTCGAGGTCCAGTTCTCAATTCCATTCCTCTTATTAATCCAAACGTCTTAGTTGAGGCCGCGGCATCAGATGAAAGACGGGCCAAAGGAGAGGTACTTGGACCGTTAGAGGGGATCCCATTTACTTTGAAAGACAGTTATAAGGTGAAAGGGCTAACGGTGGCATGTGGCTCTCCGGCATTGCGAGATCTGGTGGCCAATGATGACAGTTTTATTACAAAGAAAGTACGTGGAGCAGGTGGAGTTCTTATTGGTCAAACGAATATGCCTCCGATGGCATACGGCGGGATGCAAAAAGGCGTATATGGTGGTCCTAAAAGCCCTTATAATTCAGAATTTTTGACGGCGGCTTTTGCTTCAGGATCATCGAATGGTTCTGCAACATCCACTACCTCCAGTTTTTCGGCTTTTGGGTTTGGGGGTGAAACTGTCTCTTCAGGGCGATCTCCTGCTTCAAATAATGCGATAGTCACTTACACTCCTTCGCGAGGCTTATGGTCGGCGCGTGGAAGTTGGCCGTTGTATCCTACTTGTGATGTTGTGATCTCTCACACTCGCTCCATGAAGGATCTTTTTGAGATTCTCAACGTGACCTTGGTCCAGGACGAGCTGTGCGAGAAGAGTGAACTATGGAGACAACAACCCTTTATCTCATTGCCAAAGCTCACTGACATCAGGCCTGAATCTTACTTTGACTTGATTAATAGCGATAGTTTGGCTGGGAAACGCCTTGCCGTCCCCAAGATGTACATTGGCGCTAAAGATGCTGATGGTGCTCATGTCAATGTCCGACAGTCCGTTATTGACCTTTGGAAATCGGCACGAAAGGCACTGGAGGACCTTGGTGCTACGGTTGTAGAGACCGAATTCCCTCTGGTCACCGAATATGAAAAGCAAATGGTGCAGTTGAACCATCTGACCAACAAGGAAGGCATGCCTAATGATTGGAATTCAATTGAACGAGGGATTATGATAGCTTATGCTTGGGAGGATTTTCTTCGTGAAAATGATGATCCCAGTTGCCATACCCTTTTCCAAGTTCAATGTGATCAACTTTTCCCGGCCTCTAAAGATTTATCGCACCCTCAGATAAAGTACTCTGAGCCTAAAAACGCAATTAAATTCACTCAGTTGCCCTCTTTTATTGAGGAACGTGAAGGAAGAACGTTATTGGACATACCGGGTATAGAGCAAGCTCTTCGCTCGCTTGAATCCGCACGAAAGAGCTTTCTTGAAGACTGGATGGACCAGAATTCTATTGATGCTGTCGTGTTTCCTGCCAATGGTGATGTTGGACGCGAAGACGCTGATGTTAATGATGTTTCTGCCAAATTTGCATGGTCAAATGGAGTTAAATATTCCAATGGGAATAGAGCTATCCGTCACCTGGGAGTTCCTACCGTGACAGTTAATATGGGAATTATGGCCGATACTCAAATGCCTGTGGGGCTTACTTTTGCGGGCAAGGCTTATGACGATAATAATCTTTTGAAATATGCATATGCTTACGAGACCTCGACTAAGAATCGACGTCCTCCCAAGCTTGCTCCACCCTTACCCACGGATGTCATTAGCCCTGAAAATATGCAAAAGGGATCTTCCTCGTCGTCTTCGTCAGCTCTTTGTGCGTCAGTGAGCTCATATGAGCTCAAAAGCCATGAAGGGTCCCTAACTCTAACTATCGAGGGCAAAGCTACACCTCAGCCGAAATCGCTTACGATATATATTGATGGCGAAGCACATGAACCCACACTAGCTGGATCTCGTTGGGCAGGTCAATTCCCAATCAGACCATTTAACGTCGACGGGGACCTTCAAGCTAAAGCAAAGATTGCTCAAAACATGATAATGGTTATTGTGCAAGCCAAGTATGATAATAACAGGGCGGCCGGTGAACTGCTGATGATGGACCCAGAGTCGGCGAAGGAGTAGATCATATAATGCTTATAAGTATAATACAAAAGTCTCAATTCTATCTGTTGCGTAGGTACAAAAATGATATAGCAAACCTCTCACTTCTATAAAGGATAAAGGAAAAATTTGTTTTCGAGATCGGTAAGATCAAGCAGAGAAACGTCGACCTTCACTTTAATAGTTTTTCCATCTGAATTCACTTGTTCGACATAACCGGCCCCGTCCTTCCCAAGATTTTCCTGCTGAGCGATCCACTTTCTCCTCTCGGTGTTACGACGAGCCAAGATAAACCGAATGACCAGAAGCAGTATGGGAGTACATACCCAAGAGACGACAATTTGAGCTATCCAAGCCGGATAGTATCGAGGGGCATCCTTTGCGACCCAGATTTGAGGAGAGATGATATTTGATACTCCATAGCCAAACATGAAGATTGCATTTCTCAGTAGTTTCTTTGTATAACCTGAACAGCTCGAAGTAGTCCATCCGAGACCGATTATATAGGTGACACCAAAAGTGTTTCCCGCCAAAGTAATACAAGCAAGAATGCCAATATATTTGTGCCAGGGAACAGTAACCACTGCTATCCCTCCAGCGAGAGCAGGAATACACCAAAGCACCCCAAAGTAAGCGTTATTATTTGGGAAGAATCTCAGCAAAATGGAAGCCACAATACACACAGCCACGGCAAAACCACCTCCAGCGGCAGTGACCAGGTTAGCGCCAAGATCAGAGACGCCGATTCCAATAAATAAGAGATTCTGCTGGTAGGCAAGGTTATTGGCAATCATAAGGGTAAATGCTTGCAATCCAAAAAGCCAACTAATAGGATCTTTGAGGCCTTCGATGAATTGATATTTCTTGAAGGTCTTTTGTTCTATAGCGCCTTTAGTAGACTCATGGACTTTTCGGATAACATGGACCTTTTCTCCTGTTGTAAGAAACACTGCCTCAGCTGGGTTGTTGGGATACAAGAACCAGCATGCAATAGCTAGAAAGAAGGTCAGTCCTCCTGTGATGATCATGAAGTATTTCCATGGAAGAATAGTGGACTTGGAAAATAGCAATCCATAGGAAATGAAAGCCGCGGGAATAGGAGCACCCATGCAAGTTGTCCAGAAGATCGGCTGTAAAGTTGCGTGTTCTTCTTTAGTGAAAAACATTCCGAAGGTCATTTCCATAGCAGGGACTAGAACAGCTTCGACGAATCCAAGAAAGAAACGAAGACAGATCAGACCTCCATAGTTGGATGCTGTACAATGTAAAAATACAATAACAGCCCAAGTAAAGATCCCGACGGACACGAATTTTCCAAACGGTAACCGCTGCATTAACCAGTTCCCTGGGAGCTGAGCAACAATGTATCCTGTATAAAATATGCTGTTCAAATTGTTATACTGGGTGCTGTTGATGTGAGTCTCTCCAAAAAGACCGAGAATCGAAGCCTGACTAAGAGTAGCTTTATCGATCTAAAGAAGAGTTAGCCCCAGAACCTGAAAATAAGACTCACAAAAAGCATTAGATTGACAATCAACAGAAGGGGCACCAGAATGAGATACAATTTCTTTTTTATTTTCAACGCTTCACCGGGCGTTAGCTCACCAACTTCGGCATCATGTTCCTCAAGAAAACGCAGCGTTTTATCAGCGGACCTTTCCTCAATAGTTTCAGTATCCGAGACATCTCTGTCTGATAGGTCATCAACTGCTCCGCTTTTCTCAATCTCAAGAATCTCCTTCTCAGACATTCTTAATCGCTAGTTTTTTCCAGTAAATTACAGTCAAAAGGCCAGAGATGCCTTTTTATTTACATTCTCCGAAACGTAATCGTCGATGGCGTGCGAATGTCTTTTTCGCAGACTACTTCCAGATCATTAACGCATTACCAAAGCCTCACAGCGTTATCCTAAAAGAGATTTTATTCCAGTAACCCCGTTCAGCAGCCGACAATGGCCAAAAGTAGCTATTAGCTATTAGCCCTGAATCAGCGGCATCAAATTCAAATGGAATTCATCTTTCTTGGAATACTTGAAATGAGATCAATTCAGTGGTTTGACGGTTTTGTCTTATTCACCTCACTTTTGTACCGCCGTTGAACCCATGACCGGTTTAGGTTATTATTGTCCGACCTTCATTACTCAATTAAGTAACTAAAAAGCGCACAACTATAAGTGGTGACAATGGGCCGCAGATCATATTTTCTGCACGTCCTGACTTCACTTAACACGTTGACGAGACCACTCGAGAGGCCAAGCTATCTGTTTTGAAAATAAGCTTTTTTCTTCGGTCAAATTCTCCGACATTTCGTACAATGATTGCTCTTGGGCTAGAAAGCTTGACTCATGCCGTTTATTTTGGCCCCTCATTCGCTCTCCCGGCAAGCCGTGGCACTCTTCGCTCGCGCCATCGCAGTCACCGGTGAAAAATCGTAAAGGTGCGAAAACTCAGTTACGGCCGTCGCAGACTTGGCCATGTCCTAATTTCTAGCGGGTCAAGGCACGCGTAACGTTTCTCATGGACACCAGCGGTTCAGGATGGATGTATTCTATTATAACCTCCGAATGATTGATAGTGACCATTACGGAAATGACTCATTTGGACGAAGTCCTTATAGTCTTCCGTAATGACTCATGTAGTCTACTTATTATGTGCAGGGAAAAGAAGCCCCATCAAATTTTGCAAGTTGCATTGATGTTCTCGTTGGATCAGGTTTTATAAGTTCGACATTCATTTTGTTATTATACAATATTTTAATCTTGGAAATGAACCGCTAAAAACCTAAGTCAAACTTAGATAATTGCCTAACAAAGCCAGAAAGAAAAAAAAATGCTCTTCGATCCACATAGAGTAATCGGCTAGCGCATCAGACTTCTTTCTATCTTCTGGTGCTGCTGGTGCCATCTAGACGCTGAGAGTTCAAAGCTCTAGTCACCCGCCATTGGGGTGACGTCTACTTCAGACTTTCAGTTCAGCACAGGATGTCTAGATCAGCATGTAGGTCTCTGAGGAGGAATATAACTCGCCTAATGGCCCAAAAGAGTATTTAGACTATAGACTACATACCAGCCACATGTCTTACATTGCTACAAGCTTCACTTGCGTCTTGCAGTGACCGAGTAGCATTACTACACCAGCTAGGTATTCACAGATCGCACTTGCACTTGATACATGAAAACAATGCACAGTGGATTCAGGATATTCCTGAGTGGAGTTAAATCGGGGTAAGCCTAGAAAGAGACTGGAGCATACAAATCCAAAATTATAGAGATATTACTTTCTTTAAAAACAAGGTGATAGATAGGGGTTTCATCCTTTTTTCAAGAAATGCCATGCTTCTTGCGGAATCTCAATCTCAATCTCGAAAAGTCAAGTTATTGGGTAGAATAGCTTTCTTTGACAGAAATCAGCATCAGTTGTGTCTGTAGCAATTTTTTATCGTAAAACCTTACAATGCCTCAATAGATCTTACGAGTGCGTGATCAGTTTGTCAAATACAAGAGCACCCATTTCCGGTGCGATAGATGCATCGCTATACGTGAATAAGAAGAGTCCTTGAGACCCCAACACGTCACACAAGTGATGGTTAGTAATTCAAGGCAACCGAGAAAAAAGATCATATGTCAGCCCAATCACCAATTAGAGAAACAAATATCACAACAGTTAAATCATGTTACCTATGACATCATGATACTTTGCGACTAAAGCCCGAGGATAGGATTGATTTTCAGATCAATAGGGATAGATAAAGTTTCACCTGGAAATATAGTGTTTCAATATAGATACCACCCATTAGCTAACAAGGCCGATTAGACCAAATCCTGCTATATAGGTGATCTCAAGAATTGCTACGACTTGAGAACTAGATAATCTAAGTCATACCCGTCATTTCTTAGGAACGTGTGGACTGAGCAAAAATCAACAAATGATGGATCGGCTTCTTATCAGACAGAACTTGCTTGCCCACCTTCAGATCTCATCGGAAAAGACGTAGTACAATAGCCATTTTATGTAAAAAGAGTTCAACGGTCTCACAAAATAAAATTCCAGGAAGTAATCTCGTTAGAATACTAGACCATTAATGCAAATAATGAACAACAGGAAGCACAGTCAGAGGCGTTCGCTGTGGAGGACGGCTCTCGGGCCATAAGCTGTATAACCGTTGAAGCCGTTGTGGAGGGTAAGCTGTATGGACATGAGACCTGTGGCTTTCCAGGCTCCAATGAATGATCTCGGACATCGATTTGAGCGGCTGTGGCATTACAACTTCATTTGCCGGTTCAAGACTGCATATTCCAAATGAGCCTATGCCGTAGTGGAAATACCATAAAGAGCGGCTAATGAGACTACGCCCTTGTTTCCAGGGAAAGTAAGTGCCTGAGTGATGTAAATGGCTTACTAAGATACGGAAATAAGGGATGTTCTGGAAGATGACCTTTCCTTGTAAGCTGGACGATACACCCGATACGGGTCTTTCTATCAGCAATGACGTCGGTTATCTAGATCCGCGGTTATAAAAGAGTGCTACTGCCCCATTTCTTTCAAACTTCTTTTCCCTCATATTTTTCGTCATTGAATAATGGGAAGTCCTAGTTATCTTACAGCTGGAGGTAAAGCACTCGATCCTCCAAAGGGTACATCTACCTCGATTACTCTTGCTAATGGGCGCACTTATATTCAACCTACCGGTCTGTTTATTGACAATGAATTTGTCAAAGCCAAATCAGGCAAAACTATCAAAGCAATTGATCCTTCTACTGGAGAGGCTTTTGCTGAGGTTGAATCTGGAGGAGTCGATGATGTTACGTATGCAGTTGATTCAGCTTCAAAGGCTTTTCATTCTTGGAAATATGTTCCTGCAACCGAGAAAGGTAAAATCATCTATCGAATAGCCGAACTTTTGGAAGAGAACTTTGAACTGATACTCGATGTTGAGGTTGCGGATTCGGGAAAGCCAAAAAATGGTAACGCTGATGGAGAATTACAGGCAGTGATTGATGTGTTCCGCTTCTATGCTGGATGGGCTGATAAATTTTACGGAGAGACCATCAAAACGGGCAAAGACAAGTTTGCTTATACTCTCATCGAACCCGTGGGTGTATGCGGACAAATTATTCCTTGGAACTTTCCTCTTCTTATGGCTGCTTGGAAGATCGCCCCAGCTATTGCAACTGGAAATACAGTTGTGCTGAAGCCTTCTAGTGTTACTCCTGCTTCAGCCTTAATGCTTGGGCCAATTTTTGTGGCTGCCGGTCTTCCTCCTGGTGTTGTGAACATTGTTAATGGCCATGGCTCAGAGGTTGGCAATGCGATCGTTGAGAACAAGAATGTGCGGAAGGTCGCATTCACTGGCTCCACTTCAGTTGGTAGCAGTTTAATGTCCAAGAGCGCCGCAACCATCAAGAAAATCACTCTAGAGCTTGGTGGTAAATCTCCAGCTATTGTGTTTGCCGATGCCGATTTTGAGCAGGCAGTCAAGTGGACCTATCTTGGTATTATGTTCAATTCTGGTCAGGTGTGTTCAGCCACCTCTCGAATCTACGTCGAGGATAAGATCTACGACAAATTTGTCGATGCTTTTGCAAAATACCTGAAGGAACAGAGCAAGATCGGTAATGCATTTGATAAGGGGACTACTCACGGACCCTTAATTTCAACTGCTCAAGAAGAAACAGTTTTAAATTACATACGCATTGGAAAAGAAGAAGGTGCGCGCTTGGTGGCTGGTGGAAAGAAAGTTCAAGGTAAAGGTTACTTTGTCGAGCCCACTGTTTTTGCTGATGTTCGCCCGGATATGAAGATCGTTAAAGAAGAGATCTTTGGGCCTGTGGTAGTGATTGCTCCCTTTTCTTCTCGCGAAGACGTTCTCAAAGTTGCGAATGATACGGAATATGGTCTTGCTAGCGCTGTGTTTACTTCAAATATAGAAAATGCCAACTGGGTATCTAGCGAACTACAAGCCGGTACGGTTTGGGTCAACCAATCGAATGAAATCGATTTCCGCGTGCCGTTTGGTGGCTATAAACAGTCTGGTGTCGGCCGTGAACTCGGATCCTACAGTCTAGCTAATTACACTGAGGTTAAGAGCGTTATCATCAATTTAAGAGAACGACTTTAGTGAATGAAAATAATGTCAACAGAATATATGTATTTATTGTACGAACTTGATAAACAACAGAGTGACGAGTTTATAGTTGAGCCATACTGGTGGATCTTTGCTTTGCTAATGGTAAGGATATAGACGTAGCTTCCGTGAACCATTATTTTCAAGACATATGTCCCCAGTGTCCCCAGGGTCCAGGAGTCTCTGATGGGCGAGAGCATCGGTTAGTATGCTGTTCTCCAAATGAACGTCTATGAACGTTAGTATTTCGATTAGTTGATATGAAATTATTTACCTTGAGAAAACTTCTTCATTTTTAGATAAACTTATTTTGTCTTTCAAACTGTTTGTAGACTCTCTTCATGATGGCCGAGAGCATTGTTAGTTAATATTACATGGCGTCTATTCACTATCTGACGGGCGCTATTTGGTTTATACGGAGTGCATATTATGGCGGCTGAGAACGATGATAAGGGATGTATGCCTCATCAGAAAGTCATACATCCATCTGGATTCTATTCGCGAATAAGAACAATGTACAAATCTTAAGACCTTTACTGGTGATCATTTGTGTCCTCATCCGAGTTACTAGGCACACCTTGAAATTAAAGACTGTATGTAAACCATCTCAATATGAGTGAGAAATGCGTGTTCTGTTGTGTCCACCGAAAAAAATGGCAACACTTTGATTTCTGGAACTGGACGTATGTGGTACTGGAATTTTATTAGACGATACTTAGGGTGATTTATCATAACGCTAGCCCGGACTGACGTCCAGAAGTCGCAGAGCACACTGAAGACCGTAGTTTAACCAACTGATATAGGCGAGATCCTACTAATCTAAGGAGGCCCACTTATTGCAAGTTAGACATCTGGGTCATATCAATACGGACTTGTACTGGCCAAGTGGTTTTGCTCCCGAAACGAGAATCGTACCCGAAAGGGAACCTCAAGACTAGCTTCCTCCGCCGTAAATGTATGGAGGTTAGACGCTGCACGCGAGCAGACACAGGCCATGGTAAGATAAGGAAAAAGTACGAAGACAATCTTTTTTGCAAGTTTATCTCAGAATCTCCAACTCAAGCCTTTCTTCCCTTTTTGGATTGGCTGCTCGGTGGCTCAACAAGGAGACTGACTCCCAAACAGAGATAGGCATAATTCTATGCTTGGAGACGTGATTCTCCATTTGTGGCTAGCATTTCAGTGACGGACTATGGACTGAAATGTTAACAAGCGCAAGCAAAACCGTTAATGGTGCATTTTTTTTTGGCTTGGGAACGCAGTTCTTCGTGGGGATTTTCTGATGGATACTGGCACTGTCAGTGGGGATGATTGATCTCGCTCGAGTCACATCGGAGATCTCACTTCAGTAAAGATTGCTTCAAGAATGATAATGTACTCGAGGGGGAAAATTGCGTACGGAATCAGTGAAATGATTGGAATTCTATTCTGTTTTTAAAACTTTAGTCTTTACTGTAGCTACTTGTTATGTAAGGCGCACTAGCCCTACAAAGAAAGCACTTGTTTTTTTTGCGGAGATAAATAGAGAGCCTCCTTTAAAGAAGTAATTAATAATACAGAATTTTCGCGAACAAAAGGAGCCAGATTAATTACGTATGTGCAAGGTGGCTTAGTCACCCTTTTCGGAAATTCCGTTTCCCCAACTTGGTCTAGCAAGACGTGGCGGACTCAGATCACTGGCCAAGTTACCACCACTCTCAATAACGGTCTCTATACACATCTTTATTGCGAATAGATGTCCAAGACATAAAGTCATAGCACCCTCTTTTGGTTATAAAAATTAAAGAAATACTGGTTTAGGCGTTCTTTTTTTTTGTTTATTTTGTTAGGATTTCTAGATCTGATAATTGACTAGTCGTCTCCAATGGAGAAGGACTCAGACACAGGAGTCATCACTTTCCAGCTCAAGTTTCCAATCAAGGAGGAACATCAAAAGCGGGTTTTTACACGTGTGCGCACCGGCTGTTTAGGATGTAAGTACGACCATTTTTATTTCGCACTTAAGGCAGGTCATCATGATGCAGCCTTATCAATTGGTTAGGTCAAGCTAATGTTATCTAGGTAGACGGGACCAGAAGAAAAAATGCGACGAAAAGAAGCCTTCCTGTTCATCTTGTGAGAAACGAGGCGTTCCTTGTATTTATCCTGTTCCGATGAAAAAAGAGCTCAGGACGTTAAGGACCAAGAGAGGCTTTAATAAAGCCTCTTTAAACAAATCCCCAGAATATGATGATGATGGTATATCAACCCTTGTTTGGAGAGCAAGCGTTGCTCCTCGAAATTCATCAAACAAGACGACAAGGGGTCTAGATAAAAACAATGCCCCGACCTCGACGCAAAAGACAACTGATATTTCGTTGCAAGACAAATTTCCTTCCACTGCTGGTAATTCATATAATTCAGGTATGTGCAAATGTTCCACACTACAGAGGTTTAATTCTATAGCAAGTCCTTTAACTGAAACCCCTAGACTTCGACCCCCATCATCATCTGCACATAATACAAACGCTAGCCGTGATCTGTCCGTTTTTAAGTCTTACTCCATTCCTCCTCCTATAGGCTCGTCAGTATCTGAAAGTTCGGTCAGGGTTCATAATTCTCCTCTAGGAACGACCGTTTTCGACAAGCTGATGCACAGCCAACTCCCGACGTCTAATATATTATCACAGTCTCAAATGGAATCGGACGACAAAGGCACTAGTCTTGTTACGAATCATGCTTTTACTAGTGACCACGTTGAAGACACCCGCAATATGTTCAATATGCTCCATGATTTCATACGCGAGTTGTTGGAGGAAGAGTTTGGCATGTCAAATATAGGTCTGGATGAACGAAGCATCGACATCGTGAATGCAATTTGGGCGCTCGACCCAACAAACTCTGAATCCCCTGTCGAAGAAAATACCGTTGATCTCCTACAACCTCATGGAGCGGACGCAAGTTCAGTTGTAAATAATAGGGTCAAGTTGACCGCACGTCCCAGAAACCTACCCGACAGTTTGCTTCCTTCCACTCTTCCATTTGAGTATAGGCCAGCGTTCGAATTTTTTTTGTCTTCTGTTTTCCCCCATTTCGGTTACGTTCATATTCATCCTTCTTTCAATCTCAAACGGATCATCCTACCCTGTCTCTATATATATCCTCCTGTCTTGGATCTCTATCTTGCCCAAGCGCTTTTCATTCTATCTGGGCTCGATGCTGACCCACGGGATAAACAGATTATTTCTGGCCAATTTTACAACAAAGCCATTATTCGAATGCGATCTGACCTGAAGCAGAGGCCAAACCGGCAGGTGGTCGAAAAGTTGGAGGTCGCAATGTCGGCAGCATATCTCTATGATAATACTTTTGGAGATGACGGTACAAGATGTTGGGTCCATATCCACACTCTTTATAAATTAATACTCGACAAACTACCTCAGACAGAAGACTTTGATTTTTTGTTGACCAATTACTCATCAGGCCTTGTGGGTCTGGAAAGTGTTTCCTATCATTTAGCTAGATATGGAATGGTCAATCCTTTTTTTGCACAACGGATACGATCGTTTCCTGCCGCTTTAGGATATCTTCACTATGCCAATCATCTCTTCGTCAATGGGAGTCAGTTCTGGAGGTGCAGCGCTCTTCTTGGATGTTGCCATCGTCTTTTACTTCTTCTGCTCGAAGGAATAAGCATATACGGTAACCCCCATCTTTCAGACTTACCGGAGATTGATGACCTCCTTTTTCTTCTCGAGCAATGGAGCCCTCCTATTGGTGACTTTAACGATAAAGCCTTTGTGGCCCGTGTTAATGAAAGCGGTATCTTCAAGAATGGCGCTATAGCTTTTCTGAACGTTTTGAAGTCGTCTATTCTAGGTCATTCCCCGTTTAGCCCCGAAATGGATCAACTGGTGCGAGAAGCTATTCTATATGTCAGCAGACGTTCCACTCTAAACCCTAATGGTGAATCTGAGCTCTTTTCTGAGATTTCTTTCTACTGCTTACTTCTGGTCTGTAGGGACCCAGCCGATTACCAGTTCCTTATCAGTAGGTTCAGTCAGATCGGGAATTCGGCCGCTATGTATATGGCCTCTCTTGCGAAGTATGCAACGAGAGGATATAATCTTTTTGATCGACGGGTTCTGTGAGGATTATATGACACTTTTACAGCTGACGAGGCTATTAGATCAAGGAGCACGAGATTTCTGAAAGAAAGCAAGTACTTTAAATGAATAGAGAGAAACCTTTTGGAATGTTTATATTCATACGAGATTATTTTTATCATATCCACCCTAGTAAATAGTATGCGATAATGAGCAGAAGAGGGCTTTTCAGGAGAACGACATGGGCTTATCCTAGCAGGCTGACCAGCTGCTTCATTTTAGAGGACTAGTTGATAGATTTTTAAGGAGTGCTCTTTGTTGAAATGTCCGTAGGAGCTATCAGAGCTCACTTTGTTCTAAAATCTATAAGCTATATGAGGCAAATACATTAATCTTATTCAGCAACCTGCAGTAACTACTTCATACGAGGAGAAAGGTTGGATTACAAATTGTCTCAGATCGACTGCTGAGTTCGCGTCCCATTCACAGGCGTGACATTGCTCATCACAACGGCAGGTAGCGTTTCCGATCCGGAAGCACCAATCATCATGTTCACTCCTGTCTTGACAGGTCTTGGAGCTATTCTTCTACATTTATCATCATCCGGATTTCTTTATGAAGACGGCAAGATCATGGGGATTTCATCAATCCTATACAAGTCATTTTTCTCTCCGACGACATTCAACGTACCAGTGGTTGTGGGAATTTTATCTTCGGCTTTATTCACGAAAACTCTTACCCCAGAGTTCCTTCCCAAGTACTATATTAGTGACTCAGGACAGCGGAATACGGATCTATTATATGCTTTAGCAGGATTACTGGTGGGGACGGGAACTAAATATGGTTCAGGATGTACTTCAGGCCATATGCTTTGTGGGTTAAGCCGGCTATCAAAGCGGTCCTTTGCAGCAACCATGACATTTACATCCACAGCTATGTTGACGAGCAACATTCTTAGTAACGCTCCAAGATGCATATCAGGGCCGTGTCTATCTACTGAATCGATTTCCCGTCATGACCTATCGGTTGCAACATTGCTGGTTGGAGCTTCAATCTTGATTAGCCTGTCAACAGTGTTTTTGAAGCCCAGCTTCTTTTCTGAAGTGACGTCGTCGTTCGTGAACGGATTCATTTTTGGTGAGGGACTTCTTATATCTAGGATGGCTGAACCAGCTAAGGTTTTGGGCTTTTTATCAATCCTGAGTCCTCAGAAATTCGATCCTAGTCTTTTAATGGTCATGCTCCTGGCTGTGCTACCCAACCTTATCATGTTCCAGGTTCGAGGGCTAACTAAAGAGCCTCATTGTTCTCGGACCAAGAGGTTCGATATACCTACACGGACTGATATTAACTGGCAATTGATCTTCGGCTCTGTCCTTTTCGGAGTCGGTTGGGGAATGGTTGGTGTCTGCCCCGGACCTGGTATCATTGGTGCCGTTCTACATGGTCGGGCCGGCATCTTATGGTTTCTCTCATTTCTTACTGCTTATCGATTTTTCTAATTCAGTGTGTATGCTTTATGGTGGATGATCGTAAGATGAAGAGAAGACTTTGCGAAGACTTCTTAGAAATGGAAAAAGCAGAGATGAATATGGACGCTTCCAAGGTGGTTGTATCTTTTGCTTTAACGTCACATCATCGAGACTAAAAGCCTTTAACCAACTGAATATGTATATGTTAGCTCAGAGACAGTCATGAGGTACTATCAACAGTGATAACTTCTACGTTGAGATTTTCAGGGCTGATATACAGGTTCGGCATGTGCGTCTCTATTAGATAAACCCACGACCTTTCATGTCGCTCTTTTATCTGACCGTTCCTGACGAGGAACTCACCTTGATCTGGATTTGACCAAAAGGAAACCCAAGTTAGTTTCATCTGTTGTGAGCTTCAAATCTTTTTCAGTGAAGGTATTTATAGCTGATCACGGAGCTGATTACTTTTGATTATGATTAGAAAAGTTATGTATTTAAGATATTCGCGAATGTTGCTGACCTCACTTCAGTTGGGCGTGACATTTTAAACCGCACTGTGTGGACTTCGTAAAACCCTGAATGCTAGTAAGTGGACGAGGGAGATAGAGATAAGAGAAAATGTGCAAGAGGAATGAATGAAAGTAAACAAAAGACAGTTCTCCGAGAACAAGTATCGGAGGTGCTTCGAGAAAAGCTCGATAAGATGAGGGACAACGTCAGATATCAGATCAGACAATGTGAAATTACTCGTTCCCGGGATATCCACTAGCTTAAAATCATTTTCGAGACACCGAGTATTATTCTCGAAAACATCATCGGGTGCCAGCCTTTTCGTCTAGAACGGAAAATGCGGGCAAAATGAACAGTTCTTCGGTGCTAAAAGTCATCCCAGGCCAAAATCAGTGGAAAAGATTGTTGTGAAGTTTGTTTGAGAATTGAGTGAGAATTCGGATGTCACCCTCTTCGTTTCTAGGGAGGTGAAAAAAAAATCAGAATGGGAAGATGTGAACTATCTATCAGCAGCGTAACTAAAGTCGACGAGCTAATAAAGGCCAAAGCGATGCTGATTACAACATTTGATCTGACTCAAAATGGCACTCAACAGATGCGTCTTCGCAGTGGGGAGATAAGTGGTTCTATGAGAATGGGGGATCATAGAATAGAAGCAATATTCTAAGAGATACCGAGCGCACATGCACATTCCTTAGAAACTTCATAGACCGTAGAATTGAATGCAGGATTGCCATCTCAGCGTCTGATTCATTGCGCTTCTTCCTTTAAATCGACATAGGGACTTCCCAGTACCAGAACGGTGGAACAAACGAGAACTCTGGTGAAGGTCAACTGTGATGGCATTCATTGCTAATCCATGTATTCCTACAACTCTAGTATTTCAGATCTACATTAGCTGTTCACCAATCTGGAGTAACGGTATCTGTAGTCTAATCAATCGAGATTTTCAAGTATCATGCCACGTACGTTTGAGGTTTTTACTGCGTCTTACGCCAATAGAATTTCAATGTCTTTGTCTAGTTTTAGCCGTGCGCTTTCTCTTTAATCTGGGGGTTGCCATTTTTAAGTCTGCACCTCAATATCATATTTCTTATTAGTTACATCTTAGATAAACCATGTATCAGGAGCTCTTAATAGAAGCTTCACTTTTTTCTAAACTTTTTTTTTTAGTAAAGACAGCAAAATCACGGGATTCTGATCTCGTGATAGCTCCTTCAAAAGCATACCAGGTGAAGCCCATTTTTATGAAGATGTATTGTTGGGAAGAACTCAGTGCCTTACTTCCTATTAAGGAATAATTTCCTTTTCGCAGTATCGACGAGACGAACGATACAAGTGAGCTTTTATTCTCGTTGTAGGGGTGACATACCGTGTGATTTTCTCCAATAGAAGATATTCTAGGAAATATCTTTGTCCTAGTTACGGTGGAACTGACGAAAGCTTCCTTTTCACTGATTCATT
Organism: Trigonopsis variabilis; assembly: GCA_003707065.3. Classification (NCBI taxonomy): domain Eukaryota; kingdom Fungi; phylum Ascomycota; class Trigonopsidomycetes; order Trigonopsidales; family Trigonopsidaceae; genus Trigonopsis; species Trigonopsis variabilis. The sequence continues at coordinate 373,609 of PPXM03000010.1, read as the reverse complement.
TCGAGTTGATGTTCAACCTACTTAAAAAGTTGAACCACTCTCAAATGTGGGATAAAAGTAAGATAGTGTTTTTTTTGGGAGTTCCTACGTGCAACCAACGGATCCCAAGTACTGCATTTATTTATACGATGACCTGAGCACAAGATGACGATAGCTATAGGATATGAGGAAAGGGTCTCTGGTGCCAGCAACATGGGGCTCATTTTCCCTATATTCCCCTAATAATGCTATTAGTACGCTGCTAGTTTCTTTCTCCCCTAGCTTGTTCGCTGGGAGAAGGCAGTAACTTTACTGCTCCCTAGAGTTCTGGGAGTAAGCAGGCTATGCCGAACTGGAAATTATCTTCCAGAAGGACACTATGGTATTCTCAAATTAAGCTGTGATTTTCCAAGGTAAGATCGAGAAAGGAAGAAAACTTCCTTCGTGTCCATCTATTGCTCATGAAATGAGTGAAGAACAACCTCAGTGCAGACTAACGTGTAACGATTAGAAGCTCGCTAGATTAGGAATTCTAAACAGTACATAGAAATCGTCTCAGTTGAGAATATGTACGATGTATAGATGATGGCTAAATAAGAACAGTATTACGCAGGACATAATGATAAAAAAGATAAAATGACAGCCATTAACGCAGGCAGAGGGCAGGCAGAAGGATTGCTGTTCCTAATAGATACGTCTAAGGCCCATCAAGACGGCCATCGCATTTGACTTGAATAAGGAGTCCTTAGATTCAGTTTAGAGAGAGTGTTGTTCCTAATAGGGTCGGGAACCGACGATATAAATTCATGGAACGTGGGTGTTACAGGGATGTCGCTCGCATGGCAGAAAATGAGAAGTAGAAATGTGCTATAAATTTTATTCTTGGTACAGAAGTCTTATCTCAACCCAAATATGTCTTGGAGATCACAAAAATATCGAATGACCAGATATCGTTGAATTACCGTCGTGATCCGTGTTCCTAGTTTCCAATGTGGAGTTTCACGTCCACAAGACATATATTACCACCAGCTATGCCAATTTGGATATCAAGATCTTACAGATTTTGTCTGTAAAGGTTAGCATTGAACAATGCGGCTTACCATTATATATAATATTTTTAGCTGAAGCTTCCAGGGGCTACTGAAGTAATAGATATTATTACTTACGGAATAAGTCTTTTGCCTCACCATCGAGCAAAGTTATCTACCAATTAGCTTTCTATTGCTCTCATTCATTGCTGCAGGTGATATATATCTACTACTACTGCTGGAATATTTGAGTAGATTAGTACTCTTTCCTTTAGCGCACGTGCAATTTTTCTTCTATATAAAATGCCTCCACAGTGGTCAGTCCTTCCGAGGAAAGTCAAAGTGCAGTTTATTGCGATTGTCATTTTTACAATTACCACTTTGGTAACATTCTTTGGCATTTCAGACTTCAATTTCGCCAAATCAAGTATCCTGACAGCAAATCACTCATTTCAAGTTCACCGCCAACATTGGGTGATTGATCATCACTCTTTCGCTCCTGATGGGGTGTCTAAAGATATGGTTCTGGTCAACGGACAATTTCCCGGACCTACAATTCGGGCCAACGTCGGTGATCTTTTAGAGATTACAGTGGAAAACAGGTTGAAAAATAATGAATCTACCACAATTCACTGGCATGGAATAAGACAGCTGAATGCGAACTACATGGATGGTGCCGCATCAGTGACTCAATGTGGGATTCCGCCTGGGCACTCATTCACTTATACCTTTAACCTGACCGACTCTGGAACATTTTGGTGGCATTCTCATGTAGGAACTCAGCGCGCAGACGGCGTATATGGTGCCTTAATTGTAACAGGAGGTCAAGAGGAAGTTTATAGCCTGAGAAAAAATTCATACGACGAAGAGATTACTGTGTTACTATCAGACCATTATCATAGTTCGGGTCTTTCTATCATAGATTGGTATTTGTCACGAGCAAGCGGTGGATTCGAGGTATGAAGGCTTTTCTTCAGGCTAACTTCCAAGCCCACTCCGGATAACGGTCTCATCAACGGCCAGAATGTATTTGATTGTGACCGAGTGATTGATCCCAAAATCAAGGTCAAATGCATGTCCAACACTTCTGAGTATGCTAAGTTCATGTTTAGAAAAGGTAGAAGGTACCGCCTTCGAATAATAAACGTATCTTCGTTCGCTGACTATTCCTTTTCTATCGATTCGCATCTGCTATCAGTGATTGAGGCTGATTCAACCGAGATACAGCGTACTGACGTGCATTATCTACCAATTGCACCCGGCCAGAGGTACTCTGTCCTAGTTGAAGCAGACCAAGATCAGAAACTTTACTATATGCGTGCTTCAATGAACACAGCATGTTTCACTCACTCAAATTCAGAATTAGATCCGGAAGTGAAAGCTATTGTAAAATATCAAGACTCAACACAAGAGAGATTAAGGAACTTTATAAGACTTATAACAACCTCCTCCTCGCGAGGGGAGAATAATTTGCTTCCTTCTTCCATAGCTTGGACTGATACACTGTCTCCTAACATGTGCCTGAATCTCGACGATTCTCTCGTGGTCCCAGTCAAAAGTCATCAAGTTCCTGAACCAGATATAAGAGTGGTTGTGATGATGAAGACTCAAGAGCTGCAGCATGCCGATGAAGCTCCATTTTCTTTTGTAAATGGAACATCGTGGCTGCCAGCTCTTGGAGGGGCCAACCTTCCAGTCGCTCTTGGTCTCATCAATGGATCGGCATGTATAAAGCGGCCGACGGTCAATGGCCTACCGAACACCCCAGTTTGGGGAGGACACCAAGTGATTGTGGACATTCCTTGTGGAGCGGTCGTGGAGCTGATCGTGAACAATCAAGATGACTCTACCCATCCATTTCATCTTGTAAGTTTTTTTCTTTCTTTCTAAGTATCTGATTTCAGCATGGCCATAAGTTCTGGGTTCTGGATCATAAAATTACAGATCTCAGGAGAGGCGTCATCTTAGGCGTGGGAGATTGGACTCCCGACCGTGTCCAACATTATAAGACAGACAATCCAGTGTATCGTGATACTTATAGTATCTCCAGGTATGGAAGTGCCGTATTGCGTTTCGTTGCGGATAACCCCGGAGTTTGGGCGTTTCATTGCCATATATTGTGGCATATGAATGCAGGAATGATGATGCAGTTCGCCGTTGGTTTGGAGAATTCTGATATGAAATACCCATCAAAACTTTTGGAGCAGGTAAGTGTAAGAAGCTACAGCCTATTCGAATCCCAATGCTAACTACTTAAAGTGCAAAATCGAGAACGACAGAGCTCCATTCTTGATAAGACCATTACCAGGAGCGGAAGTTATTTGATTCACCTTAAAAACTGAATGTTTATGTTGAATTTTAGTAGGATTCATCATAATGGAATAGCTTGTTGCGGGACGAAGGTGATCTTTGGCCTGCCAGGCTGTGCTTTCATCTCTGTTCTTCTCGTGACGCTCTACAATGAGTCACTGTCCGAATTCTGAAGTCAAGTTTGTCTTGCCCCGGTTCTAATAGGCAAGACTTTACTATTTTCACGCTACACTGTATATACTTATAGAATGAACAATAAAAGAGTCATAGTCTCAAAAAATGGTTGGATATTAAAGCAGCAGCAAATAACATATTCAGAAGTAACTCCTTCATTGCTAATCACAAACTTAACAGAAGCTCACGTACAAAGAAGGATGATGAATTTGTAACTCAGGTTGTTGAAGCTTTGTAACCATTGTTTTTGCGAGCACAGGAATCTACTGGTTGAGAACCGCACCAGGCGAAGCAGGCATCAATGCTCCCGGTTCAGGGCTGGAGCGGTTTTTGAAATCATTAGCGATTTCTTCCATAGTCATCCACGATACACCTTCGTGAGAGTTGATATATTCAATAATCCTCACAGTAAGCTTTGAGTCTTTATTATGTTTACCTACCGCTCTTGCATCAAAAGAACGTGCGGCCGACCAGAAACGTCTGGATGACAAGTGATTGGGAAGATAAACTCATCAAATTCCCTATAATAATAGTCAAAGTGGTCTTTCCAGATATCTTCAATATCGCGTGGATTTACCCAACCATGGGAGTTTGGGTTATTCTTAATAAACATCTAGCCAGTTAGATCACAGGATATTCGCGCTTGAAGTTACCATAGGAGGTAGATCATCGATATACCAGGACCCAGGAATCTCCACAAGACCCGTTGGCCTTCCTCTAATTAGTGGCTTCATCCATTCTTCGGCCTTCTTTGTGTAATCTATCTTTGTCCACGTATCGCCAATGCGGAGCCAGTACGGTTGACAGTCATGATGACTCATGGAATGATCATATTTAATGCCATAACTTAAAAGGAGTTGAGCACCTTCTTCAGAAGTCTCCCACCAAGGAGCAACTGAACCCCTAGGCGGCTTACCGCAGAACTCAGTTAGCAACTGGTACGTTTTGTCCAGCACAGCTTTTTGCTGCTTGATAGTCATTTCCGAAGGATTTTCATGGGAATATCCATGCAAGCCACTCAAAGTAAGAATTATCCCAAACTCTACCACTCACATTTCGTGTCCCTGATCGCGAATCATAGCGCACTCTTCAGGAAAAGTTTCCAATGAGTGCCCTGGAATAAACCAAGTGGCCTTAATTCCATACTTATCAAACATTCTTAGCATACGGCGAACACCATAATGTCCCGCCCAAAGACCTGGATGTCAGAATTGCGACACCGAACAACTATTACCCCTCGAAATGTCATTTGTAGAGTCAGCACCTCCATAAGAACCTAGCCAACCAGCTACAGCATCAATATCAACCCCATAGCAGCAAAGGACACCTTGATGTGAGACCCAAACCAGGACTTTCTACCCACGTTTTTTAACCATTTTGGACTTAGTTGACTGTTAGAAGACTTGTGCATTACGTGCATGCATTCTAGCCGAGCTTTAAATGCGTTGGACTGCCCTAGTGCGACAGGGACTGATAATTGATAAGGACTATCGCAGAGTGGGGGAAAGGGTAAAAAGGACCCAGCACCCACCTTGACTCACTATTTTGAAGCCTCACTAATGGAAGAGCTGGTAAGTGAAATTATGGTCGCAGTCGAGCCTCTGATTGTTTCTTTACTGACAACATGATGAAGTTATTTAATCTGTCGGGAAGGACTGCTGCTGTTACAGGAGGAGGCCGAGGTATCGGATTCGGATTTGTGCAAGGCCTGGCCAAGGCAGGAGCCGATGTTGCAGTGTTTGATATTATCGATAAGTCGGACGAGTTTGGAGCGTTCGAAAATACAGCTAATGTGAGAATTGGGTTTTACCAGTGAGTGCAAGAATCGAAGGAGGGCACTTTATCTGATTAAATAGGGTCGACGTGAGCGATATGCTAGCCATGGAAGAATGCTTTAAAAAGTTTGTCAGAGATTTCAATGGACGACTAGATATTTGTGTTCCATGTGCCGGTATCAATAAGAACATCGGGTTCTTAGATACCACCTACCGGGACTTTGAATCGCTTTTCGGAATCAATGTGAAAGGAGCTTACTTTTTTGCTCAGAAATGCGCGAAGCAAATGATAATGAATAAGACTACTAAGGGAAGCCTAATATTTGTCGCAAGCATGGGATCGTTCATAGCCATCAGGTCACAGAAGTCTAGTGCATACTGCGCAACTAAAGGCTCTATTCGCTCAATGGTTCCACCTATTGCTGCTGAGATGAGCAAGTACGTGAGTATATAGTAGAGGTACCTACTGAGTTGACATAAAGGGTATACGAGTCAATTCTGTGAGCCCCGGATACGTCCTGACGGAGATGACTGCACCTTTTCCTGAGCTGGTTGAAGAATGGAATGCCGAAGCTATGAATGGTCGTGTAGCTCAGCCAATCGATATGGCTGGTACTTGCGTTTTTCTTGCATCAGATGCTAGTTCTTACATTACCGGACAGGATATACGTGTTGACGGTGGGGTGACTGTATGGTAAAAGGCCATCTAGAAATACTGGCTGCGAAATAAATCTATTTGTCTGAACATTTAAGCCATCGTAGAGTATGAAAACTGATCTGGCCATCATGCTGGACGCTTTTGGGCACTTTCCATTGAGATATAAATGATATCAGGCCATTAATGTCTCTATACGACCGGTAAGCACGCATTTGAAGCAACTAGGGCTTTCTCTTTCTTTCGGTGCTATTTTTCATCGAGGATATGCCAAAAAGTATGAGCAAGGCTTCAACTGCATCGTCTCCATTCTGCATAGCCGCCCCAGACAGTTTTTCCCCATTCTCTTATCGAGAGTGGGGAACAACCCAGAAAGCACTCTTGCTCATTCTGAAATGTCGAATATAAGATCTAATAAAGTGCAAACTTTAGGCTTGAGTCATTCATGAAAAGAGCTTTAAGAGAGCTGTCGTCTACTTCCAGCACGTCTTCAACTGATGGCGCATCCAACTTGGAATGCGTTCACACCGATGTGTTAATATCAGGCGCTGGACCAGCGGGACTGATGCTTGCGTGAGTGTTTGCATCTGTCTATAATAATCTTATCTTATCTTACATTAGCACCGTTTTGCAGCGCTATGGCGTTCAAACGCTAATTGTCGATGACCGACCTGATAGAACATCAACCGGTCGCGCCGATGGCATCCAGCCCAAGACAATTGAAACATTAAAACAACTTCGCTTGGGCTATGAATTACTATGGAAAGGAGCCAAAATTAACGATTTCGCCTTCTGGGAGCGGTCTCCAGAGTCTGAAACTCTCGTCCGAACTCAGCGACAGGATCATTTCCCGGATGATCTTGATCTTCTCGAGCCTTATATTCTTCTCGTACACCAGGGGATGATAGAAAGCATACTACTGGAAGACATGGAGCAGCGGGGTCTATCAGTGGTGCGGAACGCTTCATTCAATTCGTACAAGTGGCGACCTAATGAGCGGTATCCCGTTCTTTCGCAATTAGTTGATCGAAATACTGGAAGGACTTTCAACATTGTCTCCAAGTACCTTGTTGGAGCTGATGGTGCACACTCTAATGTTCGAAAATCGATGCCCGGAACGTCACTTGAAGGAGAAACGACAGATGAGTACTGGGGCGTGTTGGATGGAGTCTTAGATACTGAGTTTCCAGATCTGTGGAGCAAATGGTAGGTTCCTTGATGGTCTACCTGGTCTAATACTAGTGCTATTCATACTAAAAATGAGGGGACGATCATGGTTATCCCTCGCGAGCGTGATATGACGAGGTTTTACATTCAATTACCGGACGACTCATTTACTCAACCATCTGATGAAGCCCGGAACTTTGTGATGTCGAGAGCCAGGGTTATCATGGCGCCATACAAGCTTCGTTGGAAAAGCGTCGAGTGGTTTGGAGTCTATCGAATTGGACAGCGAGTCGCCAATAAGTTTAGTGACCATTTGCGTGTCTTTATCGTCGGTGATGCGAGCCACACTCATTCTCCTAAGGCCGCCCAGGGGATGAATACCTCGATACATGACAGTTGGAACCTTGCGTGGAAAATCGCCATGGTGGTTCACGGATACACTCGGAGTTCTATACTCTCCACATATGAACAGGAACGAAGAAAAATTGCCCAGGACTTGATTAATTTTGACCATGAGCACGCAAAAGCGTTCACCAGCGGTGACCATAAAGCATTAGCTGCTAATGCGAATAAAAATATACGCTTCATCTCTGGTCTTGGAGCTGAATATTCTCTTAACACGTTGAACGTGAGCAGAACAAAGCCATCTTTTAGACAAGTCCCTGGACAGCTTCTCCTCCCGGCAAAAGCAATTAGATTTTCTGATGACTCTCTTGTTGATCTACAAATTGACATTCCTATGGTGAACAATTTCAGACTCTATGTCGTGGTGCGAGAAATCCATGAATCCATGGTGTTCTTGCAAGCCTTCAGCAAGAAGTTGACGGGGCCGTACTCTTTGACTGAGCGATTGGATATCATTGCGCCTTCTGATGGAAAATTTGATCCTGCCGATGCTTACATTCTTCCAAATAGATATATCTCTAGGAACAGAGTTCTGACTCAAGCACTTGTTTGTTCATCAACCAGGGATGAATTCGAGCTTGCAGATCTCCCGGAGCTTTACCGCGCGCACCGATGGACCGTCTATGTCGACAGCCATAAAAATTCACAAGACGCTGCATACAAAAAATGGGCTAATGGAGACCTGAACGATCAGGCGATGATTATGATTGTGCGTCCCGACGGATATGTGGGTACCGTTGAGGGCTATGACTTATCAGCTGAGGCTGGGGAGAGAGCAGCGGTTCATGTCGCTGAGTACTTTTCTCCTATTTTGGCCTCCCCAGCCGAGATTCCAAGACAGGAAGTTGCCTGTATTTAGACGAACACTTCAATCTGACTGCCTATATCGGTATAATTCCTATTTTTGTAGTCCCGTTACAATCATCGTGCTTTGCTCATTGGCGGCTGCTTATCTATTGGTCGGCAAGACCATCCTCCCCACGCTGGCCCATCACTTTTGGTCGCATCAGATAAATGCCCCACTCTAGATAAAGCTGATAGTACGATTTCCTAAAGACATCGTGAAGTGAGCATTAGACAGACATCGTCGAGCATGCCAAAAAGGCGCCAATTTGTTTGTGTGGCACCCGGCTGTGGTCGGCAATTCACCAGGAAAGAGCATTTAGAACGTCATAAAAAGAACCACGGAAATACCGTTTTCGTATGCCAGCGTTGCAAGGCATGCTTCAGCCGGGAAGATCTACTTGGTAAGAGAATTGGTTGAACACGACAAATACTGACGGCTGTTAGAACGACATCTTAAAAGACATGCGCAAAAGGACCTAGAAGCTGGGGGTGAGGGACTTGGTGTGCTAGGTACTCGTAAACAAGGCCTGCCAGAAGGGAAGATCGTCCTTACTCTCCAAGGAGATAAAGTCGATTCTGTGACTTCAAATGGTGATCGGCCTTCTAGGAAATCGAATGATGCTCACATAGAGCCTCTATCACCCCCACATAGTGTCATAGCCGGCTCTGATTCATCCTCTGAGCAGTCCACCGTCCGAAAACGAGTCCCTGCCGAAAACCTTCCACTCAATGGCTCAACAAAAAGATCAAGGACCTCAGATGAAGGCAACAACTTGGAATTTTCCGAATTTTTCCTCATTCAAGACGATCTTCTTCTAGGTAGTGACTTGCCAGCCTTAGATTTCCAAGATACTAGGTTATTATTTGAAGACGAGTTTGCTCCTGACTTCGCACATTCTTTTAATATGCCCTACTCTACACTTCAGAATTACAATTGGATATTTGACGAGTTTGGCAAGGCCAATGGAGAACATCAGGCCATGACAGATTCTAGACACTACTCCATGCCTTCTAGGACTGTGTCTCCCGTTTCGAGCTACTCTACATCCTCGCAAGGACATAATCATTCGACATCGGGCAGTACGAACGACTCTATCTCCAGCAGACGGGAACCCGATGAGCAGACGAGACCGAAATCCCTGCCCCAACAGAATAAAGACGCTTTGGCCTCCCCGGGGACGTCGATACTCAAGTCTTGGATATATCGCACAAAGCCCCAGAGACAAGTGGCAGGGCCCAAGATTGATGAAATTACTCGTCACGAGATAATTGAGCTTATTGTGGAAGCGACATCGGATGATGAGAAAGGAGTAGCGATCTCGCCTGAGAGCCAACTTCTTTCACTAGAGAATCTCCAGAACTATCTGGAATTGTTTTTCACTCGATTCAATGAAACCTACCCGTTGATTCACCGTCCAACGTTCAACTTGTCTGAACCTCCTCGATTGCTCTTGCTCTCTATGCTTTTGCTTGGGGCAAGTTATGCCAGTAAGGATGCCCACCAAATGGCTGTTCGAATTCATGATGTCTTACGGGGTATCTTATTTAGTTCTTCTTATTTTCACGCCGCACCTGAGCTTTGGGTCCTTCAAACTGTTTTACTGATCGAGGTTTTTGGCAAGTGCCGCGCAGGAATGAAACAGCATGATATTGCACATCTTTTTCATGGACTTTTGATTAACTTGATCCGCCGCAGCGGTTGTCAAACGTCCTTTCCAAAGTTTCGACGCATTAAGGAGATAATAGATCTCGAAGAAGAATGGAGAGCCTGGGTATTAGCTGAATCGAAGAAACGGCTTGCATTTTTAGCCTTTATATGGGATGTCCAGCATGCTACCTTATTCTCTCAGTCCTTATGTATGTCAGCATTCGAGCTGCGATTGCCTTTACCTTGCTATGATAATCTTTGGAACGCTTTTACCGCTCAAGAGTGGCTTAAACTCCGCGAAACGCTTCCGACTGAGGTTCTATTCCTACCTGCATTAAAGCGCTATCTGAATGACTGCTCTGAAATCCCCCAGCTAAACAGCCTGGGTTTACACCTTATGCTCCACGGCATCATGGCCATTCATTGGGATATGAATCGCAGGGACGAGACGTCTCTGGGAATGCATGACAGTTCAGTTTGGAAGACCAAGCTCGTGCGGGCGTTAGAAAGATGGAAAGATGAGTTTGATCAGTTTTCCCATTCCTTGATGGCCGAACTCTCCGACATGCGCTCACGAAGGACATTTATCAAGTATATGACTTCAGTGACTGCCATATATCACTCTGCAAACATTATTTTATGGACAAACCTGATAGATGTCCAGATATATGCTGGAGCGAAACATATTCTTGGCCGACAAGTCACAAAGGTTGACTATGAGAGGTCGTGCCATGCGCTTGCCGAGTGGGCTCGTAAGTTGGGAAGCTCTGAGAAATCTGTCTGGCATGCGGCTTATTTGTTGCGTGAGGGACTGACGAACTTGGATGACTGGGAGGCTGATGGCTCGTTCCATTATCCTTGGTGCCTGTACCTGGCCACACTTACATGCTGGAGCTTCTATAATATTCTGGGCGAAAACAGTTCTTCCTATTCTATTGATCAGGATGGGCAGACCGGTGAAAGATTATCGAGAAATCCAGGTGAGAGCTATTGTGGTCCCGTCTCTGATCTCTCTGCGGCTATGGGTGAGCTTTTGCTCATGATTACAAACGCGCCTCCGGATCATTGTCGAAATATCTCGGCCAAATATCGTACCGAGCGACTTATTTCTGCTATCTCTGACCATCTCAGTACTATTCGCTGGGCGCTCGTGTTCGAAGGACAGAAAGTTCTGAGAACATTGATCACACCGGCGGGGTATAGAGGGACTTGAAATCTGTAGTGATTAAGGAAGGCATTTTCGTTTTTACTACTTGAAAGCGATCATAATCTAGGAACATTACCCTTCGCATAAGGCATTTTGTATGCGGCTTGTGGTGGCTCTCCAAATAAGCATGCTCGAGTGGTTTCGTTTAGAAGCTGGTTTTACGAGAATCGCTACTGCGAGCGTCTGACAAATATCAATATCTTTTTTTTAAATTTAGGAACTAATAGAACTTTCCATTGCGGGTGTTTACGGGTAAAACTATACAGCTATCATTATTTAGTGAAATACACTTTCATAATTAGCTGGTATTAGTAACCTCTTCGTACGTTAGGTAGGTAGTGTAGCCATTTTCGGGAGGCTTCGCGTCGTAAAATGTAGACCGATCATACTTAGAGAGAGGGACGTTTTGCCTAAATCTTTCAACCAGGTCAGGGTTCGAAATGAACAGTCTACCAAAGGCAATGGCATCTGCCCTACCGCTATTTAACTTCTCAATTGTTGAGTCGTAATTGAAGTCCCCTGCTGAGATAAATTTTATGTTGGCATTTTGCAAGAACTCACGGAACGGATCGAGAGAAGGCTTTTTCTGATACGTATAAGATTCTATTTCCCGGAGTTTCTGTTCCTCAGATAAAACCTCATCGAAGCGAGGCTCGATCATGTGAACGTAGGCAATGGCTTTATCGAGCTTTGTGATTTCCTCGCACAGAAAACGCCACATATCACCCGGACTTGAATCTCGAGTGTCTTGAAAATAATTGAATGGCGACAGGCGAATGCCCACTCTTTCGGCACCCACAGCGTCTATTACTGCTTTGAGGACTTGCAGAGGAAAGCGGGCACGATTCGCGAAAGATTTTCCACCGTATTCATCAGTTCGAGTATTGACGTTGTCATGAAGAAACTGATCCAACAAATAACCATTTCCACCGTGGACCTCGACAGCGTCGAATCTCGCTTCGTTGATCGCAGCCCTGGCAGCGTCGACAAAGTCTTGGGTTATATCTTCAATATCTTCTTTAGTCATTACTCGTGGAGGGTACTTCTCGTAAGGCGAACAATCAAGACAAAGTCCTTTGATAGGAACTTCCGTACTTGATAAAGGAGCCTTTCCTTCAATTAAAGGATTCACGGTAGCTCTTCCGACATGCCAAAGTTGACACACAATCATCCCGCCTTTGGCATGCACGGCATCAGCAACCCGTTTCCACCCTAATATCTGTTCTTTAGTGAAGATCCCAGGAACCCCAGCGTATCCACAAGCTGTACGAGAAATAGGACACGCCTCAGAAATCAATAATCCACCAGGACTCGCTCTTTGATCATAATACTTTACATTCAAGTCATTTGGAACATAAACTCCTGACGCTGGGATTAGTTCTGAAGCCCGCATTCGAGTCAGAGGAGCCATCACAATCCGGTGCTTGAGATGTAAGGCTCCGAAGTTAATGGGTGTAAACAAAATGGACGACGTCGGATCCACATTTACCATAGCTGTCCTCTAAATCCAACGAGTGTGCCCCGTTCAGATCTTGGATTCACAATTTATAGGCCCATGGTGTCTAAAGTGGGGGGCTCATGAGGGATCTGATTAGCCTCACCCTCCCCACTCTCACTTGTCAAACTAAATAGACAAGAAATATGACGTGCTTTCGGATTTGACAAAGTTTCTTGTGCTATTTGAAACGTCATGAGATGGAGCTTTATGGCAATTGACCCTAACTGTCAGGTTAAGGCATCAGCAAGGCGGACCAACAGAGGTAATATTCGATTTGATAAGAATTTCTTAACAGAATTCAGAATATTATGCACGATTATGAGTGAGCCTTGATTCATAAACTTACCTTTACTTTCCGAGGTTTTTAACTGGCACCAGCAACAAACCCTATCGTCAGGTAATTATGGCCTCTAGGCAATCCCCTATCGGCAATACTCCATGCTCCTCTCCCCCACCACAGAATCGTTATCAGCGGTACCCAACTCTGATCCCCACTCAAATCTGTTTAATAATGAAGGGGTAGGATGTCATGGGAGGGGTTTACAATGACTGCTGAGAGTACAACGAATTTACAATTGAGGTTCATCATAATAGGCTGTGGGCTGGGGGGTCTAGCAGCAGCTATTGCCCTAGCTTCCCATGGGCATAAAATTGTAATTTTAGAAGCTTCCAAGGAGCTTGGAGAAGTACGATGATGCATTGCTTGTCTAACTTGTCAGGTGGGAGCAGGAATCCAAGTCCCTCCTAATTCTACAAATATTTTGCGTAAATGGGGTCTATTGGAACAAGTCGAGGCAGTCAGCTCGAGGCCCGTTTTACAGCGAATGGTTCGATGGAGAGACGGAAAGTTGCTGTCTACTATTAATCTAAACCCTTACTTTCGTGAACGCTACGGAGGTCCGTACCTTCAGATTCATCGAGCAGATTATCATGAGATCCTAGTAAACAAAGCGAAGTCGATGGGAGTTGATATTATCCTAGGTGCTCGGGTAAATGATATCGACATCCTTAAAGGCATAGTGAAATGCGAAAATGATGAAGAATACAGCGCTCAAGTCCTAGTAGGTGCTGATGGTCTATACTCAAAATGCCGCCAATTCGTACTTGGAGAAAAAGACACCCCGCCATATCCAACTGGTGATATTGCTTATCGTGCCTTGATTCCCGAATCTTTAATGTTAGCTGACCCGGATCTATGAAGATTTATCAAAACGCCGGCACTTACTTTCTGGCTTGGTCCCGGGGGCCATTGTGTAGGATACTACCTCAAACGAAAAGAAGGAACCGAAGGCGTTTATAACGTTGTCTTATTATGTCCAGACGATATGCCTGCAGAGGCCCGCAGAGCTACAGCAGAAGCTCAAGAGATGAGACTCGTATATAAAGAATGGGACCCCATTCTGCGAAAGATTCTCGACCTAATACCTAGCGTTCTCAAGTGGAAGCTTTGCATTAGAGATGAGAGCCAGACGTGGTCGAAAGGAATCTTCACTCTATTGGGCGATGCTGTTCATGCCACACTACCCTATCTTTCACAGGGTGCTAGTATGGCTGTCGAAGATGGAGCCGTTCTCGGTGACCTTTTCAGAGATATCAAGAGCACAGAAGACATAGCGGAGAAGTTGATGGAATATGAACGTCTTCGAAAACCTCGCACTACCAAAGTCGTGCATCTGTCAAGTAGAAATCGACATATCTTTCATATGCAGGATGGGCTAGATCAGCTAGCTCGGGATAGATCTATGGCAAGGCAGGACCTCTTTCACGGGGATCCGAATAGCTGGAGGGACCCAGTTTTTGGCGATTGGTTGTATGGGTACAAAACCTGCTTAAAGTAAGAGGTGTATATTTTCGCATGAATTTGAATAGTACAAGCGTCTTATATTATCATAATACAATCATTTTCTCAGATTAATTAGAGTCCATGAATTATTCAACTGAAGATGTTTTAATGCTTCTCTTGATCATTTGTTTTGTTCTAATTTCACTCAGGAAATATGTTACTTAAGAGAACTTTGAGATCAGCGGGACCGTTTTGGTTCTAATTTAGGCTGCATTCACAGCAGTCAGTAAAAAATCTACATTAAATAAGAGTAAAGTCGTTAAATTATAATCTAGTAAGACGTTGCTCTTTCAGCTATAGAGCTGTCTTGGAGTCAAGCTCTTTGCCGTAAGCCCACTTCATTTTGTACCTAACATGATCACCAGCAGAAACAGGTTGATATTTCTTGGGACGTAGTTGGTTAACGCAAGAAGGAAGGGTATCCATGACGGCCTCATAGTTAGCACCAAAGAAAAACGGGATGGAATAGCGTGTCTTGCCTTCCTTGTTATAAGCTCGATGAAGAGTGGATAAAAACATATCGTTTGTCCACATAGACATGGCATCTCCAATATTGACGACAAACGTGTCATCTATGGGATCTGCTGATATCCATGTTCCATCAGCGGAAACAACCTCAAGGGATTTCACATCGTCCTGGAGCAATATAGTAAAGAGCTCATGGTCAGTATGAGCGTGGATCCCCGAGTTGGAATTTGGGTCTTCAGGCAAGGCCGGTGGGTAATGATTCAATTTCAGAATAACTCCAGGATGGTCACATTCCGAGCTAAAAAAATCCTCGTTCAAGTTGAGAGACAAAGCAAAAGAATTCAAAAGCCGACGACTCAATGACAGCATCTGTGATAAGTATTCTCCAACATCATCTTCGAATCCAGGCAGTTCTGACTGCTCGGGCCAGAAATTCAGAGCTTCAAGTTCTTTTTCAAGAGGAACGTCTTTGTAGTTTGCATCGAATCGTCTTTCGTAGCCGAAGTTCACGCTCTCAAATAATCGAGTCTTCTTACTCCCATTTTCTAGCTGAGTCGCTATAGGAGCATAACCAAAATATTCCGGGTTCTTGGCCATATCAAGAGCCATTTTTTGGTCCGGGTTAAGGTCATGAAAAAAACGCTTCGTCTGTTGTTTGATTCTTGCAATAAGCTCTTTTGGCACTCCATGATTTTTAAGGTAGAAAAAGCCAACTTTCGTACAGGCGTCAAACAGTTTCTCAGCTACCTTTCTTCTCTTCTCAAGATCGATGCTGCTCGCGTCAGAAAAATCAATAATCGGGACACTAGGGAAAGAGATTGGACCGGCAGGTTCTTGGAATTTACGAACGCCCATGGTACCTAGGTCAATTTGCTGATTCGTGGTCATTGTAGACATTTTCGATCAATTAAACAGCGTTTTCGAATTGGTTGGATAAACTATCGCTCCTTTACGGACACTGCTTCTTCTTATTATGGGATGAATTATATCAAATAGGCATAATTTGGCGGCAATGAGTGGGGGAAAGCGCTAACGCGATAAGACATTTCTCGTTTGAGCTATCAGTGTCCAAAAAATGTATCCCATCGCGAAAGTGGGTGGAGTATGTAACGGTGGATAATGCTTTATCGCGATAAGGTGGGGGAAAGCATCCCCAGTTTATCATGTTACTTGGGACGACTGAGGCCGGTTTGACGCTATCTCAAAAGAACCAACAGTGGGGAATAATCCAAAATCAACATCGAGAAATGACCTTCCGATTAGCTTGTCAATACAAATCTGCCATCACTCGATAAGATTATCTCTCAGACCAGCAGTACTTATAGAGAAAGCAGACGCCCAATGTTGCCAGGAACGATGACGACCATCTGCATCCCTAAAAGCAAGAAATCCGAGAGTATGGATGACCCAAAGGAATTTCAAGTATCTATCGGCGAGATTGAATATGTTCCTGTGATCGATAAAGAGATCGAGAAGTGCTATGTTCGCAAACTCGGCAAGAATTGCAAAGAATTAAAAGCTAACATTCTTCTAGACTTCACCATTTTACCTCTTTTGTCGTTCATGTATTTTTGTTGCTTCATGACAAGGGGCAATATCTCTAATGCAAAGACAGACAAGATCGATGTGAATCTTGGGCTTCACGGAAATCAATATTCCACTATGATTACAGTTTTTGACGTTCCCTTTGTGCTCTTGGAGCCGGTCGTGACTTATTCTGTCCACCATTTTGGTGGTAATCGCGTCTTGCCCGTTTTGATTATGGGCTGGGGCCTAGCCTCTACTTGTCAGGTTGCTGTTAAGAATTATGCTGGTCTATTTGTTTGCCGTATGATCATTGCTGTATTCCAAGCGGGCTTTTTTTCAGGCTGCATCTTTTATCTGACTTTGTTCTATAAGCGAAATGAGTGCGGCTTTAGAACCGCGTTCTTTTACGGATCAGCCTGTATTGCCGGGGCATTCACCGGACTGATTTCCTATGGGGTATTCCAGATAAAGCATAGTGTCTTCCAATACAATTGGCAGATATTGTTCATAATTGAAGGGCTCATAAGTATCGGAACAGGTCTTGCTTCGATCTTTATCCTCCCAAGTGGCCCGCAAACGTGCCGATGGCTTTCGGCCAAGGAAAAAGAAGTTGCTGCTCTTCGTATGCAAAACGATAGTTGCAGCGATGCTTCCTTTGATTTCAAACACGCTCTTGAAGCTCTCGTTGATTGGAAAATTGGCGTCTTTGCCTTTATGTGCATCGGATATGGAGCAGCCACCAAGGCCACTGGTACATTTCTTGCTCAAATTATTGCTCGTTTAGGCTACAGCACTGTTCAGACTAACCTTCATACTGTGGCGCCCAACCTGACAGGCTGTGCATGGTTACTCCTTGTGACAAAGTCTTCGGATTTCTTCAAGGAGCGCTGCTTCCATCTCGTGTTTGGCGGCCTAATGTTTACTATGGTGGGCTATATCATGACGGCTGCTCTAGACACTACCACTCAGAAGCATGCATCATACGCTGGGTGTTTCTTGCTCTCCATGGGAACGTATATCCCGTCCGCCCTAGTACACACGTGGCATAACAATATCAAGACCGATCCCAGTGCTCGCTCGATGGTAACTGGTTGCATGGTTGCATGCTCATCGATCGGATCCATTGTCGCAGCCCAGATGTTTCGAGACGCTTGGGCTCCTCAGTATACTCAAGCCTTGGCCTTGACCGGAGCTTTTCAAGGGATGGCGATTATCTGTGCGCTGACGTTGGGAATCCATTTCCGAATTGAGAATAAACGGCGTGACCGAGCTCTTGGCGAAGTAATCAAGCCTGGCTCCTCCAGTGACATTACTGATTCCAATGATCTGCGGTTCCGTTATTACATATAACATTTTATATGTCTTTAAGTTTGCTTTAAGTTGGTGATCCTAGCCTAAGTGACACGCTAACTGGTGCATCATCTTGACATCAGTAGCCCAGACTAAAATCTTTAATTCAAACATAAATCACGGGCTAACGACAAAGCGAAGAAGTTGTCCAGAACAACGGGGGGCATCAGCCAGCCGAGAATCGACTGATAAGAATATAATCCGAAAAGATCAGCTTCAACCCGCCATAGTTTATAGACCTGATTTCCCCGTAAAGAATCATCAGTCCAATCAGATTTATTATTGATATATATCTTCAGTGTGCTTAAGCTTGGTTCTATGTCTATAAATCTCGACCCCATCATCAATATATTTCACCGCATTCTTACCCTCACCCTGAAATGACCAATCCTGAGGTCTTTAGTATACGCCATATTAAATCATCTTACGGTAATACTTAACTCCGCTACATCCTTTACCGATGCCAATCTTTTTTCGTCACAACCTGCCCTTTAATTCAAGCCCTAGCCTCAGGCTGTCTTTACTCTAAAGTCCAATTCCGGGCTCTGTACGCTTATGCTTAATAGTATCGAAAGTGAAGACCGGTATATTGAAGCCGATCCCTCACATCAATTTTCGACTGGAGAAGTCTATGACAGTGATCTTTCGGAAAAGCACCAAGGGGTAGATGAGTTGGCAAAGGATGATAATGTGGTTATTCTGAAGGCATCTCCATCTCACGATGAGATTTCATTTACTCGTGAAGTTTGTTTTATCTTTTTGACGACGTTCACTCAGCTGATCACCCAAGCCTCACTATCACAGGGCATTGTACCCATGAGAGAGGTATCGAATACCTTTGGTATCAGCGGTAGTCCAGGCCAGATCAGTTGGTTTAGCGCTGCCTTTTCCTTGTCAGTGGGAACATTTATTTTGATATCTGGTCGATTGGGAGACGTGTTGGGATACAAGAAGATATTTGTCGGGGCATATCTGTTTCTTTCTCTGTGGTATTTGCTAGCTGGTCTGAGTCATTATACTAAGAGCGTAATCTTCTTTGATGTATGTCGAGGCATGCAAGGTCTTTGTTTGGCTGCCACCATGCCTAATGCTCTGGGGCTACTTGGTTATTACTACCCTGAAGGACATAAAAGGCACTTTGCAATGG
The DNA here is from genome assembly GCA_003707065.3 of Trigonopsis variabilis. Lineage (NCBI taxonomy): Eukaryota > Fungi > Ascomycota > Trigonopsidomycetes > Trigonopsidales > Trigonopsidaceae > Trigonopsis > Trigonopsis variabilis. Next base: position 354,582 of record PPXM03000010.1, on the reverse strand, counting down.
CCCTCTTTGGCGGTATTGCTCCTGGTGGATTTTATATTGGCGGACTCTTTTCATCTCTCTTTGCGGAAGTTGTCTCTTGGCCGTGGCTATTTTATGTTGCAGCCATGGTCTCAGCTGGGGTATCTTTGATTTCCTTTTGGGTTATTCCTAAAAATATCGGCACTCGATATAAAAACCTGGCACTCGAATTATTCGATGTCTGGGGTTGCATGCTTGGGGTTTCTGGCCTAGTCTTGGTCAATTTCGCCTTCAATCAGGGACCGGTCGTTGGCTGGAATATTCCATATGTCTATGTTCTTCTCATTGTCGGCATTGTTCTGCTGTTTCTGTTCTCATTTGTTGAAAAACGAGTGCAACACCCACTTCTACCCAAATTAAATCTCAACATTCTGCTTAGCCTGCTTTGTATTTTTGCAGGTTGGAGCAGCTTTGGGATTTGGGTCTTTTATTTTTTCAGGTTCCAATATGTCATGCAAAATCAAAGTGGTATCACAACTGTTGTCCAATTCACACCGTCCATGATTTCCGGATTTTGCGCTTCGATGGTCACCCTCTGGGCTGTAAAGCGCTTTCATCCTAGTCTGATCCTTCTACTTTCCATGTGCGCATTTGAAGGAGGAGTACTGCTTCTTGCTCTCCATCCTGTTTCTCAGACTTATTGGGCGCAGTTGTTTCCTTCAACGATCATCACATGTTGGGGCATGGATACCAGTTTCCCAGCTGGTATAATAACCCTGTCCATTGCTCTCCCTCGACACCAGCAAGGACTTGCTGCTTCACTTATGGCGACAGTGGTCAACTATTCAATATCGATTGGGCTAGGAATTGCGGGAACAGTCGAGTATTATGTGGTCAAGCATGGTGGGTCAGAGCTTGAAGGCATTAGATCCGCTCTTTACACCGGCATGGGTCTTGCTGGACTCGGCATATGTGTCGCTCTGGCATTTGCCATTCTTCGCGTTGGAATCAAGCGAGAGAAAGCATATACTCCTGTAAATCCGAAAGTTTAGCGATATAACTTTTATATATCATTTAAGTTAAGGATGGGACGGAGGCTCTGTAAATGCGCCTAATATATGATAGTTGCATTGGTTTGGCGTGATTAATTATGAAGAAGTTTTATAGTTTATTGCGTATAATGGTTTTATTTGCATATTTGAAGGTGCGAATGTAGACCGATTGCGTTGGCCATGGCCTTGGGAGCAAAATTCTTGGCAGTTAGAGGTTCCCATGGAGGCCCTGCGGTCGTTCGAGGGGAAGGCCGGGTCGTTTATTTTCTCCCGTCATGAATATGGAGTCTTGTACGTGAATGTTTGATAGACAATTGGATCGTTAGATGGCTGTTGTGAGTTATTCGCTGCAATGGATAGAAGCTGGAGAAATATGGACGCGGGTGTAATCATGCATCATGCCTGTGTAGGATTTTACGATAGGAAGTTTCGAACAGAATCGCGAGGCTAGTAAAATCCACTTAGCATACTACAGAAAGCCATTTTAGGTCCAAAACTCCATGACAGAGTATGGTCGATCTTGAAATGAGTAGCTCTTGCTATACTGAAAATGTAGTCTTTACAATTCACTAATGAGTATAAAGGCGAATAATCAGCAAGGGTAAATAATCCATTATTTCCAATCGAGAAAGAAAACAAGTTTAGCGCAGGCATACTGGCCTGTCCTACACGTCATGCCACTTCTAAATAAAAAGAAGGGCAAGAAGAGAAGCAAAGGTAAAGGTAAGACCGGACGAGACGCTGCGAGACGCTCCGCTGTATTCAAATAGACCAGAAGGAGCAGCCTCCCCGGTAGCAACAGCTTCAGCACTTTCAGAAGGCGAAGAGGAGGCAGCCTCAGCAGTGGTGCCGGCCGAGACCTTTGTAGTAGTACCTGGAACAGCAGCAGTGGTGTGGGTTGTTGTGACGGTAGTTTCACAGGGAATAGTCACGGTCACACCGTTGACAATGGTCACAGTGTATCCTGAAGGCACCGCGGTGGAGGTGCTGGTCTCGCAAGGTACAGTGACAGTCACTCCGTTGATAACGATAGTAGTGTATCCAGAGGGTAAAGCAGCCGGTGTTGTAGTCTCGCAAGGAACGGTGACAGTAACTCCGTTGATCTCAGTCACAGTATAGCCAGAGGGAAGAGCGGTCTCTGTGCATTCTTCGCAAGGAAGAGTGTAGGTGCTGGCGAGGGTCAAAGTCGAGGTAGCGCCTGCAGCTCCAGTAGAGTTGGATTTTGCAGAAGAGTAGAAGAAAGAGCTAGAAGCTGGTGTAATCACAGAGGAAAAGGATGAGGTAGCAGAAGAAACGGGTCCAGATGAGAGACTGGTAGACGATGCAGTTGCTGAGACGGCACTGGAGATGAGAGAGCTAGAGGGACCGGCGCTTGAAGTAGCGACAGCGCTAGAAGAGGGGATAGCGCCAGATGAAACAGCAGCAGCACTGGAAGCAGCAGTACCGGAAGAAGAAGCACCGGAAGAAGAAGGCACGACACTAGAAACGATAGCGCTGGAAGTGACAGCGGCACTAGAAGCAGCAGCAACACTAGAAGAAGAAGCAGCAGCAGCACTAGAAGATGCAGCAACACTGGAAGACACAGCAACACTGGAAGATGCAGCAGCGCTCGAAGAAACGATAGTACTGGAGGAAGCAACAGTACTTGATGAGGGTGCAGCACTGGAAGAGACAGGAGAAGGATAAACAGCAGCATGGATATTAATGTAAGAGGTACTTGTACCAACAACGCAGGAACTACCAGGAACTTGGGGAATGTATAAGTCCTCTGTTGAGTCATAGCACAAGACAATATCAGGAGCCCCTCCATATGTGATATAATATGTGGTGGCCACCCTTTGAAAAACGGTCACGTCGTTATCTGGGGTGGCAGAGTTCACGGAAAGAAATTGGTAGAGCGTTGACCAGCTCAAGTAACCCTCAGTTGAAGAACATGCCGCGTCGGAGCAGGTTTGAATCGCTCCAGGAGAGGCATCGTCAAAATAGAATGAATGCAATGGAGTAGCACCAGCCAGATTGGGGTCTGGAGATAGAACCATATATGAGAGCGTAGCTGTTGCTGTAAATGAATATGGATAGACGATAAGATTATCAAGACTGGTATGGCGATTTCCAATCTCCGTGATGTTGAATGCAGTGGTTCCTGCAAAAGGTAAAGCTGCTTGAGCTAACCCACACAGAGAGATTAAGGCAGCAAACGAAAGTGAAGTAATCATATCAAGCGAAGGAGTGAAAACGACAGGAATAAGTTCTAGTGTGTCTTGGTAATCGAGGGTATATATATCGATAGCTAGTGCCACAGTGACATCAACAACATTTACATAAGCTTCTTTGAGCGACAGCGGGTATTAAGGAATGACTACTCTTGGATAAACATCTCCTCGACGCCGTGTAGATTTCGCGACATTGACAGTGCTACCGAATTGACTGTCGGGTAGACTGGACAACGGAACTATTTTGGAACGTTACCATTAACCGGCCGCGCCGCATAGCAAAGACAGTGGCAGAGAAGTCTAAAAAGGGATTCAAGAACATGTCCGTTTTTAGTCAGTAGCCTGATGTAGAAATTACCTGATATCCCTTGATAGAAGAATCAACCCAAATAGGTCTTGCTCACGGCTGCTTTCAGGAACGCAGAATGATTAGTAAGGTAGAGTTGAGTCACGCAAGAAAACTTGGTTCCACGACTGAGCGTGCATTCCTTTAATATCAGGCATCGATAGCCTTAGCAGTGATGAGTGAGTTTCTCATGCCTTCACTTCCCATTTGTACATTATGCCGAAGAAATTTGGGGTTGCAGTTGTTCCCTTAAGAAAGAAGACTGGAATTGAATTCACGGTTCTGGCTCACCCGATTACCTTGAAATCTGTAATATGAATATTTTCAACTTTATTCTAATTCAATTGGCAATCAATGACCTCAGCTCTACTACTTTACTCTGCCATCCATCAGCAAGTTTTGAAAATGATATTAGAGGTAGTTTTGCCTGATCTGTGATTCTGGATCTGGAAGTAGTAGGGATTTTTTGTATGGATATGAAGCAAGTAAGGCTTTAGGACGATCAAGCACAATAAAAAGATAAAAGCTACCCTCTGTCCACTTTAGAGTACGCGGGTCATCAGGTAAGTTTAGCAAGTGGCTTATCCCAAAACTAATATGCAATAGGAAATGGAGGGTTAGCGAAAAGTGACTACATTCAAGTTTACCAAGGCTAGACTACAATAGTAATTGTGTGGGTTCATCAAGGGTCAGGGAATCTTTGTACTCACTCGAGTGTCATTGAGGGATAGCCCAATGTGCAACACCTCCGAAAATCCTCGGGTAGATATAACTGAGCCAGTCTGGTTATCTTACTATAAATGAATTGACTCACGAAGGCTTATGTTGACGACAGAGAGAAGCCCTTTCAAGTCAGCTATATATGGCTTCCTGTCGTTAGACAATAATAAAGAATATGAGCAGAAAAACTAATTCGGGTCTTCACCCTAGAGGACTTACTGGTAGAGTTGAACAATTATCTTCTCTAGGTAGTACTGAGTGTGTTCTTTCTTGGAACACACTATTAGAACAGACCGGCTTAGTGCCAAATATAAAACACAAACTCCTGCTCATGGACACGGAGTTCTCTTGGCAGCTACAATCGTTGTTTTAGTCCGTCGCGTGTCTGTTTCGAGACGGCCCGGGTTGCGGGTATGATGCGGAACATTCCAATCGGGTAAGGTCAAGCAAGAAACGAGACCATTTAGGTCTGACATACTATCCTAATTGGGAAATTTCAAAGAGTAAAACGAAAAGCTACAAGTCAACGATCTTGCCTAGCTCGGAAAGTTAACGAATTTGAAATTAAAGACAGGTTCGAACATATTGATATTCATACAACTCTTTTCGATAGACTTTTATAATGTCCATCTGGAAGTGGTATGATAAGGTGTAGAACATCGGATTCTTATATCAATTGAACCTGGATCTATGTAGTACGTACTCCTGGCTTTGCGACCGCTATTTTGTAACTCTACATATAAGGCAACCCCCTGTTTCCTATGATGGAAAACCGGTACATAAACAGTGACGCCCCCCTTCTTGCAGCCAGATCCTCCCCTCATAAATTGAGATATTATAGGATAAAATAAAGGAAGATTTCAGGATTATGAATGATTAACCTTCATAGTTATTCGTAGAAATCATACGACGGGGCAAACTTAGGTTGCGACGTGTATCATATAGAAAGTGCCAGACTGCGGCAGCGGTTGATCTGTCTTCTCCCCGAATCAGTCTCGATTCTGTTTGTTTTTAAGATTGACGGACTCCAACACAAAGCTGCATGATTTTTTCGGGCACTTTCCAAGTCACACTGATCATGAAATTCTTGGATTATCGTGATTGAGGAGCCAAAAATCTCAAATTGTTTATCCGCATAACTTTGTCCCTTTCTAGTAATTGTTTGGACTGAACCCTACGAAGAAAAAGAAGGCCACTCTTGTGCGAAGAATGCGAATAGTACAGAGTGTTCGTATTTAGTATTCTCATCATTTTTTGCGTCCCTCGGTGGTTACATAAATAGCGATAGCGATGTTTACTTGACTCCCAGTGTCTGCTAGACCGATGCGGCTACTGTGATCCGAATTGGTCACTAAAAGCAATCTTGAGACTTAAACCGACTCTAAATTGGTCGTCCAGACATAACACAGAAGGCGGATGCACCTGGGAAGAAAGACACAGAAATTATAACGGGTCTTTTGCGAATCAGCCGCAGACTTGTATCTAGCCAAGAGCAAGAAAGGCTGGGTGTTAGTTATGCTTACGTCCTGCTGGTGGAAGTAGTCTATGTTCACGAACCGTAAGCAGGCATTCCTGCTTCTCCTATGCTTCATTCTTCTTTTCCCTCAAGAAAAACGCTAGAATCGTAGTCCACGGTCAGTGGAAGCGTAGAGATTGTGCAGGATAGTACTCCATCGACAGCCATATGTTTTAACTTTATCTTCTGCGATTGACTGCACTTGACGTACTCATGCTTATAAGCACGGTGATGTATTATATTATGATGGAAAAGCAAGAGACACTTGTCTTTAGTCTCCAAAGATAAACTTCGCCATTCTACCCTCCGACCGTGGCGTGCGACATAGAGTCACAAATGCGTAAGACCATTATTGGAGCGATGGTATATCTCCCGCGCAGAGAGAATATTCGATAACTTAGCTCACACCAAAACCCACACTCGCACAAAATGCTAATGATATCTGGCTTTCTTACCTTATCTCTCTTTTTTTTTCATTTCACGCATTCTTGTGTTAGAAGCGATATCCACGCCGAGAGAAAGTCTGCAATTCACAGGTACACTTCTGAATGAATGATAATGATCAGCTCTCATAGGCAATAACAGCTTGTCAATGACTATATTTACACCCTTGCTCGGTCCTCACAGATCTTCTTTCTTTCCTGACCTTCAACAAGAATGATTTACTGCGCAAGTCTTTGGTCAGTCGCTTTCTCTGCGTGGAATGGTGTATCACTGATAATAACTACACAACAGCTTTCTAATGAAATCACCATTAAGCCGTTCAACATATAGAAATATTGATACTGTTAGCATCTGGTTAGTCTTGGGCTTAATGTTCTATGAAAGATCTGAGAAACTCACCAAGTGTAGCACCCAGACAAACTTTGTACTATTGCATGTACTCTGGGGTTTCTGGCTTTGTCTAATTTGCAGATTATCCTTATAGCGGTGAACCTTACCTTATGGAATAGCCGCCTAGGAAGCGTATACGCTCTAGTTTGTGAAGTCCTATAAGATCTTTTAGATAGAACGTCGACCCAACGCGTATCTTTATTTTTCCGCACAGATATTTAAGGGAGAGACGTCTTACTGTTAAGTGTCAATTTAATGTTACTCTGGCTCTTTTCCAATTTCTCTGATGTTACTGACGAATCGAGGGATATCCAATATGGCTCGCTCCGTGAAGAGCAAACATCATCGTAAAATCATCCGACATAAATTGGACACTCTGGGCCTCCTGGCGTATATCGTTTCAAAAGCTCTTACGATAAAAAAAACATCACTCTGGTGGGCTGTTACGCTAGATTATCCTTCGATAGCTAAAAAAACGAACTTCGGAGTAATCTACCTAACTTCTTTGCCTGCATTATTATCTCTAACTAATGTATTCCTCCACCTGGAATCTTCTCCGATCAAACAGGACTTACTCAGAATTTCAGCTCATAGGGATGCTTTTCACATTTTGGGCCAAGGACAAGTGAATGAGCCATGGTAACCTTGACTCTATCATTTGTAACAGCCTCAAGGTTTTTCAATTTCCGAATTGTTTCTGCAGCTTTTTTGTCATCTAGATGGAGACACATCAGACACCCGCTAGTCGGATCGCGCCAGTGACCAATTTTCTTAGTCCCTTGCAAGAGACGGATATCGTGCAAAGCATCACCCGAGAAGAGGAATCCTTTACCGGAGTTATCGCGGAGCAGAAGTCCCGAATGACCAGGGAGATGGCCTGGAAGATCGACAGCGTACAAGTTGCCGTCTCCAAGGAGATCCAATACAGGGATATCAAGCCCTTCTCCTAGAATAGTCCATTCCCATTTGATGGGTTTGCCCAAGGTCACTGTTTTGGAGTCACCGACGGCAGGGAGTTCTAGGGTGTTTTTCTCTGGAAGTAAATCGTGTTCTACCAAATCTGCCGGCCCTGTCGATGCAAGATGAACAGCACCATGGCCAACGATGAATTTGCATCCAGCATCTCGAAAGGCGTTCGTGTTTCCGATATGATCCCAATGGAGATGGCTCAACATAACTACATCGATATCTTTTGGGGTCAATCCAAGCTGGCTCAAACCATCAATAACATCCGGAGTCGAGTTCAAAGGCTTCCACCTCTTCCAAAAGGCCATCATAACCTCCGGGTAAGCATCTAGGGGCTTTCTAATCCCGAGGTCAAAAAGTACTCTAAACACATTTTCTTCGCTAGTTTGAATCTGAACTAAGTAAGCTAATGATGGTATTGTTTTTAGTTGTTCTTGTTCAGCTGGTTCCACGAAGATTAATTCCGGAAGCGTCAATATACCTCCATGGATAACATGACAGTCTGCCGTACTGTCAATAGCCTTAAAAGGGAGAAGAGTATTCAGATCCATGACTTAGCTTTCACTGATAGAAAAGAATCAAAGTCTAAAACCGTTCGAGAAGAGATTATTATATATGTAAAGGGGCTATGGATTATCTAATCATTTCCGTCCAAACAAAACCTGAGTATTTATCGACATGAAAGCAAGTAAGGAAGTAGTTTGGCTCTAGTTACGAGAAAAGAAGACTGATCACCTCTAAATTGAACATTATTAGATAGTATCAGCCTTCCTTCCAAACCATAATGGTCAAATTTCTCCTCATTTTAGGAATGGCCATCTGATTGGTGTTATAAGTGGACGTTGAACTTCGGAATACCTTCGGACTTGGGCATCCAGTTGTCTGAACTAGCCAGTTTACTGGCGTGTCTAAAACAGAAGTATTGGAATCTGTCACTGTCATATCTTTGTTATCAGTTAATTTGATGTAACCTTCAGGTACTGAAATCCTGGAGATAGAATTGTCGACGTTGAAACAATGGGCCTAATATGGACGCTGGCATGACATGTTGGGAAATGGTAGCTATTTTACTAAAATTTCGCCCGCGGAGAAAAGATTCTTAAAGAAGAGAAATGTTCATGAGCGACTGCATCTCTATCCCGTGACAAATATTCTACCTAAGGAGAGCAAGAGGCTATGAGCGTGGTATTCCTGCCCTCTACGGGCCAGGACACACTGGATGTATATCAAAAACCTAATGTTAACATAATAAAAGAAGCTTCACAAGCTAAAGCTTGTAAAAGTAGCCCAATGAATCAACAAGTACCTTGATTTCTCTCGCTGGAGTTGGCGTTACTGAGACTGATACATGACCTCACACATGACCTCACTTTACGTAATCTGAACTAAGAACGATCATTTTAGCTCAGGAATACGAAGTCAAAGGCTGAAACGTGCGTTTATAAGAACTCAGGCGGCTCTAAAAGTCATACTGTATCTTGTAATGGCTCAACAAGTGAGTAATTGCTGCTCATGTTGAAGAACTCAGTGGAACGGCTAACGCCAATTGTACAGACTGTGACCGGCAAAAGTTATGCTAATAAGGAAGGAGAGTTTGTTAGGCAAACGGTAGGACTGAGAAGATGGATGGATTTACTGACAAACAGTCCTCATTTCGCGATGTGATTTCTAATGCTCCCGGTGCAAAGTTCCCTCCTGAGAAGGGGCGCTATCGATTATATGTTTCTTATGCCTGTCCTTGGTTTGTAGCAGGTGGATGATGGAACTGACAAGTCTAGGGCGCACCGGACACTGATTGTACGAGAACTGAAAGGCCTTCAAGACTTCATCCCAGTGAGTGTTGTGGATTGGCTCATGGGAGAGAAGGGTTGGAAATTCTCCACCGCTGCAGAGACGCCGGGGTGTATTCCTGATCCAGATGGACATAAATACATCAGTGAGTTATATTATAAGGCGGATCCTCAGTACAATGCTCGATTCACCGTGCCTGTGCTATGGGACACCAAGAACAAAACAATTGTGAACAACGAGAGTAGCGAGATCATTCGTATCTTCAATACAGGATTCAATGATCTCCTTGATGGTGCTTTCAAAACCTTAGATTTCTATCCCGAAAAGCTGGCTAGTGAGATCGACGACCTCAACGCTTACGTGTATGATAATATCAACAATGGCGTCTACAAGACAGGCTTTTCTAGCAAACAGGAAGTATATGACAAGCACGTGACGAACTTGTTCAATGCTTTGGACATGATTGAATTGCGCTTGTCCAAAGGCGGGACTTACCTGGTAGAAGATCGATTAACCGAGGCTGATATCCGTCTTTATACGACAATCGTACGGTTCGATCCTGTCTATGTCCAACATTTTAAGTGCAACATCGGTATGATCCGCTTCAACTATCCTCATCTCCACAAATGGCTTCGTCACATTTACTATGATATCCCTGGGTTTGCTGAAACTACTAATTTCGAGCATATCAAGAAGCATTACACAAAGGTGAGAACTGCTAGCGAAAAAGATCTAACCTTTTTAGAGCCATGTTATGATAAACCCTACTCGAATAACGCCAAAGGGTCCAATTCCGAATATTCTTCCCAAGGAAGCCTAACTCGAAAGTAGCAGATTGATTTTCTTTTCTTTTATGATCACTGTAGCATCAACTAGTGTCTAATTGGATCTATAGCCGTAGGAAATCTTCCAGACAGTGATTGAATCCACCGGTTATACCGGTGATTATTGTCAATGACGTTTTGCGAGTCATCGGTAAGAGGGCGAGCTCGGTAAATCACAGGAAAAGAAGGTCTCTGTTCCTTACTTCAGTTGCATGCCTTCACCAGCAGATGTGCAAGCTCGTTTTCCTTAACATTCTACTCTCTTTGATGCAATTGATCTCTTTGGCCATGAGAACGTTGCTATGATTTCATTCAAGTAGTCACACAAGTGAATATTTGTGGCCTCCTTACTAAAGTGGTTTCACAAGGTTATATAAAGAAGGCTCGGATCGCTATTCAGTGTAATTTTTGTTGAATTAACGTCATGTCCGGTTCAAGAGCTTCCGGAGTCCCCAAATTACAAAAGGCTGTCATCAATAATGGTACCAAGGATATTGCTGCACTGGCAACGGTGGAGCATATCCCCGTTGAGTTGAACTCTCCGGATGAGATTTTGATTAAAGCTGTTGCTTACGCTGCTAATCCCACGGACTGGAAGCATGCCACGGGAACATGGGGCAAAGCAGGATGCGTTATGGGAACAGATGCCTCCGGAGTTGTCGTTGCGGTTGGTGCTAATGTCAAAGGATTTACAATTGGTGATAACGTTAGTGCGTTTGTCCACGGCGGCTACGCGCCAACTCCCACCAAAGGAGCCTTTCAGGAATACGTGGCTGCCAATCCCAATTGCACGATCAAGTACACCAAGGCATTACAAATCCTTGACAAGAGTATTCCGAGCGAGGCGGCCGGGCCGGTCGAGACATTTGAAGATGCGGCCTCGATTACCCTTGCGCTTGTAACGGTTGGATTATCTTTGCACCATGAACTGGGACTAAGCCTGGATCCATCCAAAGCACCCAAAGATGAATTTATTTTAATTTGGGGGGGAGCCACGGCCACAGGATATGTTGCTACTCAGATTGCTTCTAAGTTGTTTGGCTGGAGAACTATTGTCACTGCTGCAAAGAAACATGCTTCCCTGCTGGAAGCTGCGGGAGCTGAGCAGGTGTTTGATTACCATGACCCTAATGTGGTAGATCAAATTAAGGCCTACACTGATGACTTTGTCGTGCGAGCACTTGACACTGTTAGTACCCCTGCGACATTCCAACAGACCTACGATGCTTTGACTACAAAGGACGATGCACTCATTGATAATCTTCTTGCTCTCAAGCCCACCGATATCAAAAACGTCACCAAGAAGAATGTTAAATTCACCAATACCTTGGCGTATTTCGCTTTGGGTGACGGCATGGACTTTGGTAACGGTGTCAAAGTCCCCACTCCTCCGGGGTTGCTGAACAATTTCAATGAATATTGGCACAAGGCTGTTCCTCTAGTTACCAGTGGCAAGATCAATCATATCAACCTTCGTATTCTCCATGATGGTCTCGCTTCGGCGAATGAGGCATTTTCTGCTCTCTATGATGGGTTGCTGAGTGGACAGAAGTTGGTTTTCCGACTCGCTGATGGTAAAGAATAAGGAATGGAATTCCGGCCTGAGTTATTTTGATGGAGATTTGCTACGAGTGACGTGTTATTCCTGACCTGTTACGTAAACTGCATGAAGCTCTGCTCCCAATTGACAGTTACCGGTCAGTATAGATAACTTGAATGCTTATGCCGAAGTATGCGCTATTCTTCTGCTTACGCTGGACAGACCTAAGCAGAAGAATACGTAGCAAGGACTCGTCTTCGAATATGCGCCAGATGTGACGGGGGCCTCATTGCCGTATTTACTTCTGATCAGTTTCTGGAAATAATCGTAGTCGTCGTGAACGGACCAGGCGGGAAGGTACGATGATTGACACTGCAAGGGGGCCAGCAAGGTTGAATCATCTGATTGGATAGAAAAAGGCATATTGTATCTGCTTTGGTTCTCAGTTGAAACTCTCTGGACGACGACGCGGTGGATCGTCGACCGAAGCCTCCCTGCAGTCCAGAACTCCAAGGCGTCCCAAATATTCACAACGATTGCCCCCTTCAATTGCAGGAATATCTTTCCATTTGCCTTTTTCTAGCACTTGGAATCCTCCTTTATCTGAAGGCTCCTGAAAGAGTAAGGTAACAGACCCATAATCGCTATGTTCTCCGGCTCGGATGTCATCTAAAGACTGAAAGAATCCCTCGACCCTCGGATAGTGAATCAATCTTAATCGATCGCGCTGTCCAGTATGCTTGCTTGAAATATAATCTTCTGGAAGCTTGCACTTAGGAAGACTTTTCTAGACACTACTTACTCCTAGACCAACAGCAAGTCCTCGAAGTAAGACCTCTCCGATTTGCTGGCAGGACTGGAAGAAATGATCAATTGTTTTTCTTTGACCTTCGAGCGATGCTGGGAGCTGTTGAGGAGTTTGAGATAATGAGCCAACATAAATGGACTCTTTCAAGTCTCCATTCCCTTTTGAAGACAGTCTTGATTCGCGTTAAGTAAAGCCATTTAAATATACTCACTTTTCCGCACGAATGTTGGTATATCCCTTTTATCAGTGAGTATCCTATCAACGAATGCTCACAGTGTCTCCGCTGCCATTGCAAAAGGCCATTTTCTCATCACTCGAACAACTGAAGAATCCTCGAGATAGAGAAAACATCTCGTCTATCTTGTCTTTCGACAATTCGTGTCCAATGAGATAGAAGAATCCCGGGTTTCGACCCACGGTGTTCAATTCCCGCGCCAGAGACTCTACATCTGAGCTCTTTCTCAAGTCAATGATAGGTAAAGCAGCCATCATCAATGTACCTAAAAATGTGTGCAATCAAGTAAGTTTATATCTCGGATTGGCAGGTCCATCTCGCCAGCTAAATCGTTTATCGCACATACGCAGATAACTCTTCAACGTTACTATCAACGGTTAAACTGCTAAATACCAACTAGACACAAATGTCGACCAGATAAACGGACTTGAGTTAAAAAAGCATTACGGTGCCCGTTTTTATCATCGGCATTAAGACAAGAAGGCAAGCTTGACTGGATATATTCGTTTACCGGAATGGCGAAGGTATTTGGTGCAATTCTATCCGGGATTGAGCTTCCTCGGCCTGAAGGCATCGAAACAAGCCTCTATGTTAATAGAGACACCCAACCGATTACCCCGGAAAGACGAACATTTGGCCCTTGGTCGTTTATTGGTCTCTGGGTGGTGACCGGCTCGTTCAATATAGGAGGATGGACGACTGGATCATCTTTTGATTGCTCTAGGATTGAATGTCTGGCAAGCGATGTTGACTGTGATTATTGGAAATACCATCGTGGGTATAATCTGCGTACTGGCGGAGCACCAGGAGCCACCTGGCACATTGGGTTCCCTATTATTCAAAAGGCATCCTGGGGTATGATTGGAGGATACTTTCCTGTAATCAATCGCATCGTTCTCTCCTTTATCTGGTACTCAACCCAAGTTTTCTGGGGAGCCGGCTGTGTGAAGACTTTCTTAACGGCCCTATGGCCGTCCTTCAACAATCTGGATAAACCCTTGGCTGGCGGCACAATGACTACTGGTGACTTTACGGCATTCATCATCTTTTCAGTACTGCGTTTGCCTATTATCTGGATTCCCCCAGAAAAATATCAACGTCCGTTTGCTGTTGCCATCTCGGTCATCCCAACTGTGTTTGTCTTATTAATTTGGTGCACGATCACTGCTCGTGGAGGTGGCAGCCTTCTTCATGACGTCAGCTCAGTCGGTGTTGTCCAGGCAAAAGGGTCACATCTTGGATGGATGTTCGTCCTGGAAGTCGTTTCCAATATCGGAAGTATTTCCAGCCATATTTCCTCTCAGTCAGATTTCACCAGGTTCGCTAGAAGACCTCAAGACCAGTTTCTGGCCCAGCTACTCTTTGTGCCACTGAGCACCATCGTTGTAGCCTTGATTGGTATCATTTGCACCTCATGTGCTGCGCAGTTGTATCCTGAAGAGAAATCTTTATTATGGGCACCCTTTCAACTGCTCGCAGCCATTCAAAAATATAATAATAACTCATCGAGATCCCGTGCTGGTGTCGCTTTTGCTTCTTTATCATTTATCTTTGCGCAATTCGGTATTGCTGTGGCCGAAAACGCCCTGTCCAACGGTATTGATCTTTCAGGGCTCCTACACAGATACTTTAATCTCCATCGAGGCGCCTATGTGACTGCCGCAATGGCATTCCTTATGCAGCCTTGGCAACTCTTGAACGGAGCTACCAAGTTCTTGACCGTCATTGGAGATTATGGAGTCTTTCTTGGTCCTTTTACCGGAGTCGTGTTTGCTGATTATTACCTCGTTCGCCACCGTAAATATAAACTGACCTCTTTGTACGAGTTCTCAGACAAGAGCATATACTGGTACGACCACGGGATAAACGGGAGGGCGATTGTGGCTTCGGTTTTAGGCGTCTGGCCACTCCTTCCTGGGTTTGCCCAGTACGTCAGGAATTCCACAATTGAGCTCAAGGGATGGTCACACGTTTATTATTTATCGTGGTTACTAGGATGTTCCATTTCCGCGCTGGTTTATTATATTCTTCATCGACTTTTTCCAATTTTTCCCGTTGATGAAATCGATGAGTATGACTATTTTGGAACGTTTGATCCTATCCCGGTAATTGATTCGGAGGATCCGTCAAATTCGAAAGAGCCTCTCTTGGCCATTGTCCAATCTGTCCCCGATGCGAGCAGTACAAAGGTTTAATTTGTGGTACAGTTTTTAAAGAAGTTTCATGAGTAAAGATGAGCCTAATTAGTAATAATCATTTCCACCAAGCCAATCATTCAAGGAAAGCGAATGGTATCGCCGCTTCATCCGTAAGTTCTTCATCCGGAGCAGGAAACGGCGCCTGCATTTGAGGATGATAGTCTGCCGAGTCGCGCAGGAGAAAATGCTTAATGATTCGACTGTCGACCTGCTCTATATGTTGCCGAAACTTTGAACACACCGAGCTCTGAAGAGAAACCTGGGATGATAGCCTAACAACAAGAGCAGACATTTCGAAGAGCACCGTCCGTAACTGAGAATACTCAGTCCAAGATAACTGTTTCGAGGCAATAATGCTCAAAACAAAGACAATTCCCGAGAGTTCTTGAAGCATCGGGGAACCTACAGCCCTGAAATACTCAGAGGGGATACCTACTGAGTCATGAAGGAGCTCATGGGCGGCCCACATGCTTGAGCGACTGTAAGATCATCGGTTGATGCAAAGCAAACCATCTTCAGAAGCCGTATGGTACATGATATATTAGCTATTTGGAAACCACAGCGAATTTCAGAGATATCAGGCGAGTGCAAGGTAGCCGATTTGATGGAGTCAGGCAGATTGTCAAGCATCTTGGCCACGAGATTTAAAATAACTGATGGCGGGGATGGACTTGGTCTCGCTTTATCCAGAAAGTCAATCGCTTTATGACACCTTTTATCGAGGAAAGAATTGGCAGAATGTTCCAAGATCCTGTAAATGTCGGTGATGATGTTTCAGCTTACGTTCCATTTCTCCTTATGAACGTCTAGATCTGGGTACTGAACGGACGTCTGCGATTCCTTGATACGAATCATATGGCCCATTACCACGGCATTATGAACCTCAATCCGATACATTGCCCAGATTATGCGTCTGCGGATATTAATCTCTTCCTTGGAAAGATCTCGAGGCCATCTCGACTCATCATGAAGATTATCTGACGTCAAAGTAGTCAAATATAATCCCATAAATTTATGAAGCATGGAAGCATTGGCTTGTTGTATTCCAATCATACATAGTAAACTTAAAGTCTGAAGCCAGTAGACAGATCTCCGGTCGAGGCTGTCATTTTCAATAAGCTCATTAATGGCTGCTAAGAATATATCTGCGTTGTAATCTTCAAGAGGATAAACAACTAAACGTTTGTTAAAGAGGGCTCCATATTTAATATGATGACATGACAGGGCGCACAGAGCCATCAAAGCCGCAAACGAGCTATCATATTGGGGCCATTTATTAGATCTCCATGACTCCAAAAGGAATGTCTCATCTATAAAAGGGAAACTGCGAATAAGTGACTGCGGAGTGAATGGACTCACATTGGGTAGATCGTATCTAGATAGATGTCTATTAAATTAGATATCAAGGCCGGAAACTCCGCAAGTTGAACAGTGTGACTTTTTTGTCTCGCTTTTTCACTTCGCGAAGTTTTGTGCACTCCTGTCCATATTGGATACAGGTCAGACAGGGACCATCCGGCAGAAAATTTGGCCGACATCGGATAGATCTCTTATGACAAAAATCACATGCCTGAGGTATCCTCTGTCGCTTCATCATTAATATAAGGGAATTCGTGGCCTAGGGATTTCTTTTCCGAGGCCTAGGAGTAAGGACCCTTATCAGTGCAATGATTAATCCAAATTTAGTCGTTAAATGTTACAATGTATCAAAACTAGACGGTTTACTAGTTTGGAGACACTAACAAATTCTTTAATAGATTATGTAGTACCTTCTCGGGTCACTTTTACTTTTGGTTATTCTCATCACGAGGTTGTTACTTCCAAATTAACCTGAGGCTATGTATGATATGTCGGAATCAGAGGTGCTTCTATCACTTTGGACACTTGTTCGTAACAGAATCGGCTTTCGGATCGGAGAGGACATACCTTTCAAAAATCTTCGCCTAAGTGACACAGATATCTATGATGATGAATTGATGCACAACTAATCTTTACTGTATGCCGCTTTCCTTTGACTGTATCGAAACTTAGCGGTAAATGCATGTTTGGCGTCATCCCTGGTTAACAGATAGATTAGACTCTGGGAGATCTACAGCTTATTATCTCGCTACGCTCAAAATACATTCTTCACAATCTACTAATAATCAAAAAGTTAAAAAGATAAAATGACAAAAAAAAGCCAGCGAGGTACAACCCACTATTTCCAATCGAGAAAGAAAACAAGTTTAGCGCAGGCATACTGGCCTGTCCTACACGTCATGCCACTTCTAAGTAAAAAGAAGGGCAAGAAGAGAAGCAAAGGTAAAGGTAAGACCGGACGAGACGCTGCGAGACGCTCCGCTGTATTCAAATAGACCAGAAGGAGCAGCCTCCCCGGTAGCAACAGCTTCAGCACTTTCAGAAGGCGAAGAGGAGGCAGCCTCAGCAGTGGTGCCGGCCGAGACCTTTGTAGTAGTACCTGGAACAGCAGCAGTGGTGTGGGTTGTTGTGACGGTAGTTTCACAGGGAATAGTCACGGTCACACCGTTGACAATGGTCACAGTGTATCCTGAAGGCACCGCGGTGGAGGTGCTGGTCTCGCAAGGTACAGTGACAGTCACTCCGTTGATAACGATAGTAGTGTATCCAGAGGGTAAAGCAGCCGGTGTTGTAGTCTCGCAAGGAACGGTGACAGTAACTCCGTTGATCTCAGTCACAGTATAGCCAGAGGGAAGAGCGGTCTCTGTGCATTCTTCGCAAGGAAGAGTGTAGGTGCTGGCGAGGGTCAAAGTCGAGGTAGCGCCTGCAGCTCCAGTAGAGTTGGATTTTGCAGAAGAGTAGAAGAAAGAGCTAGAAGCTGGTGTAATCACAGAGGAAAAGGATGAGGTAGCAGAAGAAACGGGTCCAGATGAGAGACTGGTAGACGATGCAGTTGCTGAGACGGCACTGGAGATGAGAGAGCTAGAGGGACCGGCGCTTGAAGTAGCGACAGCGCTAGAAGAGGGGATAGCGCCAGATGAAACAGCAGCAGCACTGGAAGCAGCAGTACCGGAAGAAGAAGCACCGGAAGAAGAAGGCACGACACTAGAAACGATAGCGCTGGAAGTGACAGCGGCACTAGAAGCAGCAGCAACACTAGAAGAAGAAGCAGCAGCAGCACTAGAAGATGCAGCAACACTGGAAGACACAGCAACACTGGAAGATGCAGCAGCGCTCGAAGATACAGCAACGCTTGAAAATGCGGCCGCACTAGAAGAGGGAAGAACACTAGAAACGGTCGAAGAAATGACTGAAGAGCTGGGAGCAGCAGAAGGCGATATGGTGGAGCTTGAGATAGGGATAGACGAGGAAACCGGAGTAGGATAAACAGCGGCATAGATGTTGGAAAATGAAGTTGCGTCACCGAAGCCTGAACAATCAGTTCCAGGGACTAAAGGAACGTATATATCATATGCTGAAACATAACAAACAGTAATATCAGGATTTCCTGTGTATGAAATATAACGAGTGCTAGCGACCTGTAGGAAGACAGTCGTATCATCATCTGGGGTAGCAGCGTTCACACGAAGATAGCCAACGTCCGTATCCCAGCTGAGATAACCGTCAGTTGAAGAACACGCCGCATCCGAGCAAGTCTGCATTTCTCCAGGAAAGCCATCTTCAAAATAAAATGAGTATAGATGGCCAGCAACAGGAGCAGTAGAGCTATCCAAATTCGGATTTGGAGATAGAACCAGGAAGTTATCGGTTGCTGCAACATAATATGGATAGACAGCAATGTTCCCGGCTGAAGTTGAATGGCGATTGAACACACCGCTTATGTTGAACGCTGTAGTTCCTGGGAAAGGTAAAGCTGCTCGAGCAAGTGCAGCCAAAGCGACCAACGTAGTTAACGAAAGAGTACCAACCATGGTGGAGCGAGAGACTGAGAAAAAGAGGGGAACGACTCTTGAAGCCTTGTATTCGGGCTATATGTATCAATACCTGACCCCCGAATCACATCAGGACGCTTTACATAAGCGATCGTGGACCGACACTGGATATAAAGGGGATGACCAGTCTTGGTAAACATCTCATCTATCAATGCCGTACCCCATACACGGATCTCGCGACCTAGCGCCTTTGTCCAACTACCTCGCTTCACCACGTGTATATTCGTCTTACATCCAAGGCCGGTAATATTATACCACGATAGACGAACATAAACAAAGTTGATAATAAAGGCAAATAAAAGCACCTATATCTGTTGACTGCGGTTCCACAGGGTTACTTGACAAGAAACTATTTCGGACCGTTACCACTACTGGCCGAGCCGCGTAACAAAGACAATAGAAGGACTATCTAAAAACAGACAATCCGAAAAGAGATGATCGGAAAAAATGCCTGAAATTGGCATCAGGACATGCCCGATATGTATTGAGATGGCCCGTTCATTTCAGTTATAAGTATTCTCTAACTTCCCTAATTCGCCAAGCCTCATAAGTCTCTGTGAGGATCTTTCTCTCTGTTGGGGCAACCTATTACCATCGTACTGGCCTATGAAACTATAACTGCAGAAAGCGCGTGCCTTCACGATATATAAAAGAGAACATAGAATACGCTCTTTCACAAAATTTCGCAATTAATGGATAATGAGAGAAACTCAACGTGATTGCTTGCTCGTAACCTCCAAATAACTTTCCTGCTAAGACTGAAGTAGAAAAGTCGTTTTTGCAGCAGATCTAGCGAATATAGGCCATCTATCGATCATCGATCAGGATAGAGTTTCTTAGGTTTTACTATTTGTTGGTTTTGACGAGTCTTGAGTAGGACTCGCAAGCTGGGTTCTCACTCTGCAGTGGGATGAGGGCCTTAGCTCAGAGCTACCAGCGGGAGCCTTCCCAAAGGGAGTTGGCAATGGTTTGCAACATCTATCACTTCTCCATTGTACGGAAGCAGTTAAGGAGACTGCTTAAGAAAGTGTCGTGCTCTCTCAGAAGCAATGATATAGGCTTGACGGAATCCGACAAAGTTAGAACTGTGGAAATTTAATGAAACGGGAAGGAAACATCTTGCGATCAGTTCACAGCCGAACAAGATACATTTCTAGGTTCGTATTATCTTTCCGTAGCAGTGTCAACATTTCAATATTAATTAAATGAAAGGGAGTCATTTCCGCAAACACGATGCGCGAGCTAAAAGATGTAGGCACTTAATGTGATCCCGAGTCAGTCATTTTTTCTATTCTCCTATTTCATGCAATCTCAGTAGACTGAAAATCAAGTTGGCCGCCGACTAAAGACAGGCTTTGCGAACACGCTATACAGCTCGGACGATCATTAATAGTAAAAGAGACTTTTCGACCATAGCTTTAATACATGATTGGCGAAGCAACGTCACTTTGACCAACAATTTGTATGACGTCTGCATCTTATTAGATCATGTCTACCACAAGCGTGAAATATGCTATAAATAACAGCACAAAGGCACTAAAAGTCGTCTACTTCATCAGAGCTTCCATGAGCCGCTTGCGAGTTAAACACAGCAGCAACATCGCCTTTACTGCGCGCGTTGCTACGCCGATTGTTTATCTTCATGTCCGAGCCTGTGACAACGGCTTTACTGACTGAGCATCTAGGATATCCTCCTATTGCTCTGTTAGATGATATCATAAATGCTGTGAATGCTTACTTATACAAATGCACCGAATCTATCGAGCAGTACCTTCTAAACAGGGTGTCCCAGAAGACTAACGTCGAGGAGCGGGAGAAGGAGACCAAAGATATCGAAATGGGAACAGCACAAGCTGAGTCGTTATTAGAATCGGCGGTTGACCAGAATTTTGATTTGTTTGAAATGTATGTGCTTCGAAATCTTATTACAATTCCGGAAACGCTTGTTCACGGAGGGGTAGTACGACTCGCCCATCACGAGGGCCTGGACTTGGTCAATGCTGTTGATATCGGAAAAGAGCTGGACGAGAAATTAGTAGCAGGGAGGAAGCAGCTGGCAACGACCTATCGAAAGAAGGCTCGTCTCGAGCGGCTGGTAGAGTTCCAACAAGACCAAGTGGAAAAATTACAAGAATACTCAGACAAGATAGAATGGCTCCGGCAGAACAACCATTCTGGCTCCTTGATCGAACAGTTCAAGTTCTTCTCCACCAAGGCCAAGGAAATACTGGAGGAGTTGGAGCTCGTAAGTCAGCTGATTGGCCAATTTGACAGCCAAGGCATCTGACTCATGAGTATGGATTCCGAACGGAAGACGACTGGCCACACTAATGAGCGGCTGGTTAGCCTTCGGTCTCTCATGATCAGCAAGGACATCTTTGGTTCATTTTGTGACAGGATGACAAAAAAGCTCAAAAAAAGATATGCTCTTCAGACAAAAGTGTCTGTTTTTCTGTCAAACTTTTTGAACAATATGCTCCAATTATGACCATGACAGATACCAATACTTTGGGGCTTTGATCCAGGCGCTTAAGGATAATTCCAACATGTCATCCAAACCTTTCAAAGCCTCTAGTGGGCAGTCCCGAGAACGAGGCCCATCGCCCGGTGGAGCAGTCTAACTGGATGAGTCGAAACTGCCTTCATGTATTTAGTATAATTCCTGTAATGTGAAGCCTATCCATCGTTTCTTAGAGCTGCAATCAAACACTCTAAAGTAGCTTTAATTCTGCTATGATGGCGTACAATGCTGGGCAGCCACCCAACAGGCTAATTGCCAATACGAGAGGTCATGCATTCCGGTTACTGTTTCCCGTCCATTGGTCAAATGATCAGATCGTCTTGGCATTTACAATCGTTAGCATATAGACCTGATGGAGCCTTAAGAGGACGTGAAAGTATGACAGTAATGAACATGGTTCTTCGGTTGTAGTATTGAAAAAGAAAATGATACTAGTTCTTTTAGGTTGTATGTACAAATCTCAGTAGTTCTGCTCAACTGCTCCAACTCCATGTCCCACGATTTAGCCGTGCCAATCCTTTTTTCTGTGTTTGCTTTAATATTGGCCCCGGACTTAAGTCAACCTTGAAGGAAACTCTTGGTAATATGAACTGGATAGAATTTCCTCGTCCTTTGAATTTAGAATTCCTGCCTAAACAAAGATAAAGAGTACACTATACTCTTCGAGTTCCCAATATGATTATGATGACTCAACTCATCACGGATGTTAAGTAAGCTTAATAAGGGGATCTGACACTTAGCAGCCTGGCTAAGGATAGTTTCGGATAGAATGGTGTTACATTATAGGATAGACTTCCTAAAGAGGATGTGATAACGAGAGACGCGTAGTTTTTCTTCTTCTAAATTCGGTAATGTAGTTAGTTGTTTGAGAAACGAAGAAAAATTTCCAGATCCTAATCGGGATATGATTATTACTGATTGATGTTTGTCGTCACCGAAGTTCAATGATGAAAACGATATAAAGACGTCATCACGGAAAAAGTTCTCAATGCAGGGAACAGGGAATATAAACACCTTAAATGATTGTGTCGGGAATGAATATCACCGACTAGTGGATTTTTTTCTGCATTTATTTAGTGTGGGAAGCGGCAGTTTAGGACACTTTCCAGACCGAGGCGCTTAAAATGCGGTACCTGGCTTAGCCTTGGGACGTAAGTGGCTAATCAGTAAAGCCATATGATTGGCGGAAAACCTTTTTTTCCAAACCATCTGACAAACTTAATTTTTGCGGGGGGTTAACCGCAAGCCAAAAAAATCTGATAAAAAACTTTTATCTGATTATTGAATACACGTAGATAAATGAATGAATATCAAACGGACAAGGTTTGACCTGAGTCTGATCATTAAGATTTCATTGAAGAGACATATTTACAATTGAACTTATTTGATTACCATGCATAAGGTAAGGCGGACTTGCAGCGCCCAAGAAAAGGCACTTGGAGCTGGGGACAAAAGATAGGCGAAGATATATAAAGGCGATGGTGGAAGACGAAAGATTCAACAGCAGTCGAAAAGATGAACGAAGAGCCCGAAAGAGACGCTGAAAGAGATGCTGAGAGAAAGGAAGTTTCACCTCAGCTGAGCTTGAATGATGAAATCGTTGACGAAAAAGGAAATGAGAAGACATTGGGAGTCCGAAAAATCGAGCTTGAGGCTTCTCAATATGCTTTTATCGGAAAATGTGTTGTCTTTTTCTTTATATTCTTGATTGCTTATTCTTACGGCTTGGATGGTATGGTTAGATATGTCTACCAGGCCACAGCGACATCTTCCTATGCTGAGCATTCGCTACTGTCAACGGTCAACGTATTGAGAGCCATTATTGCTGCTGCTGCTCAGCCGACATATGCGCGTCTTTCGGATGTATTCGGCCGCGCAGAGTTGTTGTTTGTCTCTATCCTGTTTTATGTGGTGGGAACCATCATTGAGTCTCAGGCTTATGACGTCCAGAGGTTCGCCGGTGGTGCTATTCTTTATCAAGTCGGATACACTGGCTTACAGCTAATGGTAGAGGTTATTTCAGGAGATATGTCTTATTTGAACTGGCGTCTCCTGGCCTCCTTTGTTCCTGCCATGCCTTTTATCATCAACACCTGGATTTCGGGCAACATCACCCAAGACATCGGCCTCCAATGGTCTTGGGGTATTGGTATGTGGGCGATCATTCTCCCATTCTTTAGCATTCCCATGCTTCTTGCCCTATTGCATATGCGGTACAGAGCTAGAAAGAGTGTCGAATGGCAGACTATGAAGACCGAAAAATCCATTTACCAGCAACTTGGTCTATGGAAGTTTCTTGTTAACTTGTTTTGGACGTTGGATGTCATTGGAATTATTCTTTTGATTGCCGTTCTCACTCTGATTCTTGTTCCGTTGACATTGGCCGGTGGTATTCATGCTGAATGGAAACGAGGAGCCATCATTGCTCCTCTTTGCGTCGGATTCGCCGTAATCCCTGCATTCATCGTGTGGGAGCGATATGCCAAGTATCCTCTTCTCCCTCTTCATCTATGCAAGGACCGGGGTGTTTGGGCTGCACTGTGCATCGCCATCTTTTTGGACATCGTATGGTATATGCAAGGCGACTACCTATATACGGTTCTCGTCGTTGGTTTCAATGAATCGATCAAGTCGGCAAACAGAATTAGCTCTCTTTACTCTTTTGTCTCAGTCATCACAGGATCTATTCTAGGCTTGGTTGTAATCAAAGTGAGACGACTGAAAGGCTTTATCATCTGGGGTATCTGCATCTATATGACAGCTATGGGTATGCTGGTTCGATTCAGAGGTGGTAGTGACTCCCATAGCGGTATCATTGGATCTCAGTGTCTCTTAGGCTTTGGGGCTGGATTCTTTACTTATCCAGTCCAGGCCTCGATCCAGTCTTGCACTAATCATGAGCACATGGCTATCGTCACTGGTCTTTATTTATCGGCATATAGCGTGGGCTCTGCGTTTGGAGCCACTATTTCCGGCGCCATGTGGACTCAGCTCCTACCTAAGCATTTGGAGACTGAGCTAGCGAGCGTCACCAGCAATTCTTCGATCGCAGCTTATGCATATGGTTCTCCCTTTTACTTTATCATTGACTATCCTTGGGGCACCCCTGAACGAATGGCTGTCGTCACGTCATACCGTTACATCCAGCGACTTCTCACTATTGTCGGCGTTTGTCTCTGTGTGCCTCTACTCTTTTTTGCCTTTTTCCTTCGTGACCGCCGAATGGAGTCTACCCAATCCTTGGAAGAGGTTGGTCTCCAAAAGGAAGGAGAGTCCGACCCTCTTTACCCGCTCAATTGGTTTAGACGTAGGCGACGTTCTACCAGTACTGATACTCCTCCTTCGCTCGAGTCTAACGAAAACTGAACCTAATTAATGTTTCAATGTAATTACTTAAGCAAATTAATGTTACTGGTCAGGCGGATGTAATCAAACTCATTCAGATATCTACACAATACTATATAGCCCTTAGAGTCTCCGAAAAGACGATCACTTTAAAGAGTGCATTGACTCTTAAGGTCCTTCTGAGCTGTGCACAAAATCTTGATATGTCTCTCCTTATGTTTCGTGAGCTCTTCAAAGCCAACCGAGACGACCTCCTCGACAGGGATCTTGGCAGTAATCATCTTCTCAACCCCAGTAAGTTTACCGGCCTTGTATGCAGCCAAGACATCCTTAAAATCTTCAATGGTATAACCAATGCAACCTGTAAGATGCTTTTCAGCCTTCAAGACATCATTGGGATACAATGTGCATCCGTGACCCCAGATAGCAACGTTCATGGCCGTGCCCTCGGGACGGATTGCTTGGAGACAGGTGTCAAAAGTCACTTGGATGCCTGAGCAATCAAAAGCACGGTCAACACCCAATTCATTAGTAGCTGTCTTACAAGTATTGACTGCATCTTGGTGGGTCGGGTCAATCACGGTTGCGCCAAAGTCGCGGCACTGGTTGCGTCTAGCCTCAGCCGGTTCAGAGACAAAGATATGCGAAGCATCATGAGCGCGAAGAGCAAAAATGGTAGCAATACCAATGGGGCCTCCCCCGCAAATCAAGGCAGTTTCTCCTTTCTTGAAGCCGGATTTTCGCACAGCGTGAAAGGCAACCGAAAGCGGTTCACATAGAGCACCAACTGTGAATGGCATATCATCGGGAATGACCAATGTCTGGTTGGCTGGAACAATGACTGCTTCGGACAGACCGCCGCCGCCTCCGGATAGACCAATGAAACCTCCTTCAGGACAGAGGTTAGTGCACCCATGAGTGCATTGCCAACATTTATTACATCGGACGGTAGCTTCAACGCAGACTCTATCCCCCACCTTGGGAGTAACAACATCTGCACCCACTTCGATAACAATGCCGCTCATCTCATGACCAAGAGTAATAGGAACGGTGTCATGAGTAACTGGATGAGGATGGCCTTTTGGAGGAGCAAAAATAGGTCCATCAAGGTACTCATGTAGATCAGACCCACAGATACCGCACCATTGAGGTGCAATCAGCACGTCTGTCGACCTCTCTATCTTGGGTCGCGGTATTCGTTCGACCCGAATATCGTGGCGTCCATAATATCGTAAAGCTTCCATTGTCAATTGTGGATCTTCTCGCTGTCTTTTATTTCCTTCGGTGGCATGACCGAGACCGCGCCGCTCTGCCACAGTTGGTATCCACTGTTTCCGCTGCCAACGCTGAAAATTTGACCCGGTGCCAATAACCTTAGCTAGCGACCTCCTTTGGACACCTGCTTTGAGCATATCTTAGTGTCTAGAGGCTAAACAGTATTCTATACGAGCTATTCAGCCTTTTTAAGTCTTTTCTCCTGCTCTTCTATTATTTTCCAACCTTGCAGCCACCCAGGACTCACCTTAACACGACCGATTGGGAAGGACAAAACGTGTAGCATGTCTTAAGATACCTAAAGCGGTGGCCTATGTGACGATGATGATCTAAAGTAAAGCTCTATTGATAATCTATGGTAGCTGACAGTAAACACTAAAGAAAAGCGATTTTTTATTGCTAAACCAGGCTGTTCTTCGCATCTTGATGAGATTCCTTTCTCGTCAAAGGCTTTCTGACATCATCGATAGGATTTGAAATCCGAGGATTGCCGGAACGATGCCCTCAAGACGCATCATAGAGTTTTTGGCCTCAGCGTGATATGTCATTGTGCTCTGGAAGCCTGCGCCCTAATCTTACAACTGAAAACATACACAGAGCATTCACCATTTTTATGAAGTGTTTGTATGGCACAACTTTCCCTTGAGCACTATCCATGCCGTAGTAATTACTCTTCTCTTCAAGTCAGTAGATCTGCACCTGTCATATACCTTACGGGGCCGGATGTATGTTCATATTAGCAATCGGTTAGACCAGAATTGGACACAAAATTTCCTCTTGCGCTACCAGACCGCTAGTTATGCAAACCGTAAGGGGTTGTAGAAGGTGAAACTTGAACGCCCTCGAGTGCTATCGACTACCTTCTTGATAGAAAAGGATGCTGTTTCACTCGATCATGCATGTATTGACGTAGAGCATAGCTCGACTAGTTTTAAAGAGTACATGGAAAGAGACCCCTTCGTGAGACATTTTAGAACTAATCTTCAGAAACATCTTTCCATAGTTTAATTGATGGTAGTTTCGGTAAGGTGAAACAGGTAGGAAATAGATTTGATAGAAAGAATCAATCGACGAGACGTATTTCTACCATATTGACGTTACTGAAGTAGAAGAGTCATAAAGGACCGACATTGTGTTGAGATCTAGGATGGATGCAGCCATTACTGGCCCTATAAAGGATTGAATGCAATATTCATTTGCTTATTATTTGCTTATTATTTGCATAGAATTTGATTATTTGCTTATTAGAGTGTCTTTTAGCATACACTACTCTTTTTTTTCTATTTGCTCTTTTCTTTGAGACCCTGCACTCGGCATGTGTGTGTCAAGACTCCCTGTTTATTCACGAACATATGAAATACAGGATAGATTGCTTATGTCAGTATCCTCAGCGTAGACACTTTGGAAATGTCTTGATACCGTACATAGACTACTGTCCTGTTTGCTATATCTCAATACGTTGCAGCACGCTTTGTTTCAGAGTTAGAAGAATTAGCCATGTTGACAAGATAAATGAAATATAGAGTTACAGAGGTTTTACAAGCTATCATGTAGGTCTTGATCACCATGCAACATGTCCTACCTATACTACAATTAGCCTTAAAGACTGCTACCGTTGGGGCTTCCAGGTTACTTGTGTAGCTGAGCTGAGCAAACCGATCGAACGAACAATTGAGCGTATTAGCGAGACATGTATAGCTACTTTTTACGTCTTATATGAAGAACTTTACCACGCGACCTTGGCAGGAAAGCGAGTAATCCAGGCAGTTGAAAATGCCAATAAGCGAAAACAACAAAACGCGATTGAAGATGAGACTCGAGATCCAAACATTGCGAGCTTTCATCAAATTGTCTTGAATAAACACCGCACCTTTCTCATTTGGGAGTGGTTCGCCATACGTGCGTTGCCGTAGATATAAGACTACTTCGCTCAAGGTTTGGGCTGCTCACTGTATATTATACCGAGGGTGAGATTGGCTTGAAGAACGCGCACCAGAAGAACTATCGTTTCACGAACCTGAAGCAATTGGGGTTATTTGGCAAATAACTAACCAGCGTGCAATCACGCTGAAAAGCAGGCCGCAGAAGATTCACAAAACAATAACAGAGGCGAAAAAAGAGGGAGAATACAACATGGCTTTTCTTTAGAGAAATGGACTTACGCTTAGCCTTAGCTTTGTAGAGAAAACAGGCGTCAATCAGTCGAAATGGATTACCTTTTTTTTCGGCTTTTGAGCCGGTGTCTTTTAAGCAGCCATCAAACCAACTAGTACATTATTTGTGGCTTGGTGTCACAAAGGTAATGTTCTCTATATCACTGGAGACTCTCACCCTCACAAGCGATCTTTTGGCAAGTCTTGGATAGCTTGTCTCCACGTCTCAGATGATTCCAGCTAATGTCCTCGATGCTTCTAGTATTCCGTGAAGAACTCTATGACAGACGATATAAGACAAGGGTGCGAAATCAGCCTCGTCAACGTTGTGATCAGGAATCAATATCTATTCTTTCCTCCCCGAAGGAAGCATACTTCTAATATTAGATGTCTGAGTGCTGTGAGATTTGGAAATCTGTTTTCCTATTTCGTCTGATTAGCGATGACCTCACTGAAGCCTCGTGCGTAGTATGTAGTTACTGTGACGTTGGCATAGAACAACGGCCCTACTCGGTATTGAGGTCAAAGCTTCTAGAGACTTGAACAATAATAATGCGAAGTAAGACAAAAAGGTCACCGGCTGCAACGATCACCAAGACTACTAATTTTCTTGACAGGGAGTCCTGGGAGAGCAAGGTAATGTGTCACTGGGATCCACATCTACTCCGAAGATGACCTCACCTCCGGAATTCTTGGCATCAAGACTGTAAGCCCCTTGGATTACGGCAAGCTTTCTGCCGAGAAAAAAGAGCAAGTGGTTGTTTCCCCTGAGAAATACCTGCACCGGATTACATTCAGCTAATTTGCTCGGAGCTCCAAAGCGTTAATTTAGTGCCTCTATTGATTACAACCTCGTCTGGATTCTTCCATGACAATCCGAGAAATCCGGGGAGAGCCCCTCCGTCTAGAGAAAATCATGTTTAGTGCCCTCAGAGCCTGCGGCGAAGAGTTTGGGATTTTGACCCGCCTTAACCGAATCCATCTTTAAACCACACGATTGTTCTCGTGTTGCTCTGCAACTCACCACGCATGACGATTCCATAGAACAATGTCATGGCGAAACAATGATAAAACCTTGTCAAGCATTCTCGTACGACTCTAATCCAATTCCTAAAGATATGAATCTCGAGGGCTGTTTTGTAAATATCCTACGATTCGGAGCTTGGGAAACGGCTATACAAGGGATGAAACACGTGACAATTTCAGAAGTTCGTTTTTTGAAAAGAGATTAGAAAAAACCAGGAAACTGTTTTATACATTATCTTAATAGAACGATTTTCAGAAGCATAAGGTTTATTATCAAATCAGCTCTCTTCAGCGGATCTCATACATCTTCGCCTCTGTGCCAAGCTTTTTTTCCAACAATTCCATCACTTTGCACTTTTGACCTCGAAAGTCCAAAAGTCCCAAAATGGCCAGAATGCGTGACAACACAAGGAGAGGGAAAAGACGAGATGATCTTAATATTAGCATGAAAGATAACTAGATAGCCTTTTATCATTGATATTAATAATTATTTCATTGCGAAATTATACCTTGCTAAATTTCTGGCGATTTGGTTGGACTGATCTTTTTCTACGATGATTTCTTCTCTACTCAGCCCCCCCTTTGCCAAGGTGCATCCAGCCCTGTAACAGTCATCCCTAGTAGCCGTTGCGTAGTTCAACAGTACTTAATAAAGCGCAACGTGTATCCCCTTGCTCTAAACTATTTGATTGCTTAACCGCCCTCTCTTCGACTTGTTTCTAAAAATTCATCCCCATCGTGTTAAATTAGTTGATTGTCCAAGGAAATCGCCCTCTTATCAAATGGTATCTGACAAAGGTTAGTAATCCCGGTCATCGTGTTTCGGACTGTCGGGCTCTCTATTTTTTCCAAGCAGTTTGAATCTTGCAGTATGCATTTTTTTTTTGGCAGATTTCCTGTTTATTCGAGGAGTTTCTGCCGTTCATTTTGAGTTTTATACCCTGACCTTTTGTTGAAAGCATTCAAAAGACTTTTCTAAGAGAGTCATTCCGCGGTTTTTTTTGACATTTATATATTCTTAACATCTGTCTTCACCGATAGTTATCCTTGTGAAGAGGATTGATAGTCAATTTCGCCTTCACCTGTTGATGGCTCGTGCGGGATTATCGATCCACCTTTTGATCGCCGATATAAACACGATAAAATTTCTTTTCTAACTTATCAGAACACCAAGATCGTACTCCGATCTGTCTTGGACCTCGTCAGAGTAGGCAATTTAATCGAAGATTTGCCTCCGTTTTATTGGTCGGATTGATCTGTTTAGGGCTGAACATCGCGAACCTTATTGTTCATGTGACACTTCCAGTTGCCCATGTGCCTAGAGTGTACCCTCCAGCAGTCTGTGGAATCATCATCATGACTCTGGCGGTGGCGGAGCTATCATTCAAATTTCGACTCGCTCTAGTCAGCTCAAGTGCTAATCTTCCAAATCGTATGCTACTCTACATGGTTCGCCAGATTATCGTTGTTATGCTTTTTGCTGTCATTGTCTTGAAAATGGTGACTTTGGTGGTTGAAAGCAGGTACGAGGCCAATGATTCTCGTGGAGTCGCCTCCGTGACTATTTCCTCAATAGCGGTGTTTGCCGAGACAATCTTTGTGGTTCTATTTACGCTGTTTAAATTAGCTCCTTCATCAATGCCCAGTCGCACGCGTCTCATCAGCTGTTCTTTCTTGCTACTGGCTTTTAGTTGTCTCCTTATGGTTGCAAACTGGACTCCTGTGGCCGTCAAATCGTCCACCGATTACTTCTCTCATATTAACGTGAGGGCATTTCTGGCTTGTCAATATTGTGCTACAATGACTTGCTCAACATCGACAATTGGTCTCGCTATAGCAGTGGCTATCAAAGATCGCAACAGAATCTCAAAAATCTTTGCCAAATTTATCCTCTTCCATATCGCATTGTCGATCTTGTCGATTTGCTTCTGCTTGGCCCTTTTCATATGGTCGATCCGAATGGCCTTCTCTCCCTCCTTTAAAGCCATCTCCCTTACCACGACTGTGGCCAATCCAGTCTGCTTGGGAATTTGTCTTTTGCTCCTCTCTGAAATCCTTTATTCCGCAACCAAGTTACAGTCAAACCCGCCTTCTCACCTTGCGGTCGAGCCAATTGATCTCAACGCCTATTCGCCGCAACAGCTCCAAGCATTCGCCAAATTAATTGACCAGCATGGACATAACGTTCCCGGAGCTCCTAACGGTGAAGCCGCCATCTCTTTGATGAGAATGTACGCTGATGCCCAGGTTGATAACCTTAGTGGTCAAGTTCTGCGAATTTATCGCCCTGAAGCAGAGCCAAAACCTTATCGACCGGTAGATGGAAATGGTGAAGGCAGATCTGATGGCGACAACACTCGTGCTTACGAGAATGTGGGAGCTTGGCGTGATCTGGATGAAGAGAAGATGGTCTTGGAAGAGCTCACTCAACCACGCTCAATCGATCCTCTAATGCCTCCCCCCAAGCTAACCAAAAACCAATTAAAAAAGTTAGCAAAAAAGACAGGGCAAACCCCAGATGAGGTGATGCAGAATCTCAACCGGGAAAACGGAGGTATGAGCCAGGATTTCTATGAGAAACTCATGGCTACCGAAGCTATTGTTTTCTTAACTTTTGTTGACGACTATGATCTAACTGCTGCTGTCAAAGGCCGCTTCGGACGTATTCTCACTAGAACCTTGGGAGCAGAATCTTTTTTCAAGCCTCTTTGCATACGAATGGGTTTACTAGCATTTCATTGGCCATTTAGAGAGGCCATCTTTTACTGTTCCCAAACGAGGCGTCCTGTTGCTCGATCTGTGGCCGTTCATCGTGCAGTGGCCGATTGGAATTCGACATTGCCTCGCGGTCAACATTGCACCGTGCTACTAGACCCTACTTACGAACACGACTCGAGTGAACGTTCTATTCTAGCATCTGGATGGAACAGAACTCCCCTTCCTGCCACTAACATCATCGATCTCCGACCATACCAAGGACAGACCTTACAACAGTATCTCAAAGCTATCAAATATCGAAACCAAAGCGGTCCATTTGAAAAGGCTGGTGGTTCATACTACGAGAGTTCTGAATTTACCCCCGAAGAGTGTCATGAAGTGATGAGGCTTTGGCGGGAGATTGCCGAAAAGAGGGCTCAGGAGGGGTCTACTGCCACGATGGCTGCACCTGACGAGTCTTTTCTAATGCAAATGAAACCAGGACCGGAAGAGCGCGAGCCGTACAGGTCTCTTATGTTCTTAAAAGTGGGCGAAGATTTGATTGCTACTTGTGTCTTATTCCGATTAGGGGATACCATCACATCAGACCTTCAAGGATTAGATTATGATAAAGGGAAGGATTATCGGGCTTATTTTGTGATGATGCAATATGTTATAGAGATTGCATTGAAAGAAGGAAAGAAGTTTGTGGATTTTGGACCCACGACTGCGAAGGCCAAGATGGACATTGGCTGCAAGAGCGTGGGCCTAGTGGGGGGAATCTACACTACGTCTCAACTTCTTTCTTTTTGTATAAAGTTTGCGGCCAAGAAGGTGGTCACATAACTGTTGGAGAACGCTGAGAGCATTGCATATTATTGGGACAAGCACATCTATGGGATCTGTATTTTCGGGTTACGAATTGTAATATAAGTGAATTGAAAAGTCACCCGGATTAAAAATGTGACATGTGCGTAGGCTGATCGCTAACGTTCATTTTATCTAATGCTGACATCGCAATCGTCGTGAATTCAATAGGTCTGCTGAACTGTGTGCATTGGAGCCGCTGTTGATCATTTCTGTTATTCGGCCACGTCGACACGTAAATTATTATAGCTTGATCGAGTTACAAGCGAGTTTTCGTTCTGATCCATTTTTAGCAAAAGATGTTGGAAATGCGGAATGGTGTTTTGCCCTCGGTTCCGTCGTCACGTTACGCTCATCGCACCCTCGTTCCAAAGCACGTTCGCTTCGAGATTTGAGAACGAGGTTCTGTTGATTCTATGTCTTCTAGTGGGTCAGTGGTAATACCTAGGACATATATGAGACCGGGACCGGTACTTGGGACGAGAACCCAGGGAAAGTCACCCGAGACCGTGAGGCGATCACGGAGGGGGTCCCGCAATTACATTTATGCTGGCGACAGTGGGTATGATTCATGTACGGACATTGAGATGGAAAATAAACCAAGAATGAAAGGCAAAGTAAGACGGTATGTTATGGCGAAACGGGCACCTTATGACGGAGGGAATCAATCTTGGATACAAAAATCTATAGAAAGTCTCTTAATAACGGGGGTTTCGATACTATGTTTAACTCTATATGATAATTTTGACAAGACGGTGCTGTTGTTATATAGTATGGTGGTCATATGTACCTTGTTTCTTCGATATTCTTATTGGTCGTTTCCGCAAGTTCTTTACCTCTACTTATTACCTCTTACGATCTCAGTAGCTAGTGATCAAGATCATTTATTGCTTAATATTGCCTTTTCTTTAAATTGTTTGCCTCTTCCCAAGCAGGTGAGATATGTTCTATCTTGGTGGTTCATGCCTGTGCTTGACGGTCTCCCTGATTTGATCGATAATCTTCAGTTATTGATTCAGTCGTGTTGTAAATCAAGTCTGACTTCGGCTGAGATTGAGCTTTTCTCAAACTTAATAGTCAATCTTATCCTTGCAACATCATCACCTCCTCTGGTTGTGCTACGATTCCTTATTCTTGGGTCATTTTTCACATTATGGCCCTTATTCCCTTGGCTTGACCAGATCAAAGCCTCGGCCACGGATAGTTCCCCACAAATTTACTCTTTGACGATGAGAACATCTCTTGCTTATTTACTAGTGATGGCGCTAGTAACCGTGTTCATTCTTCCCCATCTCCTGGAGACAACGCTAGTTCAATTTCTAGCGGCCGAACTTCTATCCCTTAAGCATCTCGGTATGATCTCTTACTGGGGCTCTCTTTTGTGCATTGTGATCCCTCTAGTCGACAGATATGCGCGGTCCTGGCCCCGAGACCGCCGTAGAAAAGTGTGGCATGGTTTGGTAGTCCTCATGTTTACTGTTCTGGGCTGCAACGTCGACTCGCCGTTTGTTCAATTGGCCATTTCAGGAGCACTCTATCTATTTCTGGCATCGGAGCTGCTTCGATGCTACGGTGTTCCTCCCTTCAGTCGCTTTCTCAATACCCGACTCCGAAAGTATACTGATCCTCGGGATACCTGTGGTCCAATTATTGTATCGCATCTGTTTCTTCTACTTGGTATTGCTCTGCCCATCTTTTTCTCGGGCTCTTCGTCTGGTATCGTTTGCTTAGGACTTGGAGACGCTGCTGCAAGCTTGGTGGGCCGAACATGGGGAAGACATCGATGGCCCTCGTCGTCTAAAACCGTTGAAGGCTCTCTTGCATTCGTTGTAGGGTCATGTGTTGGGTTGGCGCTTCTTAAAACGCTCGGACATGTGCAGGATAGCTTGTCGTTTAAAGGAATGTTGGTAACGGCGCTTGCGACGGCTACCTTGGAAGCCACAAGCGGAATGAACGACAATGTAATTGTCCCAGTCTTCATGTATATTTGTGTTCGGGTTGGTAAAAAGTGGGAATCAGTGTGATAGATATAGATAGATGTTTTGCATAAATATGCATGGAACTAATTGTACTTTCTACAGGTCAGATAACATTAAACAGCCATCAAATTTCTAGACAAAACAACCACAACTAGCAAATTATTCACAACCAGTATATCCCAAGCTCTTAGACCTTATCGTCACCATGTTCCCTCAATCCGGCCTCAACCATCTCACCCAAAGGTCCTGGAGCGCCTGGGAATCCAGCAGTCACATCAATATCGGTATTCGTTAGGATACGGTCAGGTAAGCCAGCAGTCACATCTTCCTCCGTGTGCTCAACGACCTTGAGAATGACGACTGGAAGGCCAATCAAAAGGGAACCAGCAAGGAGACCCCAGCACGAGGCAAAAAGGTTCATATAAGGAACGTTCAAAGCGTCCAACCGCCACATAATGGCAGCACCGGCAGATTGCATACCTTTATAAAAACCGGCAAAGATGGCAGATTTGCGAGGATTATTAGTAAGGGCGCCCATTAGCCAGTAAACGTAAGTCTGCCAGACTGCATCAAAGCCACCGTAGAACATGTAGAGGAACATTGGGCCAACATAACCAGATGTAGTCCAATCGTACTCAACCACAGTACCATTCTTAACATCGGCTCGAGTATAGTCTTGAAAGGCGTAGCCCCCCCCCCAGATAGCCCACATGAGGCAAAACAGAACACACCAGCCAACACGGGCCCGTACTTTGCGCGAGACGACATTAATATCAAGTAGGCAGCCAGCGATTCCAGCGCCGACGATCTGGCAAGACCAGTAGAGGACGTTGTTAAGAGATCGAGTCCTAATATTGAAGCGAGCAGCATTAAAGTCATTAAATTGGTAGGTATAGAACCAGTTGGAGGCGAAAAACATGGGGAAGAGACCAATAATGTACCAGTCGCTAATAAGGCAGTAGCCGAGAGACTTAAGTTCGAGCCAGGCACTAGGGCTTCGAGCGACTTGGACGGGGCTTCCATCGGCTTTCCTGACCATTGAGGCGGGAAGCATGAAGAAAGCAAGACCAGCACCAAAGAACATCAAGACAAGGAAAGCGACATAAGTGCTGTTAGGAGTGGCAGCAGCCGTCTCGCGGTTAACGTTTTGACCAAGAGGGATCAAGGCACCAATGACAGCACCCAAATTAAAAATAGACCAAAAGATAGAAATGTATCGGCCTTTGGTTTCCTCGGTGGCATACGACATCATGATCGTGCCCTGGGCCGTCCACAAACATGAAGCACAAACACCCAACCACGCGCCTGCAAAGATGACAAAGCCCTGGTTTCCATTGATGTTGGAAGACAAAAGAGAGGCAGCATAGATTCCGTAACCGGTACCGCCAAACATGAGAGAATAGCGAACGCCGATGAAGTTGCAAATTGTTCCCGAGAAAAACCCGATAGTAGCAAAAGTACAGTACAAGGCCACATTAGCATTGGCACTTGTAGTCGTGCTGACTTGACCAGCACCTCCTAAACCAGATAAAGCGTTGAACATTCCAGGGCACAGGAAGCAGATGAAGGAAACCATCAAGAGCTGGGATAAAGTGTCCCCATAAGCGGGAAGAACCCAGCCAAAGATCTTGGGTTTCTTGTACCAGAAGCGATCAAAGTTTGGCTGAGGAGCCGTGGTGGTTCCTTGTTCAACTGAATGGGTGGGCGAGAGAGAATCATCGACTGAGACTGCTTTCTCCGAGTTCGTGGACATCTTTCAAGCTGGGATGAATATACTCCGGCGGCTTGATCCAGATATATATTCACTCCCCGCGATTAAAGTCGATTATCATCGACTTTTTTCACGCCGTGTTAGTGGGCTGCTTATGTAAGATCGGGTTAGAATCACCAGTTGCACTTTGCTCAACATCCTTGACAACCAGGATCTCGGCAGAAAATCGAGCACTGTAGCCGAGACTTCAATAGCTTTTCTCTTCTATAGTTTCCAGGTCGCCATTTAACTGTTTCTCCCCTATCACTTCATCTCTTTGTGATCTCTTTGTGATCTCTCTTGCTCCTGGACACTATTTCACCCCGAGATTATCCTATCTGCGGCTGTACCTTATAGTAATGTAACGTGGGACCATCCAATGTAACATTGGCCTTGCGGATAACAATCAACGTAACGTCTCGCTGGCTCAAGGTAACCTTGTCTTCTATCGTGTCACTTGTCATCGCTGTCTTTATTGGGCACGCCCAATGCATCATGAATAAGCGCGATAAACAGGCTGGGAGGTCTATTTGTTCCATTATCTTCAGAGATTAGCAAGTTGTGATTTTGACCGTATTCGAGCACGCTTTGTGCCCGTATTGTGCCAGATCAGCTTGTCTGCACTCAAGTCAAAACGTCACTTCCGGACTTGGGTCCCTCACTGTAACGTACGGCGTTGAAGTCTTGCTTCACCAGCCACCTCAGCCACAGAAGGATGGCCAGAAAGCCACAGTGTCTTATCCCAAGCAGTCGGTTAAGCGATTACCGGAAGGTTTTGATCGACCTTGCTGACCTCCTAACTTACCGTCATGACTTCTTCATCGATTCTTCAGGTCTTCAAATCCTCGTCGGAAGCTTCAAAATTTGTCGCCGACCAAATTGCCTCTGCTATCAGCTCGTTCGAGCCCACAAGCGAGAAGCCCTTTCTCGTCTTAGGTCTTCCCACGGGCTCGACTCCTGAAGGAGTCTATGCTTTGCTTGTCGAATACTTCAAGCAAGGAAAGATTTCGTTTAAAAACGTGGCTACTTTTAATATGGTACGGGTGATCATCGGATCTCGGAAAACCTAAGCTAACAGTCAAGGATGAGTACGTGGGATTAGGCCCAAAAGATCCTCAGTCGTACCATTATTTTATGGAGAAGAATCTCTTTTCTCATGTAGATATCCCTAGGAACCAGATCCATATCTTGGATGGTCTTACTCAAGACATTGAGGCCGAGTGCGCTAATTATGAATCTGAAATCAGAAAATTCGGAGGTATAGATATTTTCTTGGGTGGTCTGGGACCTGAAGGTCACATTGCTTTCAATGAGTGAGTTAATATCTGTCTTGAAGCTCGACTAACCCCACTTCAGAGCTGGATCCACACGAGATTCTCGCACCCGAAAAATTGCTCTAGCCGAGTCCACTATTCAGGCCAACTCGAGGTTCTTTGCTTCCCCTGAAAAGGTCCCTCGGTCTGCTCTTTCGGTCGGTGTAGCCACGATCTTGGACGCGCGACGGGTCATCATCTTGGTCCTTGGCAAATCAAAGGCTCATGCACTACACGAGTGTGCTCAAGGACCAGTTGGGCCTAAGTATCCTGGATCCTATATTCAGACTCACTCAAGTGCTCAATTTGTCTGCGATGCCGATGCTGTTGGTGAATATTAATGTACACTATAATATCGATGCTGGGATATTCTGCTGTATTTTAAAGAAGTGAAATTTCGATAACATGGTTACACCTTTCGTTCCTTGCTGCTCTCTTTTTAGGGAGCCTTATTACCATGCATCTACGATTGCGCCTGACAATACATCATTCACCTAAAAGTTTGACCATGAGACTTCCTCTAAAAATAAGTTATCAAGCCTAACCAATACCTTTTTTTCCAATTCTATGCACTATAATCAACTTGCACCCCTGTTTTTGCCGCCGCGGCAATCGCCGCTCCTAACACGCTTCCATCTACAGCCTCCCGTAATATAATTTTGTAGCCCAAATCTTCTGTTAATGCATCCAGATAACGTGTGCACTTTTCCTTCAATTGCGAGTAATGGGCTATGACTGAGCCAACATAGCCTATATAAACTTCCTTCGAACTTGTTGACTCCCCTTTTTCTCCTTCATTATCTTCTATAATGTCTGATAGAGCAACCATAGAGCTGGCAATCAGAGCCGCTGCCCTTGTGGATACCGCACTAAAAATGAGACGGAGGAGAACGATATCGTTGACCGAGATATCTCCAGGGTGAATCTTTGAGAAATACTCCAGACCCTTGACATCGTCCAAACCCTCAATAACATTCATTGTTTTGGTAGCAAGTCCATATTGTTTATCAAGCCCTCTGGGAGTTGAACCTCGGAATAAAAGGCCATCTTGGGTAAAATCCACTATTATCAGCCTTGAGACCTCTCCAAGATATCGCCCAGACGTCAACGGTTCCAACGGTTGGTAGCCAGGTAGTTCTATGGTAGCATCCAGCTCTTTATCCCATCTTGTGCAAGGCAAATAATCCTTCCCAAACATCGAAAGTTCTACGTTGACTAAGCACAGAG
Source organism: Trigonopsis variabilis (assembly GCA_003707065.3). Classification (NCBI taxonomy): domain Eukaryota; kingdom Fungi; phylum Ascomycota; class Trigonopsidomycetes; order Trigonopsidales; family Trigonopsidaceae; genus Trigonopsis; species Trigonopsis variabilis. Next base: position 315,517 of record PPXM03000010.1, on the reverse strand, counting down.
GTGCCACAGCGCCTTTTGGCCGTTTACCGGATCCAACAGCATTCGAAGGAATCCTCATGCACGCATTACAGCCAGTCCCTAGGATAAGTCCAATTCTGGTCGATGGAACATTATAATTTAAAGCTAGCAAGCAAGCAACGCCATCATTGATGACAGCTTTGACTTGTCCCAAGATATTATATTCCGCCAAGGCTTTTTCTAAGCTCTGTCGAACGCTCCAGCCCATTATATTTTGAGCAACTTCATATCCTTTGCCCATACCCAGTATCTTCCCTTCGGCATCAAGAGGAAATGACCACGTGACGCCAATCCGGCATGGTCGTGACCCGAGTTCCGGGTGCTTTTGGCAAGAAGAGACAAATATATCGTTGAACTTGGAAGCAATCCAGCCAAAGAATTCGATGCCGCTCAGATTCTTCACCGTGTCATTGACATCGTATGAAGTTTGATAAATAATTTTGGGATTCGTATCTGCTCCAGAAAGGTAAACAAGAGCTACTCGAAGAGTCGACCCTCCTAAGTCGATCGTGAACCAGAACCCTTTTTCTTCGCCCGTAGGTAGGTTCTGGCTGAAGGAAGGTAACATTGTAGAAGGCGAATGGTCGAGCGCTGCAAGCATTTGCTTTTTAAACTCGCCTGTCAGGGCGTTGATCCATTCTAACGTGGTCGACCGGACCAAAAGATTCCAATTCGATTCAAACGTCGCCTGGCGCAGATTCAACGACATTATCGAGCTATCTAAGCTTGAGTAAATGTCGGTCGAAGATCCATCCGTAGTCTCACTTGAACAGGAGTCGGCATCACTAGTCAAAAGGGGCGAATAAGTCGACTCGGAGATGGACACTGGCGAGGGCATAAGGTGAGAGAATGAGAAAAGAGTGGATAGACCGGAGGTGACCCGCCGCTTATCAATATCTTTGTTATTTCCACTTGTTCGCTGGGATGCGACATGACCATCTAGCAGACGACATCCTTAGTGCACGTGACATACAACGTCGCTTTGAGCGATGTCACATCCTGTTATCTCGTGTCGCGCTCTCGTCAAGCAGTCACTTGATAACGATGGGCGTTACGGATTCCCCATGGTCAGCGCTTATCTTGTCGCGTGCCGAACTACTTAGTCTCTGTTATCTGTTGTTCAGGCTGTCGATGTAACCTCGCCGATAGTATGTTACATTGTCGGCGGGCCCCAGACACAAAGAGGTCTTATCAGGCAGTTAATGACCTTGGAGACACTTATTTAATCCTCTTTTCGCGTCTTCTTACCAACTGGCGCAGTCCCCGAACGTAAAGTATCTGTCTAACGTTACAGCCCGTATATTGTAGGTTACATTCTCTCATGCCATGGCTACTGTCTGCATTATTTTTCCATTAACAGAACATTATGCATTGATAAAAAAAAGTCCCTTATCTTTCGTCTCCGTTTATCCGACCCCAGGCTCTTATAGTACATGTGCGTGAAAGTATCAGTTTCTACCTAGTCTTGGTTCCATCGACTGGCATTCATTGTGACAGTTGTGCATGAATGGGTCACCCTGAAGCCCGTCTCTTCCAACGTCTTTGATAATTTCTCATCAACCCCGCTAAGAATGCAAGTTTCCAATCCCGCTTCTCGGTACTGGGTCAAGACAGAGCAAATAAGTCCCAGTTCAAACACACCAATGAGGTCTTGGTAGGTCGAATCGACCACTGAGCCACAGATCCCCCCAACGCCCTGACCCTCGTAGATCCAAGGCTGGTATTTCGCCAGTTGGTGCTTGGCGGTGAAGGCAACTGTACATCCAACCACGGTCTGTCTCTTCGACTCTAAGGCCACAACTACCATTCCATCAGCAGGGGACTTGATCAGCCTATACAGGTCCGTCAGGTCATCAGAGTTTCCTTGATTCTTTGAAACTAGTGATATAACCTCTTCCATCATCTCAGTTGATCGACACCGGTCAAACTTCACGCCGACCACTTGTAACTCCTTGACAAGCTTCGGCGAAGCCTTCCATTCACCAATATTATCCATTTTCATCATCATGCTTACTTTGGACCTAGTGAATTCCCACCCTTGTCGCTCAAACCAAGGCATTTCGTCGTCAAAACTCTCCATGGGAATCCCCGGAAGGAAACACGGAAGATCACAGCCCAGTCGAATAACTTCAACGTTGCGCGTATTGACGAGATAATTAATGGCCCGAGAATGAAGATTGTATCCGATAGAGATCTCGCGTCTCGAAGGTTCGACAAACAACATCATGATTGAACCTAACGTTTCTTTGGTGTTGACCCAAGTGCCACAGAATCCATAAATGGACTCTGTTGAAGAATTCCGAATCACAAAATGCTCCTGACTGGTATCAAATAATATCCGGAAGGCCTCTGTACAAATATGCCTGGAAGGAAAGCAAGCAGTCCAGAGATTAATTACTCCCTTAAAGTCACGCTCAAGTCTGAACCGCTCTACCAACCTAGAAATATTAGAATTTCTTGAGATACCAGTGTCACTCACCAATTACTTCGAGATCGAGAAAGAGCCTTTGGGTACGTTCCTGGAAATGAGCCAGTCGGAGTCAATAACCCAAATAAGACTTTTGCCGCAGTTTCCATAGCCTCATCGGTGAATTCGTAGGTACAAAGATAAGTTTTTACCGACCGATCAAGAATGAAATCGTAAGGAGACGAAGTTGCGATAGCAATAACATGCTTATTTCTCGACTGACATAACAGAAATACATGCTTCGTAAGGCCGATTTGATACATGTTACGCGAAGCATCCGTGGTCAGGATAATGACTGTTTTGACCCGGTTGATTAAATTTTCAATTAAGGGGCTCATTCCGTTCGCAGTGTAACTTGAATGAAGAACCTTACCTTCATACAGTTTTGATAACATTCGGCCAAAATGTTGGAATACCTCCTCCCCAGCAAATAAGTGAGGATCTTCCCGTTGATTTGATAATAAGGGGACAACCAAGGGTGACAACAGAAGAATGCCATCAGTTGGTTTCATAGATTTTGACAGAGGAATCACTCGGGTGTGATCACGAACCAAGGTTACAGAACTCTCATAAGCCTTTTTGGATAAACGAAGGTTTGCCTCATGCAGTTTGAAGGAGTTCTTTAAATCACAAGGGCTCAGAGCCTCTGACCAGGAAAAGTATTTCGCTTTCAGCTTCGCTATCCGCTGTGAAGCTTTGATAACTTCATCTACCAACAGCCCATCATCTACCGCTTCTCTTATGCCTATGATGGAGTCTTTCTGGAGCTTATAGCTATGGCAAACCATAATCAGATCACAGCCGACTGAAATTGCCATCACAGCGCCATGTCGTACGCCGATGTTCTCATGGAGAGATTCCATTTCCAGACATTCGCTAACGATCACACCATCAAATTTTAGCTTCTTTCGCAAAAGATCAGTGACCACGGTTTGCGATAAACATGCATGCATTTCTTTTAATGATATTTTCGGTAGAGCGCAACCGCCTACCATGATAGAGTCAATATTGGCATCGATGGCCCTTTTGAAGGGTATCAGAGAGCCTTGGTCTAACTGCTCCAACGTTTCAGATACAACGGGTACCATAACCATTGAATCTACAGTCGCGGTGCCATATCCAGGAAAATGTTTCCCGCATGTTGCCATTTTTGACTTTTGCATTCCTTTCATGTACGCTAACGCATAGTTCGCAACTTGGTCTGGATCATCGCCCATAGTCCGAACACCCAGCAGCCGACTAGACGAGTTATACAAAGCATCTAATACTGGACCTAACGTCCAGTTAAACCCAATCGATTTCATCTCTTCGGCTGACGCTCGCCCAACTTCATACAGCAACTCTTCTGATCCAGTTGCAGCTAACGCCATCGCTCCGGGAAACTGGGTAATATAATCGGAATCATGGAGATTATTCATCATTCCGTTTTCTTGATCAACGACAATGGCCAGTGGGTGCTCATGGCCAGCCTCGTATGCAATCTGTTGAAGTGATAAACACAGCTCCCGCGCTTGAGCAGCACTTTCCAAGTTCTTGGCCGATAACATCACTGTCCCCACATGATACTCTTCGATAAGTTCTCTGACATGATTTGGAACTGTTGTGCCCGAAAACCCAATCAAAAATAATTGACCGATTCGCTGGTCCATCGTAAGCTCCCCATCACATTGATTGCGACCCATCTCTCCAATTATCAATCAGTTTTGAGGAAGATAGAGAAGACCAGCCTTCAATCGTTTGCCTGTTGACTTGGCTTGCTCCTCTTTATCGTCCTATCTAAAAGCTGTCAAGTTACGCCGTCAAGAATTTGTTCCCAACCCCACAAAACCCGGCCTGAGCCGTCACCCGAATACCACATGGCTGACAAACTCTTCAAACTTGAAGCGACAAAAACAAGTATTTTGAACAAGAGAGACAGTTACCCTCGTGAGAGTATGCTTTTTGTCAGATCATGAATCTGTCTCAAGCTTCTATTATCACCTTAGACTCATAATGGAGACATACTAATCACCTTAACAGCCTTGTGAGAATGTGAAATTTTAGATGACTATTTGAGAAGTCGTCTTTTCTTGGGACATCCTTTCATTGCATAGTCTTTACCTTATAACTTCAGCAGTACTATATTGGAAAATCTTTCGATCTCATTATTTTAAATTACTTCAAGTACGTCATTATAATTATGGCCTTGCTGTTGCACATATCTGATCTAGTGCTATAGTCCTGATTACTGTCTCGTTTGTCCTTACTCTTATACTTACCATATCCAAGCAATATCCTAGATTCTATTACTTCTATTATAACGCTACGTTCCAATTCTTGTGATGATCTTTTGCAACCATTTTAATCTGGAAGTAAGTGCTTTGTTCATTTTATTGTCACTTAAAAAGTCCTCAAATACTCGTGACGGAGTAGAATCTTTGAATTGTAGAAAGCGTTTTATGTTTATGACAGGTTTGCTGGAGGTATTTATGGTCTTGGAGTTACAAATGGAGCCATTATACCTTGCAATCTAGTTTCTCGTAGTTATTATGGAATTATTCAGAATAGAAAGCCATTTCCAATGTGCGTTGCTAAATTAGTTCATCTTTTTCAAATTACCCTCTAATTGGAGTTTGTTAGGGGAGGACTATATTGGTCTTAAAACCCAGCAGAAAAGATGGCGGCTTCAGTTTCACGAACGAACTCATAAGTACTCTCTTTTCGTGCTTTTTCTCCTCTATATGTTGTTTACAGTTCTTCAAGGGAAAACAATCGTAAAGTTACCCTTACAAAACACTTTTAGGCTACTGTAGCGCAAATCAACTGAATTTGACAGAAGAGGTCTGCACATCTTTAAGAGTTCCTCATGGCCCAATTGGTCACGGCGTCCGCCTACGATTTGTTCGAAAGCGGGAGATTCCAGGTTCGAGTCCTGGTGTGGAAGAACTTCTAATTTTTTTTAATTTCTCAAAAAATTTCTTTAATACAGTAAATTAATCGACAACACCTTCTACGCATAAGGGAAAACTTAAGAATGCAGTAAAACCAGTTTCCAATAAAGTACATACAGGCACCAAGATGTGAGAACAACAGACTCACTCATAGTCCACCTCAATATGAGCAGGTCGTTTCTTCGGCTGTTCATATTCTATTTCCAGCTCAGGCTCCTCTTCCTCCTCATCACTTTCCCCAGAGACTATATTATCCAGCATGTCTTCCATGTCTTCATCATCTTCATCCTCGTCCTCAATGTATTCGACAGTATCAACATCCTCATCTTCCTCGTCTTCGCTGACAATATCAGGGTCCTGAGCGAGATTCTCAGTTTTAGCCATGACCTTCTTCCAAACTTCCTCATCAACATTTAAAGGATTGTCACCGTAGGCACCACTCTTCAGACGATTAAGTAACTCTTGTTCGATGGTTTGTTCGAGTTTTGCAGCTTTGAGTGCCTTTCGTTCCCTGGTCTCTTCTCTCCTTTTCACCTTTGGCTTAACGCCAACATATTCCCGCTCATACTCCTTTTTGGCCATCCTGCGCTGAATCACGGCAACCTGCATTAATCGAGTAAGCCGTTGTTTACATTTAAATTTGAGAAAATTAGGCCAGAACTCGAGATGATGGTCAATCTGTTCTAATGCAGCTGATAACTGCTTGGACAACTTAATTCTTCTCCACCATTTATTTGGCAGATTCCTTCGCTCCTCGTTTTTTATGTAAAGGTACAGCTTCCCGTCAACTGATCGAACAGTGGCATAGTTTGAGTTTGCTAAAGGACAGCTTTGTCGATTGCAGAGCCCAGAAACATTGTATTCATTCCGACAGAAGTTTTGCTCGGCTGCCGATCTAGAAGGACAAGTCAGCTCATGAGGAAACAGAAGGTAATATACTTGATTTTATAAGCACAAAAATGATTGTTTATCACTCCCCATACGACCTAGACTGTTAGAATAGAGATCAGAAACTTTAAATACCGAGTCGCTCATTGGTTTGGATGAGTCTGAGAAAAAAAATTTCGGCTGGGACGTTACAACAACAGGAGGGTGACACTTGGGACTTCAGTTAATTTTAGGTTGAAAAGATCCAAACGTCATAAGATATGACACCTTCTCTCTTTGTTTTATGTCTAAAGCAAGAATGCTGTTATAGGGAAGCAGATAGTGGCAAGAGAATTTTCGCTGGAGGGTTGGATGAAAGTTCCACGTTCTCATTCAATCGGAAGAGAAAACTACTGTAGGATGTAGAACTGACAAGTCATAGACTACTGAAAACAGAAAGCGGTATATCAACTCCGAATGTGTAAAATCAGGAAAAAACTATCTAGAGAAGCATTAATTTCCATCAGAGAACGACTTTAGGTTCCGCAGAGAGAGCGACAATAAAGTCCAATTTAGACGGCCAAGAGCCATTGAGATGAAATATCAGGCACTCAAGATATGTTTCTAGTAGTGTAGATGTGATGGAGTGATAGACAATTCAGAAAACTGTGATATGTCCAATCTTTGTAACGTGTCGCATTACATTGGGGTTGCCAAGTCAAAAAATTTCCCTTGACACTGAGTGCTTTCAATTTCTAGGATGGGCCAGCCTAATAAAGAACCTACAAAGAAAAGGAAACGAGATAAGGAAACCAAGGAGGCTCTTAAGGAGGACAAGAAAAGTCTAATAGAGGGCGACGCTCAAGAAGTCCCGGCGGCAGTGGCTTATGACGATGCTACGCCGGAGATTATAAACCAGGAACCCGAACTATTGAGGGCAGTCGCGCTGAAAAAGAGAAAAAGTAAGGCAGCAAATACTGAAAAGCAAGTCAAATCTGAAATAGAGCCTACAGACTGCTTTTTCAAGGTTTCGACAGTTATGTATGTCTCGGTTGCACCTATCTTCACCTCTAATCCGTTATCAGGAGTTAGACAACAACATTTGGACCCCTTGATATTAACTTACTTCCCTCCTGCCAGAGGAATCATTCTTTCTCACTTTAACTCAAAACTTCATGGATGTGCGAAGGTTCAAAATGACAGTCCTTTCGCTTTCACTTGGACCAGCGCGGACCTTTTAGTGTGGAAGCCTCAATATGGAGACCTCATTGATGGATGGGTAAACATGCAGTCACCTTCTCATATAGGCTTATTGGTGCATAATACGTTCAATGCTTCAATTAAACGGGACATGATACCGAAAGATTGGAAATTTGTCGCCGCTGAAGCTGATGAGGCTTCTCAACAAATCACTCAAGACGAAGATGAAGAGCAGCCGGCCGTGCAAGTTGATGATGAGCAAGTCCAAGAGTTTGCTACTCCTGGTAAACCAAAAGAGTCTACGAGTCTAGGTTGGTGGTATGATGGCCAGGGACAACGAATTGAAGGAAAAATTCAATTCTACGTCTTATCTCTAGAAGTCTCGGGAAAAACTGCATCTGTACATGGATCCCTCTTGCCGATAACTAGGGATTAATATCTATTGTATATATTATGGGATGATATGGCGTTTGCACAATTATGTATCGATGTAATGTAACGAGTCTGGCTCCAGAGAACTGTCCAATCGATGGATTACCATATAAGCACTATTCACACCCTTATAATATCGTTGGAATGTCCCGTAGATATGGGTGAGAGGTACCCTAGCAACCTGAATTTGTCGACCTGAATTTGTCATTAGAAGCCACCGAACGTGGCATTATATCATAATAGTCGCGCAAGAGATCGCTATCAAAACATCTCAGTAGCAGCAAATTTCTCGACATGAATAGGAATTGGGATATACAGGGGCCGCACGGAATAGTATGAAGGGAGATATATAAAGAATGGGAACTCCTGAACTGACTCCATGGCTCTATTTAAACGGCAGCTTTCTCCGCTTCTTCTCGAAGAATCTCTCTCAGCCTAGTCTTATTTGGAGGAGGATATGGATCAAGTTTAGTTCTTTGGGATTCATTCAAGGCACCAATGAGACCACTAAACTGTTAGACAAATCAGGGATATGATACGTACCTGGGAGAGCAAGCAATAGCTTGATTTTTCCCTTTCAGAGCTTTAGCAATCTCCATCTGATGATTGTTCATCAGACTGGTATTTATGACAACAATGAGCCTTTTCTCCTGTCGTAACGCGTCAAGAATAGATCCCGTTCCTACATTATGGTGAGACAAGAGCCTTTCTGTTCTTACCAGCATGAGAAATCACGAGATCAGCGTCATTCATCTCATCCTTAATAGCCTGGGTAAAACCAAAACCATATATAGCCAGTTCTTTGCCACAAGCATCCTTTGAGAGCCTAAAATCGATAACATATGTCAAACCTCCAGGAGACAACCTATCAGGTTCTGTATTCATCTTTCGTCCCCCTAACGCTTTTATTGCTTCATTTATTCCTAATTTAAAGTAAAATTCCCCTTCTTCAGGTCCATATTGGATCCTCAATGAGGTGAACATGGCAGTCTGAAACACCAACTGCTCGAGGAACTGCGGTTTGAGAATTGAAGATATCAACAGAGGAAAAGCTACCGTGGCACCTGAGGTGACGAAGACGGTTTGCGTTTTATCGCGCTCTGTCATAAAGGGTACAGAGTGAGGTATTTGGAATGAGTTATAAGTTCGACGCGTTTTCTTGTATCGCTCAATAGTTACGTTACGTTCATGTTACGTATCACAATAGAGAAACTCCGAATTAGCGAAAAAAAAAAAGGTGCTACATTTATGGACATCCGGGGAATGGTGCGATGGAGTCTAAGGTTTAAAATAAGGACACACCAGACACGACCTATCAGTATACCCGTGGGTCAGGGCCAGAAGCTATTGGCAAACTATAGTTTTAGACCGGAATATGAAGAGACATCAAACTATAGGGAGAATGCTCCCTCACCAAACGATAAGATCATAGTTGCCATGTCATCTGGAGTGGACTCTTCAGTAGTCGCAGCCATGATGGCGAAGAGGTTTCGAGATGTCACTGGAGTCTACATGGCTAATTGGAATGATCCTCATAATGATCGTTTCAGTCTTCGAGATACCTTTAATACCATGGATAGAGATCGTTATAAACGTCCGCTAAGGTTCAAAAAGAGAAACTTACTATTGGAGGGAAGTATGGAGGAAACTTTCGAGTCGGAGACAGGGATCAGTCTGATAACTGACAGACAAAGTCCAGAGTCTAATTATAAGCGAGACATTCAAACTGTCAATGGTGTTGATGGAGCAAGGAATGGTTCAGATTGTGTTGAAAGAGATTGGGCAGATGTCCAGAAGGTGTGTCAGTATCTCGATATACCAGTATTACGGATCAATCTAGAAAAAGATTATTGGAATGATATTTTTCAGCCGATGATTGATTCATACTCACAAGGTTATACGCCTAACCCTGATGTCTCATGTAACCGACAAGTAAAATTTGGTCGTTTGCTGGACCGGCTTGAGCAAATGATTGATAGGGAAGATGGAAGAAAATGGTGGATAGTCACAGGTAGTGTGGAGATTTAATAATTCTGACAGAATAGGTCATTATGCCAGAGCCATGCTTGATGAAAGAGATAATGTACAACTGCTTCAAGGTATTGATCCCAAGAAGGATCAATCATTCTATTTATCAACTGTCAACCAGGTCTCTTTGAGAAATGCCCATTTTCCCCTTGGCTGTTATAAGAAAGCCCACGTCAGGCGAATTGCCAAGGAACTGGGCATTCCGACTGCTTTGAAGGCAGACTCTCAGGGGCTGTGCTTCGTTTCTCCTGTCTTTAAGAAATTTAAGGATTTCCTCGATGAATATATAGCCCCTTTTCCTGGAGAAATCATTACTACTGATGGTAAAAAGGTGGGCACTCATAAAGGTTTATGGCACGCAACCATCGGCCAAAAGAGCGGGGTCGTGATGCCTCAAGGGGATCCAGACTCTTCAGGTGTGTGGTATGTATGCGATAAGGATATAGAGAAGAATCAGTTGATCATTTGCCGAGGTCGCGATAATATCGCGCTGTACTCGTCTGGCTTGGAATGCCAAGACTGGTCATGCTTCGACCATTCGGTTTTCGATTCTATTCTGAATAAAAGCATTTATGTGACGCATAAAGATGGTTTTTCCTCGTACCATCTGCCAGTCGGAGTCTTATCCTGTCGGGTTAGAAGTCTGCAGAAGCCCATTAGTGTCAACAAATTGACTATTCATAGAGACAATAAGTCATTTCTTCGATTCCATTTCATTGAACCTATATTTTCCGTTCCTCCTGGCCAGAACTTTGCTGTCTATTCAGGTCCCCAAGTCGTTGGCGGCGGAATCATTTCAGACCGCACACAAGTTTCCGAAACACCAAGATATGAACATGAATTTAAGAAAGCATTCAACACCGATCTCTCAGATCAATTTCTCCTTCTGAATCCTTTTTGATTCTTGTCGATGTTTCTGCGACCGCCAAAATGATTAGTCTCTAGGCTTTTTCAAGTCGATGAATCAGAGCAATAATGCCGGACTGTTCATCCGAACAGGTTAGATTGTGATTAAGAGCAATTTGTAACAAGCCAGTTTCATTGATCACTGTTGTTTTTCCTGAAATCTATCATTAAAGACTAGTAGTAATACAAGAAGAAGTTTCTGTTCCACACATGTCTCATATTGGTGTCTGTTTACGGCTGGAGTAAGTTTTTCTTCCAAGTTTTGATATATATAGTAAATATATGCGATTGAAATCACTAAATACAAGAAATATCCACTACAAGGAAAAAGCCTATAAACAAACAAAAATATATCATCTGCAGAAATGTGCACGTTTTCTGAATATAAATATTGCCGAGTCGGGGGTTGATTTATCTCGATTAAAAGGTGTACGGACCGGACCACAACTACCCTATTCACGACAAATTGGCGTTTATATGTATGATTTTTGTAAGAGATGAACCGATATATCCTATGGAGCAAGTCTTTGTTAGTCTGTTTTTCGATCGTCCGCCGGGGGGATGCAGCGCGGTGATCGATTAAAACTCCCAACTCTGCCTCTCCAAAACAGACGTCCGATCCAGAGTCAGCTTGACTCTTCACTAACTGTGTACCAAGAATTTATGTTGATACCAGTCTAAAAATTGGCCTAGAAACACAGGAAAAACTTACAGTTGTGCGTGTCGATAAGTTTGACAGACGGTCAATCAGAATGAATGAAGAGAAACTGGTGACAAATGAATTGGAAGAGCAACCAGATGAACCAAAAGAGACCGATGAAGAGGCATCGGGGACTAAACTTCGAGAATTCATGTCTAAATTAGGTCGGACCTTATCCTCCTCGAGTGATCAGCCAGAAAAAAATGAGACTCGGTCATTGTCTCGCGAAGAACAAGAGGATATCTACGGAAAAACTGTGCTTAAATTACCTCCTGACGAATTAGATCGACTGTCGCGTCACTCAACAGCTCCTGAAGAAGAAGAAACTAGACGTTCAAGCTTGCCTCAGCCGATTGTTCAAGAGAGTCTTCATTCAATTGAAGTGCCCTCCGAATCAGTAAGCTCTTTATCACCTCCAAGAGTCAAAAACCACATAATACCTAGATCGCTATCATCCGCGGATATATACTCTCAAACGGCTCTTACAGGGAAGCATCTGCGAGATCATTCTGATATTTCCGTTATCAGTCAGGAGAATGGTGAGACTGGTGTTGAAAAAGAACGGCCTCATGGAGAGGACAATGAAGGACTGAATATAGAAAGGGCTCAAAGTGCTGACAGGCGTGAAGACCAAAATCCACCACGGCCTCGCTTTCGTCGAAACTTCACTACTGGTGTTGGTCAAGGATATGGAAAACATCGTCCGTCTTCATCTTATATGCACTCTAAATGGCAGGATATTAAACAAAACTTACGTCTCATTTCTAGAAATAAACGCAAAGTGAAAAAGAAACAAGTATTTGGCGCATCGACTGCGGGGGACCTGGCACGTCAATTTGGCGTAGCTGTTCCAGCAGTGTTGATGGTTGGTACTCATATCCGGACTACAGTATTCAATGAGCGAGGAATGAAGCGATTGCCTATTTTGTTGGAACATTTAAAATTCCATATAATTTCGCTGAATATCGACGATCCTCATGAACGCTTTGTTCGTCTTCAAGTTGTGACGGAATACGGAGACGGCATGACCGGACTAAGGAGTGTAATCGTGCGTGATTTTAGAGATTTTGCTAATCTTCACTCTCGCTTCAAAGTTGCCGAGATTCGAGCCACCAAGAAGTTCAAGCTGCCAAGATTCCCAAAGGCCACTTTACCATATATGCGTTCCTTTAGAGATCCGGAGTCGTCAATTATCCCATTTGACGATGAAGGTGATTCTGCTCGACCCGGCGGAATAGCACAATCACTCCAACCTTTTCGGAACAGAAGGGCTTTAATGAGCCATCACGCTCTTGACAGATCTGACGAAGAAGCGAGAATTAACATCCAGTTCACTGAAAAGCAATGCGTATTGCTGGAACAGTACCTCTACGAAGTCAGCAGGCGGCTTTTATTGCGACCAGAAGCGAATATTTTATGCCGTTTTCTTGAGATTTCTTATCTTAGTTTAATGCTGGCTGGTGAGAGGAGTTATAAAGGCAAAGAAGGCAGCCTAATTTTGAATTCTAGTGCAGCAGCTAGTGGATGGCGAGTTGGTCACATCAAACCTGGAGATCTTCAACAGATGTGGGTTCGGCATACTTCGAAATGGTTTGTCGTGCGACATTCATATCTGGCATGTGTGAACTCGAGTGCAGACCTTACATTACAAGAAGTATTTCTTGTTGATGCCTCTTTTAATGTTCGTTCTCATGTTGACACCAATGCCAACACGTCCAGCAATAAATTCAAAATCGGTTTCTATATTGAAAATAAAGAACGAAAGCTTCATCTTCTATCTGGATCTGATCGTGCCTTGACTCAGTGGGTAGAAAGCACCAATCTAATGAAGGAAAATACAATCTGGTCCAAGGTGCACCGATTCGACAGTTTTGCACCGATTCGACAGAATGTCAAGTGTCAATGGTTTGTCGATGCTGTAAGTTTACAGACCGATTTGAAACAATTGCTGACTTTAAAGAGAGATTATTTTTGGAATCTCAGTATTGCCTTGGATATGGCTAGGGATGTGATTTATATCCACGATTGGTGGCTAAGCCCGGAACTGGTACGCCATTATCATTTTCTGTGTGACTAATAACTTCCTAGTACCTTCGGAGGCCAGCAAATGGCAATCAACAGTGGCGAATTGACCGGCTGCTGAAACGTAAAGCGAACGAGGGTGTCAAGATTTTCATAGTAGTCTATAGGAATGTAGGATCAACAATTCCTATTGACTCACAATGGACGAAGCATTCCTTTTTGGATCTGAGCCCTAATATCTACATTGTTCGTTCTCCGAACCAATTAATTCAGAAGACATTTTTCTGGGCTCATCATGAAAAAATATGCATTGTTGACCACTCTGTCTGCTTTCTTGGTGGAATAGATTTATGCTTCGGACGCTATGATACCTTTGAACATCATCTTGACGATGATAAGCCTACAGGATTCGACCATACTTTGGAATCAATAATAAGCCACGAACCAACTCAAATATGGCCTGGAAAAGACTACTCAAACCCACGAGTCAAAGACTTTTATAGTCTCGACCGACCTTATGAGGACATGTACGATCGATCCAGGATTCCGAGGATGCCATGGCATGACATCCATATGCAGATCATCGGACAGCCCGCTCGAGATCTTGCGAGACATTTTGTACAGCGATGGAACTATCTTATTCGACAAAAACGTCCTAGTCGACACACCCCTTTGCTTCTGCCTCCTCCTGAGTTTACTCCGGAGGAATTGGAAGCTTTAGATTACAAAGGAACTTGTGAAGTGCAACTATTGCGGTCTGCTTGTGGTTGGTCGACTGGGTTACATGGAGAAAATTATGAAAAGAGTATTCAGAATGCCTATGTTAGGGCCATTGAGCAGTCAGAGCACTTTGTCTATATTGAAAACCAGTTTTTTGTCACTTCGACCGAATTGGAAGGAACCGTTATCCAGAATAAAATTGGCGAGGCCTTAGTGAACAGAATAATCCAAGCTTATGAGAATGACGAAAATTGGCGTGCTGTGATAACAATTCCATTGATGCCTGGTTTCGAGTCTGAAGTCGACCGACAAGATGCTACAAGTGTGCGTCTGATCATGCAATGTCAGTACAGGAGCATCTGTCGGGGAGAGAATAGTATATTTGGAAAGTTGGTTTTGGCTGGAATCAATCCTGACGACTATATTCAATTTTTCTCTCTTCGCCAATGGGGTCGCTTGGGACCAAACAAGCTGCTGTCAACCGAGCAACTTTATATCCATGCAAAATGTCTTATTGCTGATGATCGCACCGCAATCATCGGCTCGGCCAACATCAACGAGAGGTCAATGCGAGGAAATCGAGATAGTGAGGTCGCTGCTATAATACGCGATACCTATATGATAGAATCAAAAATGGGCGGTGAGCGATATATGGTTGGACGATTTGCCCACACATTGAGGATGAGGCTATTCCGAGAGCATTTAGGAATCAACATTGATGTTCTCGACGATGTGATCACCAAAACAGAACATCTACTTCGGCTGCCTACCGATGCTCTCACCGAATCTGAGCAAAAGCCATTAGATGGCGAGCAAGTTACAGAGGCTTTTCTATCCCAAACGTTTCATTCCTTCAACTATCTAGCAGGCATTCAGAATATTGGGCTGAGGGATGAAAAGGCCATTAGCACCGATTCGAGAATCCAAGGTAATGCTCGACATGCTGAAGACGTCGCAGGAGAAGGCGTCGACCATTGGAAGGAACTGAAAGATAAAATGAAGGAACGGAAGATAGATCCAAAAAAGGCTCAATTAGAGAAGGTTGCGGAGCACAGCCGGATCGATATTTCCAAAGAGGACATGGTTCTTTCTAATGATACTCTTCTACGCACTGCTCAAGTCGAAAGCATTAGAAGGCGGGAGTATTTCCGGATTTTGAATGAACGGCAGGGAGGAGAACGAGATGAAAGTCGCAGTAGAGGCATTAGCCAGTCTAGGGCTCATTCCCACGGGCAGCGATTTCCGAAATTCGACGGTGAGGAGGATGAGGATCCGATCTTGATTGATCCTTTTGCGTTCAAAGATCCTTTAGATGACGATTTCTATCTTGATATCTGGCTTAAAGCAGCGATCCGAAATACAAAGATTTACCGCCGAGTATTCAAGTGTCAGCCTGATAATGAAATTCAGAATTGGAATGATTACAAGAAGTTTGTTCGAGGATCTGCAAGGTTTTACGAGAAACAGATAGAGCGAGCGGATAAGGTCAATGGAAGACAGAATCATGACCACAGCCAAGATAATAATGCAAATTTGAATGAGAAAAATGACGCAGGGCCGGATAAAGCCAATTTGCAAGACAGATTGACAGAAAAAGAAGGACTGAAGGAAGAAGGACTGACGAACGACCACGGTGTTATCGAAGGGGCCAAGATGAATGGGTCGGCATTGGCAGACGGGAAGGTCGAGTCATGTCCCATAATGGCGGTGCCATCAAACGCATCATACTTGGACAGAGATCCTCGATTACTTGGAAATGGGAAGCCTAATAGCGATTCCTCTCCCTGTGGCCGACGCCGGAGAAATATAATGAATCAGTCTTATCGGGGATTAAGAATGCATAATTCAGTTGCGATTAGTAATCTTGCTAACGAAGATATGGATGTTGAGGAAGCGGAGCAGCTTCTTGAAAGTTTAAATGGACATCTGGTTATATTTCCGACCGATTGGCTTTTGCACGAGGAACAGAACGGTAATTGGTTCTTTAACATGGATAGACTCCCTCCAATAGAGATCTATGACTGATGACAAGACAATAGCGAGAACAAAAGATTGTATATTTAATTTAGAGATTTGTTTGTGCGATCCAGGTGGACGAAAATGACGTCCTGTCTCGTCTGTTAAAGTAGATGGAGCCATGCACAGACGCAGATTGGACCTCACTTTCTAATGACAGAGGACTAGTCTTGTTCAGACTATCGCTGGTTTGTTGCCAAGATTGTCGATGAATTCTACGCTTAAAATCCATCCATACACGAGGATAAGAGATCGATTGGAGGAGCGTAGAGCTGTGTTTCGTAAGGCATGTGCTTGACCACACAATTAGACATAGAGGGGCTTGACTAAGAATAAGCTCGAAAGCGTTCACAATTCCTTTTGCACTTGGAGACGACATTCCGCAAGGAGAATAAGAGTAGTAATCTCTCAACTTGGACCTTTTCTGGTTGAAAAAAGGCAAATCATTGACTAGTATGGCTCCAAGAACGCAATCGGCATTTTCTGCAGCTAGTCTGTCAAGAAGGCTTGTTTCTTCTGTCATATTCCTGATCAACTCCATCGCCGCCCATTCATTATCTGGGATGGGACCAACACTAAGGTCAATGTAGACGCAGTCAGGCCGACCAGGGCAAGGAAAAAAGCCACTAAAATCATAAATAATCACTTTCTGGTTAGAATCCAAGACAGATGAGCAAATCTCCTTCAACAACTGAGTCTTATGGGAGCAAGATGCTCCCGTAATCTCAACTGCCCTGACACGGGTCTTTCTGCCTAGGTCTGGGAGAACTTGCCAGAGTGGAGGTGGCAGAGAAGGATGAGAACTAAGGTAACTGACGTTAGATCGTACCTAAATGCCCGCTAACGTATCTAAGAGGGATGCCAGAGAGCCAGAGGAATGAAAATCCCATTGCATGGTAGGACGCGGGAACGATGATGGGTTGATGGGTATGTGAATACGTTAATAGAGCTGAATGACACATGGAGATATGAAGTTCGACGAAAAGGAAGAGGATTGAATCGAACGCTAGGTAAGATGGAAAAAAAAAACAGTAAGTATAGAGTGAGTACGCCGATCGAGGAGAATGACGATAATGCCAAGAAACTAATATACAATTTGCATTCAATATGGCAGGAACAGACTCTGCTCGTGCTCAACTTCCGATTTGCTCCACTCTCCTATCCTCCCAGTTTGCAGGTTCAAATTCTTCGAAATCCTTCTTTCGCTTTGAAGGCTGCAATTCATATAAAGTAGCCTGGTACTGTTGCTCATATAAGACTCTGTCGGGGTTTGAAGGAGCCCTAGGATGAGGGGGTTTTGCTTTCTTAGAATAAAGTTCGCGAGCTTTTTGTACAATATCAAAAGTATGCTTATCAGTTGAACTCATCGATTCCTCCACAGTCTCTTGTGTAGGACCAGGCTGCTGCCGCACATCTTCTTGGCCAGCTCGAGCCAGAGAGTCCGATAACGATTTGAGAGCGGCTGTGGCTCTATTAGATTCATCCACAAGCTTCTCTCGAACCGCTTTTGGCTCTGTGATGCGTTCCGGGTAGTCTGGAGTTTGGATATAGGTGTGGTTTGACGGCAAAGGAGGAAGCCAGCGAGGAATATACTTTGGTCGTTTATTAGGAGGTGCTAAGATTGTTGAAGGCTCTCTTTCTTCGAAGAAAACCGTGCGACTAGGCAAGGTACTCTTCGGATACAAGACCTTCTCGCTCTCATCCGATCGAGCAGTCTCATTTGACCCTAAAGGAAATCGTTCGACAAGATTACTCCGATCTATTTCTGGGGTTAATTCACTTAACGAAAGACCTTCGTAAAAGAGGAGCAAGCTAAGGTCGGATAAAGCTGGCTGTCGGGTTCGTCGTTGTATTTGGCTGATTTCGTGGAGTCGGCTGAGAAGATGAGAGAAATGGGTCTCTGCAAGTAAGCAAAGACAAGTTAAAACTGAGTCATCGATGGGACCAATCGGCAATGAAGCGAGGATTATGGCCACCGGACGTAAGAGGACGTTTGATTGTCCGTCCATATAGGACAAACCAAAGCGGTGGGAGAGAAGGTAGACATATGCGGACTGGACGACAGAGTGTTCTGAAATTAGATCCGTGATAATAATCGATGAGCCAGAATGTACTTTCTTTTCAGGCTTTGTTCATTCTATGCAAGCCAATTTTTTTTTTAATGTTATCTTATATTTACTATCTACTGACGTCCTGAGATAAGTATTCGAATCCGGCAAGGGTATCTGCACAGAAACTTTACGTCGCCAATCTCGATCGCGAGTTTATAGATAGCCACCACTATACGGGTACACTAGACGCGGGTTGATAGTTCGCCGTCGAGAACGCTACGAGGGTGAAGCCTATATCGTTAAAGTGCAGGCGACGACATTGCTTACATCGACGCGGAAATGCGTAGTCAGGAGGACAAACGCGTACCCAATGTAGCACTTAATAAATCGATTGTAGCACGATGGAAGATGCCTTGAAGATAACGAGGAGATATGATTTTTTTACGGCGACGTTCCGTGTTATTGGCGGGTACGATATTATCTTTAACGATAATTCTATTTAGCAGTCTTGGGAGCAGACATAAGAGGCCGAATTATCACGAATGGGCTCAGACTGTGGACCCAAGTTTGCAGCTGGACGACAAGGAGCAAACGGGATCGCGACCGTACGCCGTGTATCCAGTGCTCACAGAAACGGAAATTTTAAGGGACTACGAGAATGCACTTAAAGAAGAATCTATTGACTGGAGCAAGTTTGGATATATTCAGTATGCTACGGACGTGGAATATCTGTGCAATGCCGCAATGGTGTTTGAAAGGCTAGATTCTTTTGATACCAAAGCTTCCAAGATTCTTCTTTATGACAGAAGATGGTCCCTGGATGCCCCTGGCCATGTGTCTGAGATTCTTAAGCGATGCCGAGATCTATATAATGTCATTCTTAGACCTATCGACGTGCTCGAGGATGAAATCAGTGACCCAACTTGGTCTAAAAGTACGACCAAATTGCTAGTTTTCAACCAGACCGACTATGAACGGCTGATTTATTTCGACTCGGACGCAACGATTTCAGGAAGCCTAGATGAATTATTCACACTTCCTCCTGCGCTGATCGCTATGCCTCGCGCTATTTGGCTGGGGATGTCTAAATACGTGAAACGAGATGAAGAAATTCACTCGTCGATATGGAGTTTGTTGACTGGGGCAGGAGGGGATCCAGACATTGCAAAGTTCAGGCGCGGGTTCGTTTGGTCTAATCAATTGATGGTATTGAAACCATCACAAGACGTGTTCGAGAAGCTCATGTACTTGGTGAGACATAAGCATAAAGATGAGTTTGATATGGATCTTGTCAACAAGCTTTTCAGAATCGACGACTGCGTCAAGATGGTCCAAGTTGATGGGTCACCTCAGTGGTATCAGACATGTTTTGTTTTACCTCACGAGATTTATGACATCCTTACCGGCGAGTTCCGAAACAAAGATATTGATAGTCACCTTCCCTTTCTTTGCCCTGCAGATCAGCTTCCTGCCATGCTGTTTGAAAGACCGGAATGGGACGAGAATACTCAAGGAATCCCTTACTGGAGAGATTGGAACCCTATCAGAGTATTCACAAATGGAAAATACTTCCATTTCTCTGACTGGCCTATTCCCAAACCTTGGAAAGCCAATCCTTACTTCGACGTCGTTCCTGAATGCAACTCCTCAGCAACGGAGTTTGATGAGAAAGTTTTCTGTGACAGTGCAAGGATTTGGAACGACCTGTATACTGATTTCGCTCGTCGGAGGCAGATAGTCTGTCCCAGTCTTGATAACGAAGCCCTAGAAGATGTCTAATGGGACATTCATGACTATGTAATAGACACGATTACAGAAGAAGAAACATCAGTCGTACTGGTTCTTGGCGCACGTGTGAGTTGATTTTGACAACAGTTATAGCATATTTTGTTTTCCGCTATTTACATTCCTGACATGAACAGATATGAACTTAGTTGTTCTAGTTGTTTGCGTCCTCCTCGTAGATAATCTTTAATCTTATTCTTTCATGTTAACCTTGGACAGCTCCAGTAACTCACGACATCTCTTTCATTTTTGTGATGGCTGAACTCCGTTCGAGCCCATGAGATCAGTTCTTTCCTCGCTTCCCCTTTAGGCATTTCTAGAATCAGCTTATGCGCCTGCATTTCCAGCTCTTACTGTATAATTGTCTCATTATATCTCTATACAAATCGATGACTTGGCGCCTAATCAAAAACTGATGTCAATCAACTACTTGCAGCATTGTCTCTCACATTTTCCAAGTTTAACTCAAATTTAGGCTTGACTTTTTGGGACACTTTATAAAGAAACAAGGTACTTTTCATTGTGCCTCTCCAAAGAGAAGAGCCCAACTCCACAGCGACATTGCAACCGTTACCAGGGATCTGCTTGACTGACCAACTAGTGATTTATTGCGTTGTTGTTCAAAGACTCGATAGGAGTCAGCTTCATTAGATGGCTGATTTTGAATGGGACCAGACGCGTCTCAGTCAACCTTGGTTCTTAGAATTTCAGGAAATCTGGAGCATTGATAATTCTCTGGAGGATCCTGAGATCGAGGTCTCTCCTCCTGCCGAGCGGATCTGGGAGGCCCTCGTTGCTCAAAGCGGAGTGTCTACAAAAGGCATGATTCTGACTAATGGTAATGCGCGCGAACAGTATAATCCTTGGGGTGGTGGTGGAGGGGTGGAAATTGATGAGGGTGTGGATGAGGAAGATGTTGTGCCGAATCAGGAAGCGGTCTTTGGAATCTCACGAGCTACTAGGTCTCAGAAATTGGCAGGCCTGCCGTCAAGTCGGTTCCTGAATGCTGTTCATCGTTCAAGTGTGGGAGCCATGTCTGGGACAAGTTCTAATATATCAGGAGGAGGAGTGTTTTCTGGGCCAATCAATGGCTGCGGCCAATCGTCTACGATATCTCAGCAAGCGAGAAATGAACAGATTTTAATGGGAATATCAGGCCAAGTACCTGGCATATCAATTGCCGGAGGACGATGGAACGATGTTCAGATGGATGAGCTCAATCTCCTTGTGGATGGTAATGGAACTCAATACTTCACTCAGCAGAGGTTTCAGGACACGTCCAATTGCCGAACATTTCCTATTCTCTCCCTCAACCCCGTCTTTGAGTCTGCCTCTCAAGAGAGTGACGACTTAAACCTTTCACCTGCAGACGTTGCTAGCGCATGCATTCGTGATCCAGCTCCTAGAGTCACATCTTCTTCGAATCCTCTTCATATGCCGAGATAAGATCATTCTCCCACATCAATGGCTTCTCGATTTCATTGTCATACTGACTTGTATACTAACTATTATTTATATTTGCTGTTTCTGATGCTTTGCCGTTCGCTCATACACTAATTCTTAACAATTTTTGTTCATAGTTCGCTCCATTTAAGAGTTTTCAATAGGTAACATTTCCCATAATTGATAAATAGCCGCTTGTCATCCACGCGAGCATGACAGGCAGGTAACGTTACCCTGCTTGCTGAACTCCCAACTAGAAAAATTTTCTGATACTATCCCATTCTCTTTCAAAAATGGCAAAATCAGCAGCCAAGAAGAACCAAGAAAAGGCTAGACCTAAAGCCCTTGCTCCCAAAACGAAAGGTGCTTCCGTATCTAAGGATCGAAAAGCTTCTAAGTTTGCTCAACAGGCCAAATTGGCTTCCGTCTCTGTTGAGAAGAACAAGAGCTCTCGTGACTCTGATTCTGATAGTAGTTCTAGCTCTGACTCTGAGAACGAGAATAAAAAGGTTGGAAAACCTCCTACTGATAGCTCTAGTGATAGTGATAGCTCGAGCAGTTCTGATAGTGATTCTTCCGACAGCGGTAGCTCCAGTGATTCTAGCTCCGACTCTGAAGAAGAGGAAGATGTGAAAAAGAAGCCTGCTCAAGAGTCAAAGGCTAAGGAAGACTCTAGTAGTTCCGAGTCGGACTCTGATTCAGACTTAGACTCAGACTCGTCTTCATCCGAAGATGAAACTCCTAAAGAATCTGTTAAAGCTAAAGCCAAGGCTGACTCTTTGTCAAGTTCTGATTCTGACTCCGATTCTGACTCTGATTCGTCTGAAGATGAGGCTGCTGAGAAGCCTAAGAAGGAGAAGGAAAAGAAAGCAGAGTCGTCTTCGAGCTCTGATTCGGACTCTGACTCTGACTCTGACTCTGACTCGGATTCTTCTGACAGTGAAGATGAGAAGAAACTTGAACCTTCTAAGGTAGAAGAGAAGAAAAAATCTGAAAGTTCAAGCTCTGACAGTGACTCCGATTCTGATAGTGATTCTAGCTCTGACAGTGATTCCGATTCTGAATCTGAAGATGAAAAGAAAGGAGAATCAAAGAAGGAATCTAAAAAAGAGAGCTCTAGTGATAGTGACCGTGACAGTGACAG
This sequence comes from Trigonopsis variabilis, assembly GCA_003707065.3. Lineage (NCBI taxonomy): Eukaryota > Fungi > Ascomycota > Trigonopsidomycetes > Trigonopsidales > Trigonopsidaceae > Trigonopsis > Trigonopsis variabilis. The sequence goes on along the minus strand of PPXM03000010.1, from coordinate 292,788 downwards.
CTCCGATGATAGCAAGAGCTCCAGTGACGAAGAAGAATCTTCCGATGAATCTAAGACGGCCTCTGCATCTTCTGAAGAAGCTCCTTCTAAAAGAAAGACTAGTGATGAATATTTCACGCCCTCTAAGAAACAAAAGGCTGAATCTGAGTCTGAAACAAAGACTTTGTTTGTCGGCCGACTGTCATGGAACGTGGATGAAGAACGTCTCCGTCAAGAATTTGAAGATATTGGGGAGATCGTGGAGACCCGGATTGTCTATGACAAGAATACTGGCAAGCATCGTGGCTATGGATATGTTGATTTTGTCAATGCTTCTTCGGTCCCCAAAGCCATCGAACAAAAGCAAGGTGTTGAGATTGATGGCCGACCTGTTAATCTTGATGCGTCGGTTCCTCGAACTGCTAATCCTAGTTACAGCGAAAGATCCAATGAACGAGCTAATCGATATGGTGACGTTCCTTCTAGTCCCAGTGATACTCTATTTGTCGGAAATGTTTCGTTCTCGGCCAATCGAGACCAATTCTTCGAGATCTTTGGCGAGTACGGAAGCGTAATTGGTGTCCGTCTTCCTACAAACCCCGAGACTGGGGAACTTAAAGGATTCGGTTATGTTCAATTTGACTCATTAGATGGTGCTAAGGCTGCATTCGAGGGATTGTCCGGCACTGAAATTGACGGTCGCCCTGTTAGACTCGATTACTCCAAACCTCGAGACAACTCATCAAGAGGAGGATCACCTGCTCGCGGTGGACGAGGTGGAGGACGAGGAGGAACTCCTCGAGGAAGTCATGGAGGAGCCCGTGGAGCCCGTGGAGGACGAGGAGGACGAGGAGGACGCGGTGATTCTAGATCTGGAATCGAATTCAAAGGAAAAAAGATCACCTTTTGAACAAAAGTAGATGGTTGGAAAAGTTTTTGCTTTTGTATATTATTTTTGAAAGCAGTAGGTAATGAACCGTCTTGCGTACTATGCAACACCCGTCTCTATTGGTGACTTGAGACAGAAAGAAATTCAATCTATAAACACAAAGCAACTCATAAATGCCAATGATTCGATCTAAATATAACTATACACCTCCTTCTACATTGGGACTGGATTGGTTGTCGCTTGACCTCTAAGTTCAACAAATTCAACTATTTTCAAGGAAACTTGGTAGATATGCAGTTTCTGTTTATGAGAACCCCAAACATTTCTATCGAAAGTGCTGATCACCTCTTCCAGCGAATATTACCGTCATCACATGTTCTTACGACGAAAATAATAACTTCAAAGATGATAGTCCCGCAAACAGAATATTACGCAAGTAGCGAAGTAACAGCAGAAGCGATCAGGATCGCTGGCAACGACAACCTCTGACCACTTGAATGACCTGGATGTCCAGTTCATGACAAGGAACAAGCGGCAGAAAAGCGCACCACCAAAGGGCACTCAGCGTATTACTAAGTTTTTTAAAAAACAGATCATTCAAGATCAAGGAAGCTCGTTATTTGTGAGTCAAGGCACCCGAGAGACTGAGGAGGGAGAATGCGAAGAGTTCAAGATAAGAGAAGATAGCAACGATTTATATGAAATAAAGGAGGAGAGAACAACTGACGGCTCTCTAGTCAAAGTCGAAGACACCTCCGAGGCTCCATTTTGCTTAGTTGAAGATGACCTCAATGGAGAAGAAAAAATCACATGTCCCATATGTGGTACTAATTTGGGTGCATTGGAGGGAAATAACAGACAATCACATGTGAATTTGTGCCTGGATCAAGGTGGCTGTGAAAGAGTGGCAGTGGTCAAGCTTGAATACAAGAGTGAGGAAGCAAATGCCATTGATCTGGAGAAACCGGTGATAGTAGATGTTGATATGAAGGAAGAAATGTCTTTTAAGGCCTCAAAAGTAGGTTCTTCTGCCGAAGCCAATGAAGTGCGCCCGAAAAGACGATGTCCGTGGTTTAAGAAACTCGATTTACCTGGGGGAGTCGTTGTGGATGGGTTTAGTTTTGGTCAAGTACCTGACACAAAATATTATTTCTTATCTCATTTCCACTCAGATCACTATGGTGGACTTAGTGGAAAATGGCAGCATGGCCCTATCTATTGCTCCCACGATACTGGCAACTTGGTCAGAAAACATCTTCACGTCGCTGATGAATTTATTGTCAAGTTACCTGTTGACGTGCAAATCACAATCGGAGACCGCCAAGACTCCTTTACGGTGACATTGATTGATGCCAACCACTGTCCTGGTGCATGTTTGTTCCTCTTCAGGCATAAGACCAAAACCTATCTTCACACAGGAGATTTCCGAGCCTCTCCAAAACAGTTAGATCACCCTAGCCTCCGAGATGTGACTATTGATGCCCTTTACTTGGACACCACTTATCTCAACCCCCGATATACATTCCCTAACCAGAGAGATGTTGTTGTCTCATGTGGGTTAGTTGTGAAAGAGCTTAACGAAACAGGAAGTCTGGTTGATAAGGCCAAATTATCTTCCGTTCCCACTAGCATCATGAATATCTTTCGCCAGGTCCAAAGTCCGGCTGCTAAGCCTATATGGACTCCCGGACAGCTGTTGGTCTTGATTGGCACATATAGTGTAGGCAAAGAAAAGCTAGCGGTTGAAATTGCACAACAGTTAGATTCCAAGATCTTTGCCAACCCTAAAAAATTTACTACATTGTCCTTGATAGACTATCCCGAGCTGAAGTCTCGTCTCACCGAAGATCCTATGGATGCTCAGGTACATTTAACATCTATGTGTTTGAAGGCAACTGAATACCGTTCATATCTTGACCAATATAGAGGTAAATACACGAAATTGGCCATTTTCTACCCTACTGGTTGGAATTATTACCAATCTTCTACCATACGAACACTGATGCAAAGACCGCTCAATAAATTGGATAACATTGTATACAACTTAGACACGTCTTATACTTCTGAGAATGTCTTCCCGGCAAAAGGGTCTACTGATGACGTATTTCTCTTTCGCGTCCCCTACTCTGAGCATTCTTCATTTAGAGACCTCACTATGTTTTGTCGAGGGCTCAATATCAAGAGAATCATCCCAACGGTGAATATGAGCTCACCAAAATCTCGCGAGCGCATGAAAGTTTGGACAGACCAATGGCTTAGAGAAAATCACAAATCAGGAATCCGAAGATATTCTTCTGAGGAATGGTGATAGCTATGTTTTATGATTTCGAGCCTCTTTCTGTCTTCCTCTCATACTCCGCCAGCCTCTCTTCAAGCTGCTTGATCTTATTCATAAGCTTTTCATTGTGCTGAGTCAGTATTTCGATTCTTTCCTCCAAATCCTTGATATGCAGTCGCCTTCGTTCTCGTGACAGAGAAGCTGCGTTCCGATTTTTGAGCAGCTTGACTGTCTGCTTGAAGTTCTCCTGCTCTGCGCGTGGCAGATCTTCTAGTCTTACCCCAGGAGGAAGCTCGGGAATCTTATTGATCTTTACATTTGTCTTCTTCTTTTGTCTTCTGAGTGGTGCATGAGGGGCTCGAAATGGTGGGAGGACACTAATTTTCTCCAGTTCATCGTTATGTTTGTTCCCCTGCTCTGCTCCATCTCTCGGTTTAAGAGTAGATGAAGACGTGGTAAACTTGAGATGAAGATAATCTGCCGGCTCTCTTTTACAAGGAGGTAAAGAAGAGCTTGTCAAAGCTATGGTATCTTTGCCATCCACCTTGTCATCTAATAACCTCTGCGCTTCTCTAACGTCACGCTCGCTAGCTTGACTGGTAAAATTAGATGGAATGTTTACCTCATGAATTGACGGGGGCGAACTGCATACCTCGTGAGGGCTGAAAATACAACTGAACCCATAATTTGAAGACGCCAGGTTGTCCGACGACTCTTCAATCGACTCCTCTGAAAGGGAGCTGTAATTAGTTTCATGAGTCCATGAATCAAGGGATTCAAAAAAGATTTCGCGCGTGAGACTTAAGAGTCCAAATGAATCTGACCCGCCTCGATTCCGATTGATATCAATGGGGTCACTCTGTTGAAGGAAGTCATCGTACGATAACAGTGGCTTTTCACTCATCCCGCGAAGATAGAATATTGTATTACAGTGAATAGCAGAAGAAATGAATAGCAGAAGACAAAAAAAATCTTTGCAGTATTTGCGCCCATGTGATATTTCTCACTGACATGGCGACTTGATGTGTTCATAAGATGCTACCGTTGTTACATCACATTTTAGTCGATATAGAGACAAAGAGCCTAAAACGATAATATACATTCATTGTAAAAGTTCACATCATCCAAATCTATCTACAGTCTGACAAAATCACTTGCATCGTCAAACGTAGATCGACTTACCTCGGAATCACTCTCGAGGCCTTCGCTCTCAAACCCACTCGAAGTGGTCGCGTCACTTGCATCCGAATCATCATCAGAGTGAGATAATGACGTTTGCATCGTCATTCCGGCACCGGCATGTCTGGTGTGCTCAAGGGGGCACTTTGGTCCTCGTGGACAAGTGCCCGACTCGGCAAAATCGGGACATTCAAATACATGCTTTTCCTTACAACTCGCTCCTTTCTCACAATACCCATTCAATGCAAAATCTCGACAGATTTTCGCAGCGGGGCTGACAGCTACATGGCTATAAGGGCAGGTTGAGTTAGCACACCGACCCTGCAAGAAGTGAACGCAAGTCGGCGAGTTATGAGCCGATGGGTAGTGACTGAGATCACATGTAGGATTGTTACATCGACCTTTGAGGAAATGCCGACAAACGGCCACTTTGTTTGGATCATGCTGATAGGGACACGTCAGTCCCTTTCTGCATTTACCTGACAATTAGCAAGAAGATAATCACACGAACCAGTTTTCATATAATATCGACATTGCGAGTCAATCGATTTTCCGGGGCTAGATTGTGAGAGACAACGTCCAAGCTTAAACTCATACCCAGCATTAAAGGGCACCCTCTTATGAACAATGGCTTTCGCCCAGAGGTTGCCGTTCCGGCTCCTAATGTACTCGACTCCGTCGACAGTAGCTTTTCGAGGAGAAGGAATTGAACGATCTAAGATCAGCTTTGGGCCATAATATCGAGCGTTACGAATCTTTTCAATGATTAATAGATCAAAGGATTATAGAATCGAGGCAAATACCATTGCGTAACAAAGCACACGAATTATGTAGCATGGACGCGGTTAGATTACCGTGATTGGTCTCACGCACATTTGGCATGACCCTTGAATAAAAACAATTCGATGCTACTTACCTTTCGGAATCAATTTATTGCCGATCCTATAGTAGGCATTCCCATCGACTTCAGCTTCGCTTCCATTAAGACGCTCTTGCGCCTTTTTGGACTCTCTTTCATACACTCGACTATTGATCAACTGTAAATGACGATCATTCTTGGCCACCCATTCATTGGTATCTTCATGATGGTCTGCCGAAGAAGTATTGTTCAAAACCAGTGATTTATTGCGAAAGGTCCCTCGAGAATAAGGAGAGTTAGCAACAAGCCTACCTGCATTTGTCAGTTGCCATTCATTAAATCTATTCATACTCCCTCTTGACTTATATCCTCTGAAGGGATACCTTCCTCGCCGTGGTATTGTTCCATCAATTTTTTGTTTATGCCTGTTGATGGCACCTGGCAAGGTTAATCCCATATAACATTACGCAAAAGCTTTACCTGAAAGCTGAGCTATGCGTTCCAGAAGCTCGCTATCTGTTGTATCCATGGTATCAGTTATTGTATCTTGAAGGTATCTCGCAGAGTGTGTGTGGTCTTGCCACAAAACCAAGTTGCCCTTAGTTTAATGGTTACAGCTGTCAGTCACAAGATAGACATTTGGTACTAGGTTTACGCAGCCATGTTCATATGTACAAGACGAACAGGACACCACAGAGTCTTCCCGAGGTCTTTGTACCAAATCGCTTAGAGTAATACATAGCTCCTTGCTTTACTCTTTCTAAACTATCTGACCCTTTAAAACGAAATGCTGTCTCTGAAGTAACCGAGATCTCAAGCTGGGTAACACAACTAAGCGCTAGCTCTGGAATTGACTGAAAAAATCCAACTCCAGCTTATTTCGAAGAGTCTGTACCAGAGGAAGATTCACAGTTTCAATAGAGAAGGCAAGCCGACCTTATTATTCCATAAATCACGTAGTTTGTGGTCGCGACTGCTCTTACCTGAGCGTTGCTAAGCAACAATGCTAGGAGCATCTTCACACTTAGTCTGCCATCAATGGACTCTGGAGCATCAGTCAAGTCTGCTTCTGTTCCGGCTGGAGATGAGACGAAAATGGATGTAGATACGCCTGCCGAGATGAATACTGCAACGAATGGAGATGACAAGAAGACGGGCGAGGAGAATAAGGAAGAAAATGTCCGTGTTGCATCTCCGTCCTTACAAGTTGAGATCCAACGAACCAAGATCGAACAAGAGGCTCGTCGATACTTAGTGGAACAGACTCAGCCAGTAGTGATTCCTTCTTATGCAGCGTGGTTTGATATGAACTCCATCCATGACATTGAAAAGAAGAGCTTACCTGAATTCTTCAATGGACGAAACCGGTCAAAGACTCCCGAAGTATATCGTTCGTATCGCGATTTCATGATCAATACTTATCGACTTAACCCTACGGAATACTTGACCGTCACTGCTAGTCGTCGAAACTTGGCCGGTGATGTGTGTGCTATCATGAGAGTTCACTCTTTTCTTGAACAATGGGGACTAATTAATTATCAGATCGATCCAGAGACTCGTCCTTCAACTATAGGACCTCCTTTTACTGGTCATTTCCGAGTAATGACTGATACTCCAAGGGGGTTGTTGCCTTTTCAGCCGAGTCCCGCGTTAGATCCTAAAGCAAAAGCCACTCGAGACTCTATTTCAAACGAGGCGAATATAAAATCGGAGAAAGGTGACTTGAATCTTGAAATTCGACGGAACATCTATGATTCGACGGCCAAACCTGAGCCTTCCCCGGAGAGCAACGGCAAAGCCTCTGGAAAACGCTTTTATTGTTTCTCTTGCGGTGTAGATTGCACTCGAGTCAGGTATCACAGCCTCAAATCCAAACAACATGATTTGTGTTCTTACTGTTACCTCGAAGGCCGATTCCCGGTGAACTCGCAAGCATCCGAGTTTGTACGCATCGATGACCCTGAATACGCGGCAAAGGAGAAAAATAGACCATGGACTGATCAGGAGACTCTGCTTCTGCTGGAAGGACTGGAGATGTATAATGATGATTGGTCGCGAATCGCTGCTCACATCAAAACTAGAGGTCGAGAAGAATGCGTTCTTCGATTCCTCCAGTTGCCCATCGAAGATCCTTATCTCGAAGGCTCAAAGGATTCTCTGGGTCCGTTGAAATATAATAAGATTCCTCTGTCTCAAGCCGATAATCCAGTCATGTCGGTCGTCGCTTTTTTGGCTAGTCTCGTAGATCCCAAGACTGCTGCAGCTGCTGCAAGTTCTGCTCTTGACGAAATGACTGCCAAACTACGAGAGCGAACAATTTCGGACAGTGACAAACAGGCTGCCTCCTCCAAGGAAAATGTTGATACCGCTCAACCAAGCGAAAAAGCCGCATCGATAGCACTAGGAACAGCTGCCGCTCGAGCGGCTCTCTTGGCTACGGGCGAAGAGAAACGACTGTCTGGTCTGGTCAACACTCTAGTTACCACTCAGATGAAGAAACTACAACTGAAAATGGAAAAATTCGATGAGCTGGAGCGGGTGTTGGAGGCTGAGCGACGTGAAATAGAACGACAAAGACAGGACCTCTTTCTTGACCGCCTTGCCCTGCGCCAGCAGGCAGCTCGTGTGGTTGAAGATCTACGCAAAGCTCAGCAAACCAGAGGTCCCCAAGGTCTCCAGATAGCTGATCATGCCGCCCAGGTGGCTGGTAGTGGCGAGGGCCTTTCAATGGTGGGTGAAGGAGAACAGATTCTGAGGCCTGACTTATTGCCGGTGAGCCAGGAGACACCACAGACTTACAAATATTGGTCTGCCTAGGTTAGATGTATACTAGTGTACAGAGAGATTCGGAGGCATATGACGCGTATTTATGCTCTGTTTTTATCAGTCATATATGTGCAAACATTGTGGGAGGTAGGTTGAAGACTACTCGACTGTATCTGTACTGCATGTCTTAGAAATCCGAGATCAATGCAGGACATGGCATTAAACTAGTTTAATATTATGACTAGATAGATATTTTGAATCAACGAATATAGTGGAGAGGTATCACGGAGAGGTTTCCTCTTTATAAGTCATAACTAGTCTTTTTTTGACGCACAGCGTACACGAACAAGACGAATTGAAAAAGGAGTGAAAAGGGAGCATTTTTCATGAAGTTCAATATGAACTGTGTTAGTTCCCCAATGCATGCGCCGAGATTTTTATACTCGCCTCAGGCGTAATAGGCGTAAATGTGCTATGGACATTCTCCGAAAACATCTTTCCAGGATAACAGCTATCGAAGCTGCCAGAATATTCTAGAGCTCTTTTTCTTTTATCATAACCCGTTCTCAAAAGGACTAATCGCCGAAAGATTGCTTCGACCGCTTTCCCGTACTGAAGCAGAAACCACAAGATATCAAGATAAGCAACAACCAGTGGAGGGGATATTAAGCCTGAAGAAAAAGTACAAAAACCTCCATAAGTAGAGAATACCTCGCAAGAGAACGTTTTCGTGGTCGAGTGTAAAAGGAAGAAGATTAAGTCTGACCGTCGAAGTTACGATCAACAATCGAAGGCCCGTGGGTGCATTACCCGCGCGGTACGGAACACTTTTGCAAGTATCAACATATCGCTTTTTAGTGAGGAAAATGAGAATCCAAGTCTCGACCTGACAAGTAAATTCTGTTCGTCAAAACGAGATGAAAGCCCAGTTTCTGTCCTATAGAGTGACTTTTTTTTTTCTAATTCTAATTCCTGCCTGAGTACCTGTCGAATATCAACCCAAGGATTCGAATCGCGAGATGCTTATTCATCTACACATGCAGTAAGCACCATTTTTCTAATAGATGAACTCTGGCCCAAATCAGATCTTCAGACTTTATCGAGGATAAATTGCGATTGTAGATATTCATTGCAAGTCAACGGGCAGGCGCCTGGGCGGATACGAGGTGAGTGCCATTTAGTTGCTCCTCATTAAATTACCTAACTTCAGTTAGATTATCAAAGGGGCGCTTCCAAGCAGATGATACCTTTTCAAAGAGTGACGCACCAGAAGCAAAATTTCCTCTGCCGCAAACTACTGGCGACCACTTTCTTGCAGGTAGACGATGCATTGAAGATATCTTGCCAAGCAGGTGTAAATTGGGCACTAATCGAAACCATTAAAAAATTTGAATTATGCCAGGCATTCATATATGTTCAAGTGACTTGCATTAAGCGTGCGACAGGGAATTCTACTTAGACTAGAAAGCTTTGTTTCCGAAGCTTCTCAGCGTAGATAATTGAGAAGGTAAGCTGCTTTGATAGCTTTATCCGCTCCAAGATATCGCTGGAATTTTGAGATTGCTATTCCAAATTACGCTGCAAAGATCAAAAGAGGGAAATAGTGACTAGTCGCCAGAACAATCACTCATTAATCAAGCCAATCCTGCATGTAACGCTCCAGATTAGACCCAAATTATGGAACAGCGAGAGAACGACGACGATGATATTAGTGAATATGCTATCAAATCTTATAACATGGAATCTAGCGATCTAGAATATATTGACAGTGATAGAGAGGCCACCTCTGATGCCGGTGCTGCAAGTTCTTTTGAGATCACTGAGATGGAAATGGAACAAGAATCGCATGTTTCCTCCAGCCATGATTGTGATTATTCTTCTTCATCCCATTTTTCTTCTTCATCTTCAAAATCGTCATCGTACCACCCTAACAGGACAATTGACTCTTCATTGGAGTATACTTATTATTCTGATTCCAGGTCTTGCTCGACTTATGAACGTTTCTTTAATCGGGAATGCGGTGAATTCTTTTTTGATGAGCAGTGGTTTTTTTCTCATCAGAAAAATCTCAACGCAGGAGACCGTCTCGAAGACTCATACGTTGGCTCAGTATATTGGACTGCTTACGAAAAACATGTATTCTTCACCCTTCTGGGGCGCCGTTCAAAATATTCAATGGCAATGATTGCTTCGAAATGCAATAAATCTCTACAGGCCTGCATTGATTATTCCAATCTTCTATGTCTTGCATCCAAGTCTCATCACGCTCTGTCAATGGCCAGCATACCTTCTGCGCTAGAGATGTCGCCCATCTTCGAATCATGGGAGCAAGAATGCTGTACGCAGCTACAACAGCAGGAGACTAAGCGGGAAAATATGATGCAGCTTACCTCTTATGGAAACGAATATAAAATCGACAAGTCTTTCGCAGCAAAAGTCGCACAGTATTACAGCAAGGCATACCCAGACGATATTCATCATGATACAGATGATTTGAATGTCGATCTAGATTCTCTCGACCGTTTATTGGCCTTCTCAAAACCCTCAGAGCTGCTCGACTGCGCGAATTTCCTCTATTTATCCAAACAGTAAGTCTATTTTCAAATGATCATTTCTCATTGTCTAGTCTGTTTTATAATCTCCCTCTATCTCCTGGTCAACGTCGCCTTCACTTCAGTCATTTTCATCGCGAAGCATTCTCACTATTTTACATCCTTGCGCGGATCCTAACCAAGCAACTGGTATCCCTTATCGCAAAAATTCATCATTCCAGACAGTCACTGACTTATAGACGATTTAATTCCGATCTTGTCCATCATCCTAGAGTCTCCCGGGGAGAGGTAATGGTAGCAGCAAAAATGCTCAATCTCCCGCAATCGTCTCGAGACTATTGGGCCTGCTTGCCAGAACGCCTTAATCTCACAGTCATAGGAAGAGACCATGACCGGCACCGCATGGGTCCCTTGAAGCATAATGATGTCAAAGCCCGGCTTCTCAACTATTACTTTCTCACGCGACCTCTTCCCTCAGATTCAGAGACCGAGTTCCCTAATATCCCAGACCCTGTGCCTGCCATTGTCGGCACTAGTAAAGGCTTTACTGAGCACCATATCCTTGGAAAAATGGTCGAGGACGCTCCTTCGGATGCGTTGTATGAAGAGGAGACCTGCTTTCTAGAGCTTTTGGATTCTATGCACTCCTGGCAATGGCAGACCGTGAAGCTTACTCAATTTAAATCCGAGCTTGACACAACCTGGGCCGTGAGTAAGGCAGTAGAAACAGGCGGAAAACAGGCACTTCCGTTCACACGTTTCAAGCGTATTGAAAATGATGATGTGAAACGATTTCGGCCCCATACGAAGCGCATCCGGACGCTCAAACAAACAATAGGAATCACGGAACATATACCAGGTCCTTCAGAGCCAATTGCGTCTCGAAAACTTCGCAGGTTTATGCGAGACTGGGATCGCTAGGGAATGGTGCTACAATGTATATTACAGGGATTACAGAATCAATTGCTTTTTTTTATTTCATCCATCATTAACTCTACCTCTTTCCATGAGATCCGCGCTCTTTTGATTGCGGCGGCGCTGGGGTCCCGTAGGGGTAATATGGGTCCCTGACATAGGTTTGCCCTTGCCTGTAATCGGCTTCGCGATACTCCCTCGGACGCTTGTGTCCTGACGGAGGGTAATAGCCATAATCATAGTATGGAACCGCCGGAGGTGGTCTTTGAGGAGAGCCAGCCGAACGAATCGGCTGACCTCCCGATGACGACGGCCGGGGAGGGTACGGTCGCGCATAAGGTGGCGGGTAAGCGTAATCTTCGACAGGGTACTCCATTGGGTAAGGGTAACGGTCAGGACTGGCGTAGCGGGTACGCATCGCCGGTGGATAATCGTAGGCATACCGGTATGTGGGAGGGGGTGGTCGGCCATAAGGATCTCGGGGGTACCTCTCAGGGTAGGGGGGCATATAATCATAAGACATCGGAGGTTCTGGACTTCTGCCACGCTTGTGCATAGGTTCTCGAGAAGAGCCATGGCGACCTAGCTTTGGCAGTGGTGGTTGAAGTCCACCATGATTGATATGAGTGCGTTCAATGGGCTCGCGTTTAAGGTAATCTTGATAGACAACTGAGAACCTGTTCTCGTGCAAGTAGCCGGTGACCAGTTCTAGAAGAGCACCAATATCTTCAGAACTGAGCCCCTCAGCCCAGGATAAGACTAAACGATAAAACTTCTGTTCAGTAGAGCCACCCAGAGCTTTCCCCTTGGCACTAATAGAAATCTGAACGTTGTAACGAAGCCAAAGGGGGATGACAACAATATTTATAAAGTCTGGATTAGTAAGTGAGATCTTGTCAAAGAAGGTAGAATCAACCGCAACGCGAAGCTCGTAGTCAAGAGGCATGATGTCCCGAATCATTTTAGCAGCATCAAGGGGGCTATTATCAACCCCCATTATCAGAACTAGATCACTATCTTTCTCAGTCTCGGGGAATTTGATAGTTGCCCCAGTCTTATGCTCTATATCCAAGAGGACTCCACTTTTTTGGGTTAAGAGAATACGCTGATGCGCTCGGGTAATTCGAACAAGACAGTTACTAGTCTTTTCTTCTTCTTGGGCAACCAAATCGAGGAGATCGCGCTTAGCCGGTACTATATTATCTTTATTTTTTGCTGGACAGCGGATGAGTACATTATCACCTCGTGCGACAAGAGTGCTGAGTATAGAAGGTTCCGGAGCGTTGAAGAATTCGATGTAAACATTATGCTTTCGCATAACTGGCTTAACCATAAGCCCCATAGTCCCAATCAGTTGTTTATGGAAACATTCGGGGATATAGAATCGCAGCTCAGCAGGCAATTCTTCTTCCATAAGCTCTAGACCACTCAAAGCGGCAGCATAGTCAAGGGAAAATAGATCCAGATAGAAATTATATTCATTAAAAGGCGTGAATTTGATGTAAACCGGAACGCTCTTCATGATCCGACGGAGCTTACCATTCTTCTTTCCCGCAATGAACTCCTTGTAGTCATTGGCCAACTCCAATCGGAACAAGATTTGGATTTTACATTGAGGCCAGAATGGAAGACCGCGAACGATTGAGAGAGCCATTTTCAGTTGCTCCAAATCACCCGAGAAATCAAAGGCTCCACGATAGTAAGTTACGTCGGCTCCACTACTTAGAGAAATCCTACTCAATGCCTTCTCAATCTCTTGCCTGGGAGGGCTTGTGGAAGGAGGTTCATAAAAGCCCTCATCATTTAAACTGTCCTCATGGACCCAATAAGAACCAGAATATGAATTACAGGTCTAGATTATGGTTAGATCCAACGACAGTAAAGCGTAGAGAACATACCAATTTCGTGACTTGTTTAATTGCATTCTCTAAGAAGTTTTTGGAAGCTGATTGGATTCTGACAATGGATCGGCCAGCGCCTAAGTTAGGAAATTGGACAAATACTCCATTCTCTTTCATGATCTGATCTAGCTGATCGGTATGGAATAGCAACAAATTGTCAATTTTAGAAAAAGAGATGATGAACTCTTTTTCAATAAAAGTGACCTGACTTTTGAGATCCATTAACAACTTTTTGGCCAGGGCAACTTGCATCTCAGTTCCAGTTATATAAACGACATCATTATCCAACTGAGCAGCTTCATTATTATCTTCTGATAGATTTTTATACACCTGTGGTAATCGGGAGGAGCTATAGATCTTGGTATGTGTCCATTCTCTAATCTTATTCAAGTTGCATTCAAAGCGCCCGGATAAAAGAGGATAGAGGCTCAACGGAATAGATACGCAGCCAACAAATTTTTTATCCTACATAGCGAGGAAATTGGTTAGCAAAAGCTGTCCAGTCATAAGAGCATGGGAGACTTACCAATGTGTCAAGTAATATATTCACCCTGTCTTTCGCACTGTAAACGTCATCATTAGTTCCAACTAGATAAATATGATAAGGCATATGTGCCAGTCCTTTTCCCTTCTCATTGACTTTGTCATGTAATGACAAGTCTGGTGAATTGGTGATGAATATGGTAACACAACAAGCTTTCGCAATAGTATCCAGACTTTCAGATACCCCCTGACGGATTGATCCGTTTGACTGAAGAATCTGATAGGTATCTACTCCGATATGTGAAGCTTCCTGAACATGTTAGAAACTGGATATAGGATCCAAAAGACGAAAAAGACACAAATAACTTATCTCTTTGGATAGGCTGATATCATACCATTCTTATATACGCTCTCAGAGCTTGGCTTTTAAGTTGGATGACTCGTTGGGTATCCCCAGTCATTGTAATCGACATCTTATTAAGATCCCGCTCATCAATCGTCAACGTCCCATCCACTCGATTATCAACATCTAATCCATCAATCAACCCCCTTAAATAGATGGTATTATCTGTAGTTCTTCTTTGGTTACCTGGGCCAGGTTCAGTCCAGTTCTCGTTTGCTTGACTAGACCTGTAGAGAACCGTCGCTGGATCTGGCTCTTCAATTCTCTGATAGGGAAGACTGAACGTCATCGTTATCTTCTCTTCTTTTATCTCTGAAGGCCTCTCTTGGTTCATCAAGCGACTGAAACTGTCAATCTCTCCTCGTCCTGCTAAAGCCATATTGCAAAAAGTTTACCGCGATGTCGTTTGACGTGGCAGCCTCCTCGTTAAGTAGCGATCACGTGAATAAACAGGCGATCAGTCTAGTACTGGAGAGTAGTTCATACATGAGAAAGGACCAAGTAGCCTGGAATTTAGCGTTTGCAATGAATTTTCGGATACTTTTATGAATGATAGACGTTAAACTAGAAAAACAGTTAGGTACAGATGTTAATGTACAGTGATATGATAACCGTCTAATATACACTATCCTCGTCGGTAGTAGTCTCTTGCAGTCATCATGGAAGTCGCTGGCATTTGATACATAGCACGAGCTGAAGGTTGAGGAGCGCCTTCTCCGTATTGCTCTCCTGCATAAGCCTGTGTGGGAGGAAAAGGCGTTAAATAGCTTGCTGATGCAGGTGCAGTGTAATAATAACCGTAAGCAGGTGTATCCAGTGGGTCATAAGTCTGGGGATTGCTATCGCTGAATATCGGCTCTGAGAATACTCTGCCTCCACCAGTGTCTCTTCTAGTATTTCTTCCTCCTCTTTTCCGTCGAGAGCGCTTTTTGGGCTCTTCGTCGTTGTCATTAGACTTAACCTTTCCTTCCACCTTTGTTCGTCGTTTTTTGGATCGCTTCAGTTTCTCTGCTGCATCTTTGACCGTCGTTTTAGCATCCTTTCTTTGCGGTTGATAGTTTGTAGCAGCAGAGGGAGGCACAAGGTGGAATGCACTAGACTGTTGTTCGTCATCACTCGAAGACTTAGACTCGGAATCATCATCAGAATCTGACGACTCTTCATTGGCTTTATTGAATTTCCGGCCTTTCATTATTACTTGAGTGTACTCACTTAGGTCCAATGGTTTTGTGGGATCATATGCATCCTCACTATCCTTCACTGCAAGTGGGGCAGCAGCTCGTGTATCAAGAGTATTTTTCCGAGCAGTATTGCCTTTTAATAGCGAGGACTGGAGGTCGCTTGGCTCGTATTCTTCATCTGATGATCCCTCTTCCTCCTGCACAGTCTTCATATGAACTTCAGCTGATGATGGCATATCATAGTTGTTAGAAGAGATAGCCCTGGAGTATTGTCCAAGTTGATTTGGCGTGGAAGGCGGTCGTATAAGCTTTGATATTGTAGAGCAAGAGGTATCTCCCACTTCCACAGGAGTCGCTTTAGATTTTGTGTAGTAATAACGAGAGGATTGATAAAGAGGTTGTTGATAATATGAGCCTTCGGGGTGTGATTGCACTGGGGAGGAAGAGAAAAGTACTTGGTGTCCATTGCGTTGACTTTGACCAGAAGTTGAGCTTGGAAGATGGGTATCGTCCTGTAATATCGGCAGTTGGACTGTTTGTTGTGTATGAGCGGGTTGATCATAAAATGTTTCAGTTGCAGCGGAAGGTTCCAAGGACTGCCCGTAGAAAGAATAAGCTTGTTGTTGGACTTGACTTGGCACAACTTGGCCATATGATCGATGACCTGAGTGTTGGCCGTAGGTTTCTTGAGGCTGCATTCCGCTATAATCCACATGTGATCGATTGGGAATTGCTTGAGTCACACGATGCCCATATGACCCTTTTGACGACTCGGACAGAACAGCATAAGAGTACTCGGGATGATGGGATTCGAGCCTTGTCAGCGCGTGAGGGTTAGGAGGAGAATAAGGAGAAGATGGGCGATCAGGTATAAGTTTAGCCCTTGCCTGAGGTTGACTGGAGTTGTCTAAATCGTCATATTTCTTTAAAGATCGTCGTGGTGGAGGTCTTGTCGACATATAATTTTGTGAACTAGGGATGAGAGCAGGGTCTCTCTGTGAAACAGCGTTTAAATCTGAAACAAGGCGAGTGGGATCATGAATTGGGAGTATAGTCTTGTTTGGTCGGACACTTGATGGCTTAAGGTCCTGATCATAAGGAAGATCCACGATTGAAGGTGACTCCATAGACCGATCAAGTCCCATTATTTGAGCGGGGAAGCCATTCAAGCTTTTTAAATCGCTTTCTGCGGCCTCGTTCGAAAGTTCAGTCATGGAATTGGGTTTTAATGCTTCCTTCAATGACTGGATATAAACACCTTGTTGATATGAATACTCTACCGGACTTATTCGACAGGGAACATGAGAAGCCTGATTCTCTCTCAATATTTCTTGTAATGAAATTTCATAGGCTCGCTTGTAGTCTTGCGCCTTCTTACTAACAGGCTTGAATCGAAAAGCTCTAGTCGGGCTTGAGGCTTTAGTGGTTTGAGCATTCCAAGGGAGAGAGACTCCCAATTTCTGATCCCGGAATGCTAATAGTTTTGAGCACTCCTCTGCAAAGTTAAAGGCCAAAGTAGGCGCTGATGAAACGCTCATCCGAGTGAAGATGCAAGGTAGAGAGAGGTTCACCATGCCTGTTAACCTGGCAACGACCGTTAATGGTTCTCACTCCCTACTGCAATGAAGTTATTATGAAGCGTATTACGATATCTGTATCTAGAAAAATCTGTGCTTTAAAAATGCCAAACTATGTTGTCTCGTATATCGTTTTAATATCACCTCACTCTCACCATTGTTGGTCATTATTCTTTCATTTTTGCCATTACAGCTCCCACGTTCGTGAGCACCTTCATCTGTTCGTGCTCTCTATCCTCCATTATGAAAGTCTTTTTCTTTGATATTGACAACTGTACGTCGTGGATGAGTTGAGAAAGATTCTAATTTAGGTCTTTACCCTAAATCATACAAAATTCATGATTTAATGGCCGAAAAAATCGACCAATATTTCCAAAAGACGTTGAATCTAGATCCACATGTGGCTGCGGAACTGCACAATCGCTATTACAAAGTACGTCTGTTCATAGAAACGTTTTTAATTTCGTTAGGATTATGGTTTGGCTTTAGAAGGACTCGGTATGTATGGTGTTGGAGAAAAGAGACTCATCATCTAGTGAGACATCATGAGATCGACCCCTTAGAATATAACAGTCAGGTAGATGATACGTTACCACTTGAAACCATCCTTTCTCCTGGTGAGTTTACTCGATTGCACGTTCTAACTCTGTCAAGATCCACGTCTCCGAAAACTCCTCTTGTCGATCGACCGCTCAAAAGTCCGGCTATGGCTTTTCACTAATGCTTACATAAATCATGCTAAACGGGTTGTTGAACTTCTTGGCATCGAGGACTTGTTCGAAGGCATCACATACTGTGACTACTCTGCCTTTCCTTTGGTTTGCAAGCCTCAGCCTGAGATGTTCCAAAAAGCAATGGATCAGGCAAAAGTCACAGATAAAGAAGATTGTATCTTTGTTGATGACAGCAGATGTAAGTGCTCGATGAGACCCCTTTCTAACACTCCAAGTAAATATTAACGGTGCTTTAGACTTTGGATGGAAACGGCCTATTCTCTATGTTGACCCTGCTGATCCTGCCCCTGAGCCAGCTCCCGGAGCCCTTATTGTTCGATCACTTCTAGATCTTCCCAAGATTCTTCCCAAAATATTCCTTTAACATTGCTCTCATGAAGTTATCTAGATCTTATAGATTTTATATAGTTGAAAGAGCTTGTCGTGGTCATTATTCGTTCCAGACATTCTCTTCTGCCTCAAATACTCGCCCGTAATCTTCATTATTAGTCGGAGATTCTGCATCGCCAACTTGGGCATCATTGTCATCAATCTTTCCCATATCATCCAGGTCCTGAAACTTGCTGCCTTTTTCTCCGCTGTCAGTTGAAGTTAGCTGGTCAGTGACTACCTTTTCAGACTTCTTTTTTTTGCTTGGTTCTGGTTGCTCTTTATTACTAGCCCTGTTTGAACGGTCTTTTTTCTTCTTTGAATCGGTGGGAGATACACTTCTGCCTCGAGAGCTGCTCCTGCTCTTTTTAGGGTCAAAGGAAGGGGCAATGATGCCTAGCCCGATATCACTCTTTTCTGGAGAGGTCCGAGAACTAGCTGAGACATTTGGAGCACCAGGTTGCCTCAAGAAAACAGGAGGGGCCTCAGATGTCGCTTGGGAACACCTTGCTGGCAAAGGAGGTACATTCGAGATTTCCAATTCCGTATCTGATCCTTCCGCCTTTGAATATTCAGCTTTTTTATGCCCGTGATTCCTGCCCATGGCCCACTTAGACCAAGCACTAAAAGAAAACCCGGCTTTTTCTCGGGCAGGAGACGGCGAAGGAGATCTATGAGACCCTTTATTAGGCGAATACACGGGAGCAGGCAATTCCTTCTTTGACTGTGTACTACTTGTGGTTGAAGAAGATGGTTGCGATGATAACTTTGTACCAGCAGGGCTCTGAGAGCGTTCTCTATCTTTATCAGTCCACAGCGACCCAAAAGCCGCTGTCAATCGATGGGTTGCTCTTCCAAAAGCCTCCTTCGCCGGTCCGACGCGTTCATCCAAATGAAGATCTTGGATCTTCGCGGTGAGTCGCTTTTGGACATCAGCGAGGGAGAGCCTACCTGAAGCAATGTGCTCTGGGCGGATAATATCGAATAATTCAGGATCAGTGATTTTAGACCAAGTCCGATAATTTTCCGTCTGAGTCCATCTTGATATGAAATCTAAAGAAAATTCCACTAAAGGGTCACCGTCAATATCTTGCAAGAGTAGTTCTGGTTGCTGAGAAGCCTTTTGCTTCTCTAGAAAGAGGCTATATTTCTGAGCAGCCAATAAAGACATCACATAATCCTCAAATTGGCCCCTGATATCATCTTCGCTAGCTGTAAAAGATGAGTCTGCAGGCCTGGATGGATCCACAGGATTCCAACTGGCTACGACGGCCTCACTTAAACCATCAATCCATCGTCTATCGGCCACAGTTAAAGTTAAAGGTGCAATTAAATCTGGATTGACTACTTGGACTGTATTAGTATCCATATCAACGAACACGTCCGCGAACCGATTCTTAGGATTAATAAGTAGAGCATTAGTAGTTCCAACAAGATAAGACTTCGTTTGCGGGCAACTTAAATCGTCCATCTGTTGCAGCGGTAGATAAGGACAGAAAAAGGCCCCTTTACCAAAAGGCTGCAGAGGGAGACCCATATAGGCCAGCAAAGACGATCGATCGCTTGTTTTCAGACTGGTCGATCTATTTAGATTTTGAGAATAATGATCTAAGAAGATAGAGCCGCTGTCTTGCAAATGATTTACTAATCCAGGCATGAGAGAAACCAAAGAAAACTGAGATGCACAAACGATCTCTGAGTTTGAAGCAAAGAATAAAATTCGACATTCCAAAATCATCGCCTTAAATAATAGCAGAACTCTCCATTTAAGTCTATAAACTAACTCCCGAACAGTCATGCCTAAATATTAGTAAAAAGAACAGAAATCTTGATTAGTCACCTATATAAACATCCGATTCACTTATATGATCCGAAAATATTTGACAGAGACTTTGATATAGTAACTTTATTATCGTGCGGTCCTGAAAATCGGCTTGAAGAAAATAAGCCCGAGTGATAACTGCAAGTTTTTCTTTAATAGGACCAAATATCGGTCTGCTAGTCACTACAACGACACTCTTCTGTACCATGGATCGTGTGTATTGAGAAGAAGGCTTTATTAAAGCAGACGCTCGGATCTGTCGAAAGCATGAAATTCCAAAAAAGGTTGTCGGTTCATCAATTCCTTTAAGTGGTACTTGGTCTTTAGTGGGATCATAGACTAAAGTGAAAAAAGAGTAATCTTCTTCGTGCTTAAGTTGTCAGTTGTCAGATCCACCAAGGAACACTTACTGAGTGACTCCCATCTGGTAGACTTTGAAAAGC
Source organism: Trigonopsis variabilis (assembly GCA_003707065.3). NCBI lineage: Eukaryota > Fungi > Ascomycota > Trigonopsidomycetes > Trigonopsidales > Trigonopsidaceae > Trigonopsis > Trigonopsis variabilis. The sequence continues at coordinate 272,458 of PPXM03000010.1, read as the reverse complement.
CAGATTAGGCCATAAGGACGCTTTATCATTATCGCCTTGGCCGACCCAAAACTCAACTTCAGGTCCCCTAGTCGAATTAGCATTTGTAGATTCAAGGGTAGAGTGGAGTTAGCCTTGGTTATACCAAAACTAGCTCAGGTTCTCTTTTTCCACGCGTCACTTACCGTTCATGGTCAAATCCAACAACACATACGCCTATTATCAATGGTATACTTTCATCTGACACCATTGACAAGGTTGATGCTATGGATCGAAATCTTGCCCTTAGTCGTTACACAGAGTCACGTTCGTGTGTGAAAGCGTTATCAAAAGAGAGTCAAAAGTTCTGCGAGTATCCGGGTATGCAAATAATTAAAGAGAGCCTGGACACATAAACTTTTCACTCCTGCTTCCTGTTGGAGCGTTTATCTACGTGGCTGCGAGGTTGAATGAATGTCACGTTGAATCTCAATGTAAGGTAGTAAAATACATCTATTAAATATCTACTCAGTCTTCTCGATATTATGGAAATCCAGAATCTCCGAATACATCATAATTTTCCACTGCAATTAGTAGGAACAAGAGAGTATGCACTTACAGTGTCCACAGGAAGTTCTGCATCATTGAATGACCAGTCAAAGACTTCATCAGCATCTGGTTCATCAGTTGGATCATGAAAAGGCGCCAAATATGGATGAGCTAGAGCTTCTTTAGCCGTGATTCTCTTTTTTGGGTCGAAAACCAACATTCTCTCTAAAAGATCAATTGCTAAATGGTTAGCTGTAATTCCCAGCAGTGAATTCTAACCTAAAGGATCAGCATTTCTAAATTTCTCCGAAAGTGGAATTCGTTCTCTCCGGGGAAGAGAAGTCACAAAGCGAAGAGTCTAGGAGTTAGAAGGAGAACATGCAAATCACTCACGTTCTCGCTACAAATAGTATGAATGACATCGTCAGGAGGGGTCCCTAATAGCTCGGTAATGATTGAAAATTGATGAATGTGATCTTTTCCGGGAAACAATGGCTTGCCCTGCAACATCTCAGCAAAAATACACCCCGTAGACCATATATCAACTAGATGATAAGCCCAAAAAAACAAGATATCAAGTTTACCTTCTGTGTCGTATTTCTGCCAGGTGAGCATGATTTCTGGTGCCCGATAATAACGTGTAGACACGTAGCCTGTCATCTGAGGGTCTTGAACTCTAGCTAAGCCGAAATCGCATATCTTATTGTTAACTGGCTGGGAAAGAGAACGCAATTTGACGCACCTTTAAGTCACAATTTTCATTAACCAAGATATTGGAAGGCTTAAGATCTCTATGAATGACACCGGCAGAATGAACATACTTAAGACCTCGAAGAATTTGGTAGAGGAAATATTGCATAAATTGGCTTTCTAAAGGTCGAGAAGTCAATAGTCGATGAAGATCGGTGCCAAGAAGCTCGGTGACAAAGTATCTGGATAGTCAGAACCATGGTTGGGGAAATCAAGACATACAAGTCTTCCAGAGGAGAAACAAAGATATCACTAAGAGAAATGATCTAAACGGTCAGAAAGCTTCATCATCGGAAAAACGCACGTTTTCATGCTGCAGATGTTTGAGTAGTTTGAGCTCCCGGTAAGTCCGCTTAGCCAGCACTGAGGTACTAAATGGCTTGACAATTTTCTTTATAGCCACTTGTTGATCGGTAAGCAGATCTCGTGCCGAACTGAATTAGGTTAGGACAATTTCTGAACATATCACAATACCAAACAAGCCCGAAAGCTCCCATTCCGACCGGGTGCAAATCGGCATAGCTAAAAGTCAATATAACATTAAAACCAATTTTGTGACATACCGGCTAGTGGTCTCAAAATTTGTACCAAAAATCTGGGTCCTGAAAGCGATTAGCTGAATTCGATGGCAGACATTAACCGATGGTCGCCATCGTTCTCTTGGAGGTACTCAACCATCGTTAGTTCGAACGCTCACCTGACAAAATCGGCCATCTACTACCGTATTCCTTTCTCCTTTATTAATTGATCTAACTTGTCTAGACTGAAACCAATGCAAGCCTAGTGACCCCGACGTTGCTACCTTATTCCTCATCCTTCCTCTGCAACACTGCCCGATGTGTAACTCATGTGTTACCGATGATGGATGACCCTTAAATTCTTTAGTAGTCGCATAGGCAAATCTAGATAAATAATATCTATATCATTCGCTAGATGCCCGCGTTTTTGATACCGTTTCTAGGGTACCAAGTCTCTTTGACTTTTATCTCCAGTTAGTTCTTTTGGTCCCAATGCCGTTAATAGCATGAAACGGCTGGAGAATGGATTAATAAACTTGATGCTCAAAATTATAGTTAAACATACAAGATCTTCTGATGGTCAACAATCACCATCTTTCGATTTAGCACTTGCTTGTAGTCGTGCAGTATGCCAACCCCAGTCACGTGGTTTTCATCATGACGATCGGTGGCTTTATCTTTCTAACTTGAACTCCCTTGATACGTTGAAGATTTCTCTAGCAGCTTATCATCATCATGGGGTGTATGGGATCAAAAGAAAGCCCGAACGAGTCAACTGAGAATAATGTACAAAAGGTAGCTCCTGTACAAAGGAGAAATACTCTTCCTTTGGCAGTGGAAAAAGACCAAAAGGGCAATACTGTATATAAGTTGCTGCTATTAGGTGAGGCGTTTGATTATAAATAATTAACATGAAGGTGCTGGAGAGAGTGGAAAGTCTACTATTGTCAGGCAGATGAAGATTATTCACCAGAATGGCTATTCACCAGAGGAGCTAGCCTTATACCGAAACACAGTGTTTAAAAACGTCTTGGACTGTTGCAAATCTATAATTGAAGGAATAAAGCTGCACGAGGCCGAGAAAGAAGACTCTTACACTATGGTAAGTATAAAGTGAAAATCTATAAACCTGTCATAATATTCGCTCAGCCTATACAAATGGAAGAATATCTTATCCACCCATTGAATGAGGAAGCAAACAAAATTTTAGAGGATAACTTGTTATCTTGTTCTATTTAAATGCCATTTAGTGCTTTTTTTGTTGTCACTTTTTTATTGAGACATTTCCACTAACGTCAGCAAAATTTTGATGAGTTTCTCGAAATCTCAATCGACTCTGACCCCACCCGTCCTCTTGATCCCCAAATTACAAAAATGGCCGCTTTCTTATTGAAAGACCCCGCTTACGAAGCTCTGAGCAATCGTCATGACTATTATCTTTGGGATTCTACTCAATAGTGAGCTATTTTCGATTATCTTCCTAGAACTAACTGTTTAGTTTTCTTGAAAATGTGCCACGGATTGGACAGCCAACTTATCAGCCAAACACGGACGATATTCTACGAGCTAGAATCAAGACTACTGGGATCTACGAGACCTATTTCAATATGGGAAATATTCCTATCCAGTGAGTATCCTAATTGTTTGTGCTTGTGTAATCTAACATTGTAGCCTGGTTGATGTTGGCGGCCAACGGAGTGAGAGAAAGAAATGGATCCACTGTTTTGAGAACGTGACATGTATCATTTTCTGTGTGGCATTGAGCGAATACGATCAAGTTCTTCTTGAAGATCAGAAACAGGTGAGTCAGAAACAAAGGGCAATTACTTAGACCTTAGAATCGAATGAACGAATCCTTAATTCTCTTCAGCTCCATTGTCAACAGCCGCTGGTTTTCCCGGACAAGTATTATTCTTTTCCTCAACAAAATTGATATTTTCCGAGAAAAAATCAAAAAATCGCCCTTGGAAGATTATTTCCCTGACTATACCGGCAAGGATGACGTCAACAGTGCTGCAAAATACATCCTCTGGCGGTTCACCCAGGTCAACAAATCTAGTTTGAACATTTATCCTCACTTGACCCAAGCCACCGATACGTCTAATATCAGGCTTGTCTTTGCCGCCGTTAAGGAAACTATTCTTCAAAACGCCCTCCGTGACAGCGGAATTCTCTAGTTTTTGTGCATTAAAGGTGTGGTAGTTCAGTTGTGTTTACTTTCAAGGACTGTTTGGATGTTGATATTCGTATTTATTGGTGCATGTTTCTCCTAACTCCTAGCAATCTCCATAGTATTAGTATTTGGGTTGCCTGGTCTGTCTAGGCGACTGAACCCTTTTAGGAACGCACACCTTCGGCTCTGTAGCGTTGACGCAGTTTCATGAGGCCACTTGTGAGTTCCCCCACCGCTACTCATCTCTCTGCCTTTCATCCTGCCACGTTCTTCCGTTCCCTACTTACTGGGAATAAAAGAGCCAACATACTACCGAGTCGATCAATTGACTAGTTTGTGGACTTTTTGCATTTATCTGCTCGATCAAAGAGGTAAGACTAGTCCTCTGCAAGCCCAGCAAGCCCACGGCCGATACGGACAAGGCTTGTTTGACTCAAATGGAAATTGGACAATATTTGAGATTGAAGGCTAAAATATATTTTAGATTTAAATAATATTATAAAGGTTTGCAACATGGCACCTCCTGACGGATATCATCACAAGGTAAGTTGAGACAGAAGGTGCCGGACCAGCTCGTTTCAAGTGGTGCAAGCTAGGCGTTGTTAGAAAAGTCGAATTGAGTCTTTGTCAGAAGTCGAACATAAAGTTTTTCTGCTCCGGATCCAAACACCTCATAGGACGTGGCCATCAAGAGCCAATAGTCATCGCCCAGGACATCGCAAGTGTCACCTCGAGATGCCTACGGCTAAGTCATTTCCGAGAACAAGAAGTTTTGGGAATAAGACTGACTCATGGGAAAGTTGGATAGTTTTTTACTGGTTATACTGGTGAAATAAAGTCTACGTACTTTCTACACAGTGAGCACTCCTGTTAACTTGCTGAGATAGAATTGCCAGAGAATAACGCCCACTGAATGGTATTCTTTTCATATTGCAATGGTATTTTCAGGTATCAGTTATATCTGCACTTTTGAAATGAGCTCTTGGCCTTAATTGTATAGTCACTAATTACCAGAGAACTCCGACAGGGTTAGTTCCCGCTCAAATGACCGAGTTCATTAAGATATTTCCCAAGACTGTTCAAGATGAATGGAAAAAGTTTGATATTACTGAATTTGAGTCGAAGGAAGAATTCGAGGTGAGTGATTATGTTTCAATCCCGCGGCTAATCAATAGATTGAATTTGTTCGTCATGTTGAAACTACACTGGCACGGAGTATATATAACTGTGACAACTTGGCGGCATATCAAGCTACTGCCAGAGCTATCCGAGATAGGCTCATTGTTGCATGGAACAAAACTCAATTGAACCAAACGCTGGAGAATCCCAAACGGGTTTATTATTTTTCTCTTGAGTTTTTGATGGGAAGATCAATGGATAACGCCTTGTTAAATACTGGAGCCAAAGAGATTACTCAGGATGGTACCTCATCTCTAGGATTCAGATTAGAAGACTTGATCGATACTGAGCCTGATGCAGCACTGGGTAACGGAGGATTGGGGCGATTGGCGGCTTGTTTTATGGATTCGATCTCTACTACCGGAATTCCTGGCTGGGGATATGGACTACGATATCAGTACGGAATCTTTAAGCAGAAGATTGTCGACGGATATCAAGTTGAACAGCCTGACTACTGGCTGGAATTTGCTAATCCCTGGGAATTAGCCCGTACTGAAATTCAGGTTACCATTAGGTTCTACGGTAACACTCGAAAGACCTATGATGACGATGGAAATCCGGTCACTGTATGGGAAAACGGTGAAGTTATTGAAGCCGTTCCATATGATGTGCCGGTACCGGGATATGGTACAGAAAACACCACAAATCTCCGCCTATGGTCTGCTAAGCCTACGCGGGAGTTTGATTTCACCAAGTTCAACGAGGGAGACTACGACTCAGCTGTTCGAGAACAACAACGTGCCGAGACTATCACTGCTGTCCTCTACCCTAATGACAATTTTTATGCGGGCAAAGAATTGAGACTAAAACAGCAATACTTTTGGGTTGCTGCCTCTTTGCATGATATCGTCAGACGCTTCAAAAAGTTTCACCAGTCTTTCAAAGAGTTTCCAGATCAGGTTGCTATTCAGTTGAACGATACTCACCCGACTCTTTGTGTGGTTGAACTTTATCGTATTCTGATTGACGAGGAGGGTTTGTACTACAAGGATGCTTTGGATATTGTAGTCAACACTATTGCCTATACCAATCATACCGTTCTACCGGAGGCGCTTGAAAAATGGCCAGTAGCCATGATTGAAAAGCTTTTACCGCGCCATATGGAGCTTATCTATGACATCAACATGAACTTTCTACACTATGTTGAGAAAAAGTTCCCGAACGATCGAGACTTGCTCCGTCGAGTCTCCATCATTGAAGAAGGGACCCAAAAATACGTTCGCATGGCTTACCTGGCTATTATTGGGTCTCATAAGGTGAATGGAGTTGCTGAGATCCACTCGACCATCATCAGAGAGACAATTTTCAAGGACTTTGTCAAAATATTTGGCCCAGAGAAATTTATTAACGTGACTAATGGAATTACTCCCAGACGCTGGCTAAATCAAGCAAACCCGGAACTAAGCTCTCTTATTGCAACGACTTTGGAGGATTATAAGTTCCTGACTCATTTAGATCTTCTTAAAGGACTTGAAGGCCACGCCAAAGATCCCGCGTTCCAAAAGAAATGGGAAGATATCAAGCTGAACAACAAAATCAAACTGGCTACATATATTAAAAAGGTCTTGGGTATTCTAGTTGATCCTCATGCCTTATTTGACGTGCATGTCAAGCGTATTCACGAGTACAAACGTCAACAGTTGAACATTCTCGGCTGTATTCACCGCTATATTCGTCTGAAATCGTTGTCTCCCGAAGAAAGAAAAGCAGAACTTCCCAGAGTTTCCATCTTTGGAGGAAAGAGTGCTCCCGGCTACTACATGGCCAAGATCATCATTAAGCTGATTAACTCTGTTGCGACTGTTGTCAATAATGATGCTGAGACCAATCAGCTATTCAAAGTTGTGTTTATTCCGGACTACAACGTCTCTAAGGCAGAAATTATCATACCGGCTTCAGATATTTCTGAGCATATCTCCACCGCCGGCACTGAAGCTAGTGGCACTTCCAATATGAAGTTCATCTTGAATGGTGGCTTGATCATTGGAACTGTTGATGGCGCAAATGTCGAGATTGCTCGGGAAATCGGCGAAGACAATGTCTTTTCATTTGGCAAGTTAGCCACAGAAGTTGACGATATCCGTTATCAACAGACTTATCACCCTACGCCTCTCTGTACGCCTTTGGTCGATGTGTTCAACTCTATTAGAAGCGGTACTTATGGCTCGCCCGATATTTTCGAGCCTCTCTTGCAATCCATTGAGGGCAATGGCAATGATTATTACCTTGTTAACGCTGACTTTCAATCGTATATTGACGCGCAAAGTAAGATCTCGAAAGTCTACAAGGACCGATCTAGTTGGATTGAGAAATCCATCCTCGCTGTTGCCCGCTCTGGCTTCTTTTCTTCTGACCGTGCCATTTCCGATTACGCTCGAGACATCTGGGGACTTGAAGACTTTGACCAGAACTAGATTCTTCTTGCGACTCGTATTCATTTTCTTTTGTTGTTACTCTTCATTACAAGCTACAGTACATAAACGTCGTATTGGCCACTCACCTGTGCCATCGTTCCTTGCATTAACCAGCCAGCTCAGAGCTAAGCTAGATAGCTATACTTTTCACCATCCACTCGCTCTAGATACTCCTTCTCGATCAGAAAGTCAATACATCGCTTGATGTCAGCAATTTTAGGGTTGAATCGAGACTTGATCTGCTGGATAGTCTCCTGCACCAGCGTGACATGCCGTAGCACTTTGCGGGCTTTCATGATCCGCACTATGGCGGACTGAAGAAGTATCTTACGGTCTTCTTCAATAGTTTTCTGTGTATTCTCAGTCTCTTGCTTTTGTTCGCTCTTAGTCATCAGATTCAGATTTACCCTCATCTTCTTGCTCTTAAAATCGGTGTTGAGTGTATATGCCGTCTTGGCTGCACCCACGCCAGCACCAGCAGGGGATAATAATAAGACTTTGGCCTTAACAAGGATGGTCAATGCCTGAGTAAGGTTATCGAGGGGGATATCCGTCAACTCAGACAGTTGCTCTATCGTGCAAGAGTTTGTGTTATTGTAAGCCAGCAGAATTGCCATTTGGTATGTAGATACTTGAAATGTATAACCTATTTTTGACCCTTTTCCAAAATTGGCCTTTAACTCTCCTCGTGACAACGTCCATAACCAGCTTAGCTTTCTACCCGAATGCTTCTGCTGATAAAACGTCTGGAAGCGCTCATATTTATGCAAAACTTCATCGGGCAACTTGAATGAAGTAGTTTGAGGCTGCATTGGCCAAAAATTGGTGCCCAGAACTAAAATCGAGAAATCAAAATCAGGCGATGACTCACCCTCATCGAGATTCTGACAGTATTCCTTAAAGGAACTTTCTAAGTCAGCCGAGACCGTCATATCCTGGAACATGCGTTGCAATTTATGAGTGTAATCCAATCCACACACTTCCTTCAGCTTTGAAATCATGCTGGCCTCCGCATCTTCCGATGCTGAGGTGTTGCTAACCAGTCGCCGTGATAAAAGGCGGGTATAAAACTTTTGAAAGACATCTTTATCATCGATATATTGAAAAATAGTCATGATATCATCCAGCTTTGGTTCCAGATCTCCTCCTTCTTCGCTAGTTTTGGAATTCTTGCGAAGCAGTTGATCACTGTACTTGGCCAATAACTCGGGAGAGCGAGCAGAATTCGATTGAGAAACTTTATTTTTATTAATAAAATCTCGACAGGCATTATCCAGAGCTTTGACAAAATCGGGGTTGTTCTGGAAGCAGACTCTAACAAGCGATGAATACACGGATTGGACTCGCAATAAAGCATCAACAAATGCCCGTGGCTCAATATTGATGGCAGAACTTTCTTGGACGAGCTTGTCTATAGCAGCCAGTCCTTGAACTTTAACGTGCTCTTGAAATCGTGGTTTCAAGGGGTCCAGCCCTGACTTGATCCGGGACAGTAAGCAGTACATCCGCTTCAAATCTTCCCTTCGATCGTTGTCAAGCAGCGGTTGGAACTCCTGTTGCAAGACGTCTGAATGTTGTTCTATCAACACCTGTTCACAAACATTCTCCAACGGCTGTAGCGTGGTAGAGTGAAGGTACATATCCACTCGATTGTTTTCTTCATTTAGTCGTATTTCGGCTTTCTTAATATATTCGACCACGCTGTTATTAGCTAAGAAAGTCTCGCTTTCACTGCTATAAAACAGCTCGGTTTCTTTAAGAAAACTGGCCTCAAACTGCTCCTTATAGACTTGAAGATTCAATTTTTTAGGGTCACTGTCATCCAATCCTAACGAGACGAACGACTGAATTGTTGATTTCAATGTGGCCACATCAATCACCTCTCCCATTCGCTGCTTTTCAATTTGAGATAATACCGTCGTCACTAACTGGTCACGAATGGGCATGAAAAAATCTGTTTTCCAGCGGACAAGGCACGACGTATTGATATCACATATGCTTCGATTTCCATCCTCCCGTTCGCGTTTGATCCAATATCTGTTCAAATACTCAAATATATGGTTCAAATATCGCGCTCCATTGGTATATCGCGTCCACATTTGGTTATAAAACAATAACAAGCTCTCGTCAGTATATTTCATTGATTCCTACAATTAGTAATGCCCAACAACACAAGCTCCGGGTTATAAAAACACTAAACCCCTCCATGATATGCTACTCACGTGCTTGATAACAGTCAAATGACTGTTCAGATATTGCATCAAGTTTCTATAAAGATCGGATCCTAATAAATGTGCTTATGATCAGTCATCCAGTCGCGAAATAGAAACCTACCTCCTCTGACTCCAGATGAAGGCCCGTGCAACCCTCTATTAATTAATGGTTTTTGACAAGTGCAGAAATTGTGGATGGCAGTATAAATATGCATGTACTAGAGCGGTCAATAAGTAGGCTCGCGCTGATGCCCATACCATCGTAGGTGTCAATCCTTCTTCTTGATTCTTCAACATGATTTGCTCAACACCATTCTGAACAAAGGCCCATCTGAAACGTTAGTTCCTGTTCACCTTGAATCCCTCAAAACCACCTGGAGGGAGGTTCTCTTGGTCACCAAATGGTAAATCATAAAAACTACTGAAAGCTGATTTCCAGAAGTCTTGTTAGGATAACATATACTTACGTTGATTCTAAATCATCTGATCTAGGCAACTGAGTCACCGGATGAGGCATTGTTTTGCAAGCTCCGTCAATCTCCAGGTAACGAGTAGGCTAGGCTAGATGACCGTATTCTGTAACGCCCAAGTAACCAAACCATGGAGGTAATGGAAAATGACCGCCCTCAATCAGCCTAGCAGTGATAACTTAAAGATAAAGATGTAAATCGCTGTGAACTAGTTTCCGATGGTAACTAATATGTGCCTCGCAAGGATGCCTGGTTTATCAAAAATTTCGCTGTAGTGTTGCTGCTACGCGCTATTCGATTATCATTGAAACCTGCAAGAAGAGTATGTTTTGCTACATCAAACCATGAACCAAATTTTAGCCTTAACGCCAGTCACAAATTCCGCGTGAACTGCTCAATGAGCCTTGAGTTAGTACGGCACTGGAAGTGCACTCACCTGAAGATAGATACTGAAAAAGTCAAGACCCACATAAATAACACGAGGAATAAAAATGCACAGAGAGTCCGTTGCCGTACACAGAGCTTGCCATCAAAGAAGACTTGATCTAAAGACTATGAGTGAGCTTCTGGTCATCGACATCGTCATGCTTACCCCATCATCAGAAGTACAAACCCATTCTTGATCATACAGGGTATTAAAAGCAAGTGAAAGATTAGCGCTAGAGAAAATAATAAATACTAAATCCAACATAACTACTCGCAGCTTCGATCGCGCTGAGCGCAATCCTAGGGGCTTGCCGCTATACTCATCTCGGGTAATATAGACAAGGTATACTAACGCTATACTCTGCACGCAGATGGCCATAATTGTCGATGGCTGTTGAGTCAACTCAGATAATGATACTTCGGTAGTCTTTCTGAAAATCGAGCATGCCAACCCGAGAGCTATGCTACAGAAGCAAAAAATAATTAATCGCAGAGTAAGAGGAATAAAAGGATTCTTACTCAATATTCCTAAAATAAATGGTCTTCGTTCCGAAGGATCAGCTAACTTAGCTCTAGCTTGAGCCAATCGTTCAGAAAAATCCAATTTCTTCTCTCTTTTTTCATCATAAGTTGACTTTTGATCCGTTCGATACTCGGGGCCTCCTAACGGTTGCATCCTCTCCAGGTCTTCTGCTGTAAACCGTATCATCCCTGGATCACAGGGTAGCCGTGATTCATTAAATAAGGTTGCGTATTTGTCCACTTTACCATCGAGTGGTTTTATCTGAGCCTCAGCGATAGACAGATTTCGAACCCATACTTAAAAGTTAGAATAGCAAGCTATATTTTCAAACTTACTGGGAACTGTGGTAATGCTTTGAATCGGATAGACGTACTGCCGAGGTAAATCTCGAACGTCCAGAGAGTTATTACTCATCGCTCTATGGACCGAATCTGAGCGATCAGCTAGACTCTGTCCAGTAGAATGAGATTTGCTGCTTGCGATAGAGTTGATCGTACCCAGATGTCCTGTCGTATGCAGATCTTGTAACCGTCTTTCAGTCATACCAAACCCTAATACAGCAATATTAAAGCAAATGGACCGACTAGAAGCAAGGAAATGCAACGGCCACAAATATAACTATAGCGACGTAACCGATTTTGTGGAAAGAACGCTAAGTATGTCAAGATATGTGCAAACTAGCAAGTACAGTAAACACAGCGCCGACTCCAAAAAGAAAGAAGTATTAGTCGAGCTGACGTTTGAGAGAACAATTAAGACAGGATGATCTTCAATGCGTTGTAGTTGAGAGAACAAGAATGTGTTTAGAGAGAGAAAGTTCGGAAATGGATCAGGGTTTCAGATGGACTGTCGTGTTTGGGGAAGATACAGTGTAGCGGTGTGGGAAGATGAAGTAACGTAAGTGCACAATGCATTTTTTCAGCTATTCGTAACCTTAGCGTTGCGATCGTAGTTTGTACGAAGATTTTTCATGAGAAATTCTCATGTGCCTTAACTTGCACATCGTTGTGAATTACGTGCCTGATGTTGTTCATAATATTTGTGCTCTCACCATCTTTGTCTCGAACCATGCTCTGTGAGAGAAGCGGACCACCCTTCCTGCTTATAGGCGTTTGTACGATGTTAATTAAAATTGACACTTGAATCAACTTTAGATATTAATAGTAGCCTAAGGCACTTGATTTTATGCTGATATTTATAACGAGTGGCTAAGCATTGTACTCAAATCTTTTACAGTGAGTGGTCTCATTTCGATATTTGCCAAAGCCACGTGGATAGCTTAAAAGCTAGCTTCGAGTTGCAAAACTTTGGGAACCGTCCGCAAGTTCAGTATGGGCCGATTAGTTTTCAATTTATTATTGGCATTCCAGTTATTCATCGTTTGCTACTGAATATAACACGCCAGCTGTACCCCTTCTTTATCTCATTACCTGGGAATCTAAAAGCTTCTTCAACTGGGAGATACATATTATACACCTTTTGATAAAAGGTTTGCGTAGCTCGCTGTAGCACTCATTCTCCCAAAGGCATCGATCGACAAGTCCTTTTAACACGGCAGAAATGAAACTGGTGGTTTTACCGTTAACCGACCGAAGGTTATTCTTTTATGCCCAGAAGAATATCCTCAATAAATCGACCAAGCCGTCATTGGAAACCAGATTAGTCAATAAGGTGGCCGCTACTTGGAAGAAGTGGGAGGCCGACTCTGGGCGAATAAAAACATGGATAACAGGGTTTGGAAATCGAGTATTGGATGGAATTCCGTATCAAGAATGGGGTTTGACATCGATTCCGAGTTATAGGGCCTTAATGGAGAGTAAGGAACCATATGAGATCATTTATCCAAAAACATTAGTGACTCAGCCGAAAATCCAATCATTGTTGGACGAATTAGCTTCAAATCGCAAGTCTTTTCACCTGAAGAGGATGATCATCTGTTTGTCGATATCTCCTCTTACTCTGCCGATAGCACTTCTACCAGTGATACCCAATATCCCCGGCTTTTATCTCTTATTCCGCTCTTATTTTCACTGGAAAGGTAAGTCATTATTACTCGATGCATTAAACTAACTGTTCACAGCCTATCAAGGAGCGTCTAATCTTGACCAACTGCTGAGATCGAATAAGCTGGCACCAGTGTCAAACCAACGACTGGATGATGTCTATTACCAGATGAATACGACCCATAGTGCAGTGCGAGATTATGCCAAAGTGATTGAAGAATCTCCTAGTCTTGAAAGTGAGAAATCAACTCTACTAGACCAAGAAGAGAGACTTCTACTCGATAAAGATCATATTCAGGAGATAGCAGATGCTGTGCAAGATCATAATCTATCAAAGGAACTGATGAGGGCTTACAATCAAGTTACTAAGGCCCTGAAGAGCATCAAGGAAAAAAAGGATTAAAAATGAGTGGAGAGGGACGGGTGCCTGTATAGATAGTAGGATATCATTAGCATTTTTCTGGTTGAGATCACGAAAAATAATTGTAGAGGAACTCATTAGGCGCATAGCCATGGATCGAATGATTTTCTCCCGTGCACGCGAGGGCTCCACTTGCCGATCGCAGCGGCTCAACGGAAAAGCCTGGATTTTGTCTACTGACTTGGCTCCAGAGACGGCATCAATTTCCAGTGAAAAGAAAACGTAATTAAGTACCTCATTACAGTCAGGCAGAGACATTGAGTCACAGGTTTCTATATAGGGCTTCTTTTCATTCTGTAAAGTACGCTGCATTAGTTTGGGCAAATATATATGTATGTGAATCGTATCCGCGAGGCGGTTCTAAAATTAGCGCGTCATCGAGGCGTGACATTTGTTACAGGCAAGGGATGAGCTCGGTCTAAATTAGAAACACAAGTGGAAGGGAAGTAAAGCAGTCAATGAATAATAGGTCCTAAATAAAATAATTAGCAGGCACAGTATGTTTCTAAGTCAGTAAACGTGGAGAAGAGAAGGAGCGCGAGGTAACGAACGGACCGACTTTAGTAAGAAACGGTCGGTTGTCTCCCAAGCACTCCGGTGATAATTTTTAGTAAGGGCAAATCTTACTCCATTACAGTCAATCGCCCTTGACAAGAGGTGACAAAAACCGCAACCCTCCTCCCTGTCACGTCTCCTTTTTCTTATTATCCCATTCTTAAAGTGGGCAAAGGCGAATAAACAGATCTGAATAATACAACAGGTAGCGAATATTTCAATCGTTAAAAGGTAAGATTGTTATGATGAGTTGATTGTGTGATTTGTGGAGGTTGATAGCCGATCAGATATGATTGAACACGGAGCAAAGACTAGAAGAGGACAGCTCTTGAGAGAAAAACCAAATGAGCTAATGCTGACTACTCTAGTAATACGCCTATTAACAACCTGGGTATCGTTGAGCTTCGGGAGTAATTTTTATCTTGGTACACCATGTCTTTTAGAAGGCTTACCGGACATTCGTTTAAAGATTCGAATTCGAGGAACCCATTCAGTGATTCTTCGGGAGGAGATACTGGATCTAGTAGTCCTGACTCGCGGTTTTACAATGAATCAGGAGCTTATGAGGGTAGCGGAGCTCCGGTTAATCCGTTTAATCGAAGTGAACAGTCATCAATAATCAATTCCGATCGGCTATCGGTAGGATCAGAAGGTTCTGCCTCATCACGATTGCCAGGAAGAGATTCAAGATCCTTTTTCCCTCCTGGAAATTCTGATGGCGGTGCTCCATCTATTAGTAACTCTACTTCGCGATTATTCAGTGGAGTAGGAAGTAGTATTAATAGTTTTGGAGCAGAATATGATAGATATCCCACGAGAATCAGCTCAGCTTCTCATTCTTTAGCTCCTCTGCTGCGGGATGAGAAATCGCAAGGTAACCTGTCAGTCAGTGACGGTGAGAGCTCTTACGATCCTTCTTTTGGACTCAACGATGAATTTTCTCCTTTTGGTGGTTATCCGGCAAGTTCTTTCCCTCTAACCATGGACGACAAAGAAGCAGACGATTATCTCCATAATCCTGATCCTATCGCTGATGCTGACATGGATAAACCTTGTCAATGCCATCGGTTAGATTCTAGGGGTGGCTGGTCTGCTGCTGCTTTGGTCTTACTAATCATGGGAGCGGCTGCAGTGTTTATTGTCTTGCCTGCTGTCATATTTACGGGAGCAGGTAGTAAGCCCTATCATTCTACTTATACGGTCTTAAGCACTGTCAACTATGACTATATTCTCGACGCTGTTCGATCGTCGCTGGTAGATCCTGATACCCCCGATGACGCAAAAGTGAAATACGATATCAATGGAAATGCCCTAAACCTCGTCTTTTCCGATGAGTTCAACAAAGAAGGTCGAACGTTTTATGATGGAGATGATCAGTTTTGGCAAGGCGTTGATCTTAATTATGCTGCTACCCAAGACGAAGAATGGTACGACCCCGACGCTTTGGTCACTAGTGAAGGCGTCTTAGAGATTAGAATGGATGCGTATGAAAACCATGATTTATTCTATCGGTCTGGAATGCTTCAGAGTTGGAATAGGCTTTGCTTTACGGGAGGAATGATTGAGATCTCCGCTTCGCTGCCAGGGCCTGCAGATAAGTTGGGCCTCTGGCCGGGTATGTGGACATTAGGAAATCTGGCTAGGGCCGGCTACAAAGCCACTTCATATGGTGTTTGGCCCTATGCTTATAATCAATGTGACGCTGGTATCACACCCAATCAGTCTTCGTCTGATGGTCTTTCTTATCTCCCTGGTCAACGATTATCGGCTTGTACATGTTCGGGTGAGGACCATCCCAATCCTGGGACTGGCCGAGGTGCGCCGGAAATCGATATTATTGAGGCCACTGTCAATAATCTCAATACCACATATAAAGTCGGCATGGTGACTCAATCGCTGCAGCTGGCTCCTTTCGATGTGTGGCATTATCCAAATTATGAATTTCTGATCTTGCCTTATCCTGAAACCACCGAGATGAACACTTATGTAGGAGGGCCTTACCAAGAGGCCATTTCCGCGGTTACAACGTTAAATCGAGAATGGTATGATGGTAACGCTTACCAGACATATGGATTTGAGTACGAACCTGGCTCAGGCACAGGCTACATCCGATGGTTTGTTGCCAACTCGACCACTCAGTTACTATATGGAGAGGCCATCGGACAAAACGGCAATGTTGGGGCCAGGGATATCTCTTTTGAGCCCATGAGTATAGTATTGAATCTGGGCGTATCAAATTCATGGACATATATTGACTGGCCTGGCTTGTATTTTCCCACGACAATGCGGATCGACTATGTGCGAATCTACCAGAAAGAAGGTTCTGAATCGCTTACATGTGATCCTGCAGATTATCCCACCTATGATTATATTCAGGACCATTTGAATGCTTACAGTAATCCCAACTTGACCACATGGGAAGAGGCCGGATACACTTTTCCTAAGAACAAAATCATGGATGGATGCACATGAGCATCGGAGGGTTCGCAATAGCAGTACAGGTGTAAATTTGGAACGGAGGGAAGATTATTTGAGATAGTATAAGGGATGATTGGATGCTAACGTCGAGACGTAATTACAAGTCAGCACTGGACATTATTAAGATGGAAAGATTAGTATTTTTAATTCGCTGTAATGAAATAAATAAACCTTCTGTATATCATACATTTCTTGTTTCTAATAACAACAGAATTCATTTCACTTTTTCAAGGTTCTGTCCTAAATCAATTGATTACCTGCTTGCTCAGCTAGTTTCCGTAGGAAAAGATGAATCATCCAATGCAGATGGGAGCCATGTTCTTCATCTTGACCGACTTACTCATCATATTGATCTAAATTCAATGAGCCAGACAAAAAAGCTCTCTAATCGTCTCTTTTTGGTCTTTTGCTTTCCAGACCAGTATAGCCTTCATTCATGTGCTTAAAAGACTTTGTTTCCAGACGTTGCTAGCAATATAACACTTTCCCATTAAGACTATATATACTTACTTGGATAATAACTTGATAAGAATAGAGATGACATACTCGAGACACGTCTACAATATTGCCGACGAAAACGCTTCGTTGCAAAAGACAAAGTGTTACCTGTTGACCTCGAACACCCCCTTGCTTATTATACAGGACGAGCTTCAGTAAGATCAGAGCAAGAGCATTGACAAGAAAAACCTCGGGAAAAATACTGGTATTGGGGGTGTGATTAAAAAAGCCATGACAAATCCAACTGCGACCGCAATAAACGGTGCTGGACAAGGAGAAGATCGGGTATGTCGAGGATGTAAAAAGGTACGACTAGCCGGGCACAGAAGGATCAATTTAACTTATTCTAGCCATTCACAGAAGGGAAAGCTTTTGAATTAGGTAAGTCAGCAGCCGTTACATTTTGATCGAGAATCTGGCTAATTTTAGATGGCCATTGTTGGCATGTGGATTGTGAGTGTCGTTTACTTTTCTGGCTGGAAAAACCATTTGACTAATAACTCAAGGTTTTACATGTTCTGATTGTGGTTCACAACTTGATTCCAACACAAATTTGTTGGTTCTTGGAAATGGTAATTTAATATGTGGAAACTGTTCTTTCCATTGTCATTCATGTCAAAATCGAATTGAAGATACGGCCATTCTGACCGGAGATCAGGCATATTGTCAGAAATGCTTCAAATGTCGCAATTGTTCAAAAAAAATCGAGTCACTCAAATATGCTAGGACTAGCCAAGGAGTCTTTTGCATGGATTGCTACGAAGCTTTACTGGCAAGACGGAAACGAAAGGCAAAGAGACGTACTGCAAATTATTCATCTTCAACAAATGACGGTCGAGATGGCAAAGATGTGCTCCCCATAACACCTCAGCTAAATGATTCTGCGTCATCAACGCCTGGTTTATCCGAAACATCATTACCACTATCGACTGATATCAAAACAGATAATGAATCGGCTTCCTCTCTTAAGACCGCTAGATCAGATACTTCGAATGAGAAATCAACTGCCGAAACTTCTAACGACAACATCTCTTCCTCTGAGCTTCCTAATCCTCCTACTCCTGACGATCATTCAGACCCCATTTTAGCGACCCCCAAGGCACTTAATGATCTGGCCCCTAATGTAATTCCTATTTACTTTCAAAAGCGGTCTCCTAAAGAAGTTCCAAATTTCTCGTTACCACCCTCTTCTCCTAAGACTCCTACAAGAACTCCTAGACCTGACCAGCTCAACCAGTTGACTGATATATCCCACCCTCCTTTTCCACCTCCTCAACTTAACTTGAATGGCCAATCCTCAACCGCACCACCATCTGTCCCTGAATCTCGAAGGGTAGATCCTCTTTTGTCTTTTCCTCAACAACAGAGATCACCGAGCCCCTCTCGTTCCGATAGCAGACCTGGCCCTAGTTTTCGGCCTCCTGAAGGACTCCAGTCTCCTCCGGAAATTCCTATCCGTAATCGACCTTCAGTGTCTCCTACTAGGATCCCTCAGCGCCCTAGGTCCCCGGTCAAGCAAGAATCTAATGAGTTCCTACTTACTTCAGCTGCAGCCCACGCTGCTCAAGCTCAACGTCCTCCTCCAAGGTCCCCTCAGAGATCGAGGAATCATTCCCGAGTTCCTTCGCGCGACGAAGCGTCTGGTCTGGCTATTTTAGATGGTCTCTCTGGTCGTGACATCCTTGAAGGTACGTTTGGTACGACGGCTCGATCCCGATCTTCATCAAGAAGACGGCTCCAGCCCCCTCTGGATATCTCCCCAGAGATTTCTAATCCGACCTTGGAATCAACTAGCGTTTTTGGCCTCGACTCGGAACGCAAAACTCATGAGAGAAGCTTGTCCGATCATGCTGCCGAACTCCAAGTGCGGCGTAGTATCAGGCCGTCAATGACTCCGACTTCTCCTAATCTGACTGCAATTCGTGAATCACATCTGCGCGCTCAACTAGCCGAAGCATTGACTCGTCTGGCCAGACTAGAAGGCGCAGATATCACGGCTGCAAGAAGAGCTGCTACTGCAGAGGTTGAATCGGCTCGAAAAACGGCTGCTTCTCTTCGAGCTAGAGAGGAAGTCCTTCGTCGAGAAGTCCGTGTGCTCGAGACAATGTCGGCAGCAGCATTAGAGTCGGCTCCTGCCCATATCAGAGCCGAGATTTCATCTGTAAGGGAAAGTTTGGAGAGTGAAATTAGTGGTTTGCTTAGTACGCGCGACGAATATGTTGAACAAGTCTTGGCTTTGGCCCGAGAACCCAATAGCGATGAAAAGAAAGCCAAGGAAGATATTCCACCTCCTGGTCCTCCAAGTGCTGGAGCATCGCCAATAAGTAACTCTAGTCCAGGCTTGCTGCATCAAAGCCCAGGTCATTCCTCGTCTCTTTCTTCGTCTACATTTGTCCAGCCTGCTTCGCGAGGAGTGTTGAAGTTTTTCCGCGCT
This sequence comes from Trigonopsis variabilis, assembly GCA_003707065.3. Classification (NCBI taxonomy): domain Eukaryota; kingdom Fungi; phylum Ascomycota; class Trigonopsidomycetes; order Trigonopsidales; family Trigonopsidaceae; genus Trigonopsis; species Trigonopsis variabilis. Next base: position 252,896 of record PPXM03000010.1, on the reverse strand, counting down.
CGGCCTTCAAAGCCAATCGAGGTGGAGAAAATTGATATTTCGAGTCCGACTTTGATCAGTCCATCAAATGATTCGGACCCGCCATCAATTCTTGGACGCTCTGGTAGTGTTAGAGGTCCAATGGGATTTTTCGGTAAGATTGCGCGCAGCCGATCTGAACGAGATTTAGAATCTCCTGAAGACCCTAGTATGTTATTTGGAACTGAACTTGGATCCCGTGCGCTTTTTGAAGGAGCAAAGATTCCTTTAATTGTGAGACGATGTATTGAAGAAGTAGAAAAAAGAGGGCTTGATCAAATGGGAATTTACCGTCTGAGTGGAGGAGCATCCCAAGTCCAGGCTTTGCACGATGCATTTGAAAAGCGAGCCCGGAACCAAATTGATAAGCTGATGGAAGGAGACATCAATGGCGTGGCATCTCTTCTCAAGCAATACCTGAGCAGTTTGCCAGAGCCCCTTGTACGATATGAGTTCTATGAAGATTTCCTTACGGCAAGCCCTGCAGGAGGGGAATACAATCGCGAGAAAGTTGAAGAAGGCCTACGGCGACTAGTGAGATCATCACCGGTGGTTTATCGACAAACACTTCAGTTAATAGTTGAGCATCTCGCACGGGTGGCAGGCCACAGCGACAGGAACAATATGAAGGTCGAGAATCTTGCAGTTTGCTTCGCACCGACGCTGGTTCGTTCGGCCGTCCCAAGAGAGCGTGAACGGGAGCTAGCGGAGACCAAGTGCAAGATCCGAGGTATCCAATTTATGATTGAGAATGTTGGAAATGTATTTGAATAGACAAGACAATGCCGAATTGATAACCGAGTATAAGCTGTAGTTGCATTAGTCGACACGCAAGAAAAGATCTACTTTGGTCAACACTATAGGGTTATAAGGCTAGCACAACCTCATTCAAAGACGTCATCGGAAGCCATGTGCTTAACGGTTTCAGTAAAATGACGGGTCAGTTCATCTGCGGAATCTTCGTCCCACTCCCATTCTCGTCCTCGATGATGCACGCCCACTGTTCCAAGGACTGACTGGACCATGTCCCTGGCAGCAACTTTTGCCGGAGTCCTTGTTGGCTCCTGGTATTTGGTATTTGGAGACATTGGCATATCTTTATCGACATCTTCAGCTTCATCGAGAAGGTAAGTATATTGGGGAGCGAGTGATGGTCGTGAAGTTAGGGTTGGTTGGTCAGCCTGGTGATGAATAGGTCGCTGGTCTGGTTTTCGGACAGGAGTCTCGAGAGAGTCGAGGACAGGATCAATCTGGACGGTCAATTGGGGAGGTTCCAGATCTGGTGATTCATCGAACTTGTCACGAAGACTAGGTTGGGGTCTAGGAGTAACCTGGACCTTCCACTTTTTATCAAGGACATGATGAAGAGTAAGCTGAGGAGTTGATTCGCCTAGATGACTTGCACTCGATGGAGGAGTTGAAGGATTAAGCGAATGGATAACGCTGAAATTGGAAGGAGTGAAGTCAACAGAAGGAGAAAAATCTGAAGGGGATCTAACAGAAGCAGCTCTAGGAGAGGGAGAATGTAAAACGACAGGGTCATTAGCACTAAAAGGGGAAGGCGCTCCTGGAGGTGGAGTTGAGATCAGAGTGGAATCTTTGGTGGGATCAATAGACGCGTCAAAAGAGGCAGACGCGTTAGGCTCGGCAAGTTCCTCGTAGCCTGATAATGACACATTAGCGGATGCTTCAAAGAACTGTTTCCAAAATTTTGAGCTTTCCCAGACCGCTTTGGAATGTCGACCGTACCGCTCAACCACGGGAATGATAGTTTGCGAGACGACACGATGAGCTTTATTGAAGTTTCTATCGATATCTTGCAAAGTGAGAGTTATCGCCTGCTCGAGATGTTCGAGTTCATCCGCCACTGTCTTCGACATTGCCATGCTGTTGTCCCTGAATTTGGGTGCAGCTGATGATCAGTTCCTTTCTAATTGTGCAGACTGGACGGCACTAATTAGTGATGATGGAGTGTAACACCTTGGTGTTGGGAAGGCCAGCAGAAACGTTATCATGAGCATCTTACAATTTAAATAGCGTATGAGACTAGAAATAGACATTCTGAATTGGTAATACCTTGACACTGATCATGTTTAGTATGTTTCTCCAGTATGGTTTTCAAGTGGCAATACATACAGATGGAGTAGAACTACACTTCACGAATCCTCTCAATGTTGACTAATAGTGACGGGCTATTCAGAGCATTCCCAACTATTTGATCGATGCATTTACAGTTTAGCAGTGACCTTCTCAGTAGCTAATACTTGAGCAAGCTCATCAGCAGCAGCATTAAGATAGTAACGCAGTTTCTCTGAACCAAGGTGCTTGGAGGCGATGTTGAAATTGAGCCAGTCATCATTGACCATGTATGCGACGCCAAAACCAGGATCAATGACCTCAGACCATCCATAGGCATTAAAGTAAGGCGACGACAATTGAGAGGTGCTGAGGTACCACGATCCCGAATAAGCAAAGGAAGGATCTTTATAGATGGCCGGTAGAGGTTCACCCTCTCGAATAAGCTTCTTGAGACCAAATAGATGACGGTCTACTCCTCGTCCTTCAGAAGCATCCGAGATGTAACTAACGTGGGCTGATATGGCCTTTCTGAAGGCAGCAATACGCTCACTGTCAGTGGCCTTTGGATTCTCCCACGTCTTTACAAAAGCGACCGACTCATCAGACACACTTCGGCAGGTCTCTGTACGGCCAAGGGCAAACTTGCGAGTTGCAGCTGACTCATAGGTGGGTCGGGAGATACCGTACATCTTATAGTAGGCTAGTTGGATGATCATTTGGACGTAGGCATCTGGAGAAGCTTTAAAAGTCTTGATAAGGTTCTTGCCGTATCCTTCGTATCGAAGCACGGCCACTTCATGAGCAGCAATGTTTGTGTCAAATGTATAAGCGGCCTGGTTGATTTTTTCGTTTAGACTGGGAGTTAAGTTAAAGATGAGTTCACTTGGTTGAGCCAGCGCGCGTTCGGATGAGCCATATTCCACTTTGCCCTTGGCAATGACATCATTAACATAATCATTTAACCGGAGAGTAGGAGTACCGTCCATCATTGAATGCTCACCCTGGAACCCAGCGACACCATTGTCACAGATAAAGAACTGGCAAGGCTTATCTGACCATCGGTTCCGTCCATCTCCGTGCCAAAATTGATGAGCACGGTCTTCCAGAGTGACTGGGTCAGCCGAATCTAGAGCCACAACAAACGCACTAGACTCGATATCTAACAACGACTGTTTGTTGACGGGATCGGAGGATAGTTCCGAGTAGGCAAGGGCCCATAGGTCTCGATTGCCGTTGGTCAGAACACCAACGGGCAGATGCTCGACATTGGCTAATTTATAAATAAAGTTGAATTGATCTTCAAGCTCTTTGGTACTGAGTTGCGCACTATCAACGATATAGGGCACCTTGAAAAATCTGTTTTTTCTAATGACAATGATGTGCTCGTTGTCCTTTGGCTCAAAACTCACGGCATCATCTCGCACTGGAAGAGGCTTGCGGCAAGTATTAAACATGTATCGGTAAGAATCCATACAAAGAGGTTGTTTCCTCATATACTCTGGCTCCAACTTGGCAGAATCAACAAGATTCTTAAACTGCAGAGCAGCCGTCACAATGGCAGCAGCACGTTTAGCAGGATCTCGCCGTAGTCGATCATCATTATATCCGTAAAAGTAGCTGACATATGGAACCACCGGTTCTCGGTAAGTCAGATAAGCAGCGTCGTTCCACCAGTCATAAATCCAATTTCGAACTTTAGGATCAGACGCTCGTTCCATCAGTCGCTTTTGTAATCTTTCTCCCTCTCCACCAGGCTTAATAAAATCCTTTACTGCAGCCTCTGTGACCTTGTATTGTTCAGGACTGACCACAGCATGGACGGATTTCAAATACTTGGCAGCGGTCTCCTGTAATGATGGAACAGGGAGATTGGGCAATGAATCTTGGAATCGGTAAAGCGCTCCCTTACTTAAGTCTTCCTTATAGGAATGAGCAGCCGCCGAGGTTGAAGATTGACGTAAGTGAGGCATCTGACCATGTTAGCACCCTAGCTGTCAAGATCTCTACCTTTCTAATTGCTCTTATTGATACTCTTAACGATATGGCCATCAAGTTTGACAAAGGAACCACGGAGACTGGTTGACTGATTTCTTCGGAGGGGGATGTGGGGTTAAGTAATAATCCTCTTACCCGTAACTTAGCCCCAGAATTACCTCGGCGCTTTAACTTATACTTCTTTCCGCTTAGCCGATATGATCTTCAGCAAATCCTCGCTACAAACTTTCCAACCTTTACATGTATTTAACTTTTCATTTCTTAATTACGACTATTTATTATCCTGTCTTGTCGGTTAGTATGCATGTGACGGGACCGTCCAACGTAAGTAATGGCTTACTCCTCCTTGCGATAGCGCCTTCCTACAAAAGCAACTGTCCCTAGCAGTAATATTTCTACCAGACCAGTCGACTTCAGCCTTATTCTCTCACTCAGTCTAGAATGCAATCCTTTTAGACATTAGCAGCACAGTACTAAGATTTCCTGTTTAACTTAGTTTACCTTGTAATCGTCATTTGTTGGGGACCAAACTTCACCCGAGCCTTCACCGAGACCAACGCGTTCATGCAATCACATCTATACGCCCCTAGAAGTTTTCATCGGATATGGATAAATCAGTGATTCTAGTCTTTTTATGTTTTTTAGCCTCGAACGACACTCGGGACTGCAGTTATTCTATATTTAGGCGAAGGCCCCAATCTCACACCTATCACTCTCCCTTGTTTTCACACTTGTCAAGTTATTATGAAATTCACATTTCTTTCTAAGTTTCTTGCTAATGTGATTTTCGGACCGACTGTATTCCGAAAGGTGTTTATCTGCCCTCCTGGACGCCCGGCTAAGAAATCACATGCCTATGATCATCTATTGGCATGATCTGCGGATCGTAATGTAGCCCATACTGATTTTCCCTCTTACGAGCTTGCAAACTGCCGCACTCGAGCAATTGTTGTCAATTGCTTCAATAGATTATGATACGTTATGTCCTGTTTGCTATATCTCAATAAGAAGTAGAATACCGGACTGCCTCCTTCTATTTGCTTCCACGTTTCACCGCACATTTGCGGTGCTTCTGCTATAAGTGCTTTCTTCTTTAAATGGAGCTTCGAGGGGACATATTCTCCCGCCTACTCATGTTGCACCCCTGACAGTCGCGCAGTAACGTTTGGTTGCAATTTTGCCGTTGCCATCACTTTTGGCGTGGGGATTTTTGCCTCTTCATCATACAAACATGGGTGTGACTATTGATCCTATTTCTCCTGGTTAGTAGATCAGTCAATTGGAATTATGCTAATATCAAGGTGACAGCAAGACTTTTGCCAAGACTGGCGATGTCGTTTCTATTCACTATGTCGGTACATTGGAAGATGGAACCAAGTTCGACTCCTCCCGCGATCGAGGCAAGCCTTTCCAAACCCCAATTGGTGTTGGACGTGTGATTCGTGGTTGGGACGAGGGAGTCCCCCAGCTTTCCTTGGGTGAAAAGGCCCGATTGACCATTACTGGTGATTACGCCTATGGTCCTCGTGGCTATCCTGGCCTCATCCCGCCTAATGCTACTTTGATTGTGCGTTACATGTTGCGCCCAACTAACCCCCTAGTTTGAGGTTGAGCTTCTTGGAATCAATGATAAGCAGGTTTAAGTCATCCAAAATCCAGTATCTTCTATAAATCTACTCATATTTTGCTATGATTAATTGATGTAATGGCTACGGTACAATCGCACCACGAAACGAGAATCTTTACCCCATTTCGTTCCACCTTGCCTAATTATTTTTTCTGCCGAGTGCTTCGTCGCGGAGGTGGAGGTCTTAAAGAACTAGACGTAGAATGTTTCATGACTTTGGCTTTTTTGCTTTTAGGAGTTTCGATATCTGATTCACCCTCTCTCTTTTCACTTTCTTCGTCTTCTTTCTTGGCTGAATTTCGATTCCCTATACTGGCCCGCGCTCTTGTTCTTTTTCCTTTATAACTTCCCTTCCGAATCTTTTTACTTTCTTGCTCTGACTCGCTTTCCTCCTTGTCGGAACCCCCAGATTCAGCGTCCTCATCACTCGATTCTTCTGCCTGCCCATGAGCGACAATTATTTCTCCAAAGTCGTCGTACGGTAACTCAAACACATGATAATCTCCGCCGTCTTCAAGCTCCTTCAAGTCAATTCAACTGCGCCAAAGGTACCACTTACTTGTTCCTCTAAACCTTCTAGATCATACAACTCCCGTAGTTTGTCCCAAACATCTTCAATCGTGAACCTCTCCTGATCATCTAGTCCTTCATTCACCCTGCTTGCTATCTCAGTCATCCTGAAATGTTTATGCATCCCTAATCGTCAGTCACCTTAACCATCCTGTTAGCCTCCCAACTCACCAACCGGCCGGACAAAACATATTTCTCTCAATAAAGCCGTCTCATTCTGGGGTGTCCAAATTCGACTTGAGGACATGATGTACTGAGACGAAGAATCGACGGTGAGCAGTCCAGGACGTTACCAAAGCCAGCAGAGTTTATGTGTAGCGCGCTCGAGCGCGTGATGAAGATTCGCTGCTCGACGATCCACACAAAGCTGTCCTCCCTTTCATTTAAGAGTACAGTTGAACATCGCCTGAGTTTAGTGCACTAATGGTGGCTGATCTTTTTAATGATAGAACTTAATCGTTATGCATTCTAACGATCCTAATGAGGATGCGCTCAATGACCGCCTATCCCTAAAGAACTTCCGCCTTAAAGCATCTCAACTTTCTGTTGGACTAAACCCAATAGCTTCTAAATCTACACATGACTTTCTCTCTGAACAATCTGAATCTTTTTGGAGATTCAATGACAAGAGTAACTCCTCTACTGATATGCTAGCCCTGCGGGTTTCACTTGTTGAAGCCACATCTATATTGAAAGAAGTATCTGACAGCTGTCCAGACACCGAGACTATGCTGAACAGTCACAAACCACCATGGAGTGCTGCGGAGGTATGACTTTTGGAGAAATCTGAACGCTGACTATGAGTCGCCAAAAATACGATCTTGGGAACAATTTTACAATACGCCCGATATGGATCAAAAGATGCCTCTTTGTGACTTAGGAGATCTAGAGACAGACCAATTCTTTGCCAAATCGGAACGCGACTTTAATCAGACCCTCTCTAAGACTGTCAATAGGGAGTTTCTGTTCAAGGTTAGGATCTTTTCCTCCTTCCAAAACTAATTTTAGTGTCTCAAACAACTCACTTGTGGTCTTCCTTCTCTTATGTTTGAATATGATGACGCTTGCAAATTATTTGCTTACTCAAACAGCTCAATCCGACTTCTTTCCACGTCAAGATCTACTACTTTGGCTCTGTCTGATGCCGCGATTAAACTAGGATCCGTTCTCTATAGACTTAGTCGGTTGACCTCGGCGACATTGGGCAAGGTATCTGCTATAACGCAACCCTTGCTTATCGTCTTTTTCACCAGTCTCAACAGCCTTTTGATGTCAACTGTTCGAGTAATCGACACGCATGTATCTTTCACTCGAGGATTTATCCACCTAGTCGTCGTTTCTAGTCGCCTTTACCCAGTTCTTCTGTCAATTGAAGGGCTAATTCCCATTGACCTTGCTTTGACCAAGCAGATTACTGTATTGAGCTTACTAGACGGTATCGAACAAATGGCCCGTATAAGTCAGAATGAGCTCATACTGGCACTTTTCGGCTCTATGTTCATGACATGGCTCAGCCAAGCGTTGTCTTACATACAGCTTTATGAAGCAGAACTTGTCATGCCGTGTTTTATCCCAGCAGAGATGGCCAAGAAGATTCATCAATGTCGACATAGTATGACTATATTAGAGCAATTGAATGAACGTCAGAGATGCCCTTTGATATCGGATAATGAGCTTGATTGCCTTAAAGCTCTTCCTTGGCCTAAAACAGTTCAAGATTACTCTGCAGTGAGACTTCTGATCAAAGATATGCTTAATGGGGTCCGTGATACTTCTTTTATCCAGGCTCAAAATACAAATCGTTCAATGGATCTCATCAGTGGCGACATTTCGAAAGTGCGTGCCATCATGGCTGAGGCACCTATTGGCCCCACATCGAGTGCCTTAGGCTTTGATCGCAAGTTGGAAGAATTCCTTTTCCCTGATGCTTTGGCGGTTCTTCCCACTATGCCACTGGAACTAGGATTAAACTCATATATCTCTATTATCGATGGCTTTTCTGGCAAAGTCAACGGCATTCTTGTTGACTTGCTTCTCAAAGCAAATCTTGAATCGAGCATGAAGGATATATGCAACTATGGATTCTTTTGTGACAATATTGCTGTTGAACTGCTTCAAGAGGCTTTGTTTGACCCTAATTTGCCTTGCACAGAAAGAAAAGCTAACGTCTATCGCGCTGGGGGGAGGATGAGTATGCATGTGAATGGAGACAGAAATTGGCCTCCGAATGCTTCTGAATTTAGTCTAGCATTTTCTTATCTTCAAGTGCATGCAGGGAATATACTTTTCTATGGAATAAAAGACATGACCGAGGAAGAATTCGAGCCCTGTAAGAGATCGACAAGTATCCATGCACTTGATTTTCTTCAATTCTCCTTCTCTCTACCGCCGCTGATCAAGTTGATTTTTACGTCTGCTAGCGAACACTCCTACAAAAAAGTCTTTTCTCTACAGTTGCAAATCATCAGAGTCAAGTATACTTTGGAGACGCTTCCGAGGCGATCTCTTCCTCATTCGGCTCTCGCTGCGAGATTTCTTGTCGAAGCAACCCATTTCATCGTTACTCTCTATTCCTACGTCTGGAACAATATCATTCGTGTCGCAATGTCGAAATTTATCATGCTCATTCGATCAATAGAAGAATCTTCTCATGACCAACGATCTTCTTATGGCCTGGATGATCTTTCGCTGGCTCATTCTGCCCTTTTGGACGAAATCTCATTAGGCCTATTTCTGTCTAAAGGTTCACTCACGAACGTTTGTCACGAGGGTCTTCTCGAAGTCTTGCAGTCAGTTCTAAGTCTATGTCTGAAAATCTCCAATGGAGTTGATATTCATCCTGAAGAAGTGTATGCATTTCGTCTAGCGTTACGCTCGTTCCTGATACATTGCAGTAAGCTAGGCAAACACCGAGGCTCGAAATGTGTACAACTATTGGATATGGTGAACTTCAGTGGTTATTACTGGTAACATATTAATACTGAACGTCGGTCTTAATGTCTGAAATGTAAATATAGGCGTTTAGTTTTTTCGTAATATATTGGACATAAGAATCTGTTTATTACTCACTCTGTCGTCCTGTTAGAAGGAACTTGTTACATTCAGTGTTGCTTCTCGTGTGAATCTACTGGACATGACAACGAGGTGAACATTAGTTGACGGATCTATCTACGTTGGTGACAGATATGTTTAGAAAAATAATACTGAATAGATATAATTTAGGGCTGCATCGTTGCAATGGCCCAGTTATGAAGAAATTAAGGCGGGGATATGCCCAGTTAAGGCGGACTACAAGAAAGTCATCGAAAAGTTTTGTGCCGCCAGAGAAACGGACCAAAATTGATCCTAAGAAAGAAGAATTATTATATATCTCTCCACTGAAAGGAGTGACCCTGGCTATTGGAGTATCTGGACTGATTGCATTAACGGGGTTTGGACAACATTTAGCGGAGAGAAGGGAAAAGGAAAAAAGCAACAAGATAAAAAGTCTGGACGAACCAGCAAAGAATTCAGAGCCCCAAGATATCAATGCATGGATGCGCAATTTCACCATCAATACGAATTCGCCATGGTATACTAGTATAACTAGTTTGTTTGCAAATGATACGCCTATTGACACTGTGGTGAATTCATTTCTTTGCTTCTATAGCATCCGTGCCATTGCTAGCATGATGGCCCCTTCAACTGCATTTCTAATTTACCTTTGTGGAGGATCATGGGGCACTCTACCATATCTGATCAAGCTCAATCAAGATCGCACCGAGACCGATCTCTATGTGACGGGTGGAAGTCCTGCCACAGCTTCACTAGTGGGTTTTCTATCAGTAACTCTTCCATCGCTCCGAATCCCGCTACTTGGAATCAAAGAGTTTGGAGTTCCCGTATCTCTTTTTGGCGCTTGGTACATTTACCATGATATCGAGGCCTTTGCACAAAGAAATAGAGACTTGTCTGGTTTTTCATCTTACGCTGGTCAGTTTGTATCGGGTCTACCCTACCTTACATCTATTTCAGGTTGGTTGGCTGGATCTTGTCTATGGATCTTGGCCGTTCGATGGACAAATTTGGGTCGACTAGTGGAGGCGTCCCGTGGTGCTTTTAAAAGAACACTGACAACTAACTTTGGTGTGTCTCTCAGAAGGTTAAGGAGATAAGATTTTCACCGAATTGCTCTTTCTCTATGCATAGAGCCTATCTGCTCTCCCTAGATACGCAGCTGCCGCCTTTTCCAAATCTCCTCCTCCTTTAAATTTCCATCTACTTCATCGTGACTCTTCTTGTAAATAATCATTCTGTTTCGTTATTTTTCTCTTTGTTCATTGGCGGTTTAGTAATCCTTGTACCCTGACTTGTGGATAGAATCACGTGATGATATTCCAAACATACTTGGTTGTCTAACCATTGTTTTGTGGTATCAGTATCTTTCGACTCAAATATCGTCCCATCCTCCCTTGTTAATCACGCATGAACTCGTCAGTCGAGTCTTTGGCTTCGCCCGTTATCGGTGACGTTGCCACATCGCAGTCCTTATTAGGTGCTTTCGCATCCTACGTTATGACTCTTCTCTGGTCCGCCAAGTTCTGGGTCAGCTTGGTAATTGCGACCCTCATCTATGATCAAGGTTCGTATCATGCATGAAACGAAGATCATGAGATTGTCGTACGATCTATCACGAACGTTTATTTTTACTTTTCTTGTCTGGCTTTAACGCACGTATCTAGATGCCCTGGCACCGACCTAGGGGCTCGGCGATAACAGCTTCTTCAGACCTTGATGTCTCGCGCTTAATGGTACAAAACGCTGGATAGTGGTGCCTTTGTTCTGTGGTTAAGGACATATCTAACTGCAGTTTCTTATATCCGAAATAAAGGGACAATTGCCGGCCCGCGGTTCAAATTCTATCCCATTATCGGACCTTTTCTTCAATCGCTGGATCCTAAGTTCTCCGAATACAAAGCTAAATGGGACAGTGGTGAACTGAGCTGCGTCTCTGTTTTCCATAAGTTTGTGGTTATTGCTTCGACTCGAGATTTGTCCCGAAAGATTTTCAACTCCCCTGCATTCGTGAAACCATGCGTCGTGGATGTTGCAGTTAAGATTCTACGACCCACGAACTGGGTCTTCCTTGATGGAAAGGCTCATGTAGATTATAGAAAGAGCTTGAATGGATTGTTTACCCCCAAAGCCCTGGCTGTATATTTGTCATGCCAGGAGCCGATCTACGATCGATATTTCAAGCGCTTTGTCGAGATTTCAAAGGATGGCTTTGTTCCATTTATGCCTATGTTCAGAGAAATAAACTGTGCTGTGTCATTGCGGACGTTCTGCGGAGAATATATCACCGAGGATCAGATTGCCCTGATTACCGACAACTATTATAGAGTTACAGAGGCGTTAGATTTGGTGAATTTTCCCGTTATCCTCCCGTTTACTAAAGCTTGGTATGGTAGAAAGATTGCTAATGATACAATGAATATCTTTGCTCAATGTGCTCAAAAGGCTCGCGAAGCAATGGCTAAAGGTGCTCCGGTTAAAAGTATTATGGAAGCTTGGGTAAGCAATATGCTCGAGGCCGAGAAGACTGGAAATAAGAGCGTCCGCCAGTTTACCAACAAGGAGATCTCCGAGACTATCTTTACCTTTTTATTTGCTTCTCAGGATGCTAGTTCATCAGCCACGACATGGTTGTTCCAAATCGTGGCTGATCGTCCTGATATTTTAGCAAAAATCCGCGAGGAACAACTGGCAGTCCGAGGAGGTGATCATACCAAACCTTATGACTTTGACATGATTGAGAAAATGACTTATACTCAGGCCGTGGTCAAGGAGACTTTGCGATACCGTCCTCCAGTACTCATGGTCCCGTATCTTGTCAAGAAAGATTTCCCCGTCCGTCCGGACTATACCGTTCCCAAGGGCTCCATGGTTATCCCCACCACCTATCCTTCCCTTCATGATCCTGAAGTATACACCCAACCGGATGAGTTCATTCCCGAACGTTGGCTTCCAGGGGGATCTGCAGATACTCCCGAACAGCAAAAGAATTGGCTTGTCTTTGGAACAGGACCCCATGTCTGTCTTGGTCAGAAATATGCCGTGATGCAATTTATGTCCAGCATTGGAAAAGCTTCCTTGATGATGGACTGGAAACATGACGTGACGCCAATGTCCGAAGAGATCAAATTATTTGCTACGATCTTCCCTAAGGATGACTGCCGATTGAGATTCAAGTGGAGAAACCCAGAGGTAAAGGCGTAGAGGATAGGTGCTTAATAGAACACGGATAGCACTTGTTTTTTTTTTAAAATACAGCGACTTTATTGAATTTTGCGTAGGAGTGGCGGGAAAGCGCATAGAAGATCGTCGACGCGGCAGTCATTGCTCCAGCAAAGATTATGACTTTATTATATCCTCTATAGCCGGTCTCTTTATTGATCATTGATCCACCAATGGGAACACCGATCAGAGCTGAGACTGAACAAAAAATATAACACATGGTGTAGCGTTTCCCATAATCTCTGACGGTGCAGACCTGTCCACAGCACACTGGCACTAGTGAGATCATCGCTCCGCTTCCAAAGCCGTAAAGAATAGCAAAGATGATAATACCGGGCACGTAATGACCAAATGGTAACCAGACTACTAAAATGGAAAAAGTCGATAACGCCAAGCAAGCGATTATTGTGTTGAACCTGCCGTACCGGTCACAGAGATACCCAGGGATAGTTTTACCAAACAAGCCTGCTCCATTATAAATGGTAAAAATGTAAAAGCTCAAGTCTTGGCTCATTCCTGCCGCCAAAACGTATGTGCCCATATACGTGACTGGGATGAAGAACGCGAGGTCCCCAAAGAACGTTCCTGCGATGAAAAGGTCATATCTATAATCTTTTAGGCAAGAAAAATCAAATATGTCGAAATTGACTGATTTTTTGGGGAGCCTTGACTTGATGAGAAACATGGAAGGAGCTAGGAAGATTATAAAGATAAAGGCAAGATAGCGTATAGCCCAGCCATAAGTGGTGACTGCAAAAAGTTTCCGAAGAATGAGAGAAAATATCAGACCGCCTAGACTAGAGGCCATTACCACGATGCCAGTAGCATTACCTCTCTTTTTATCAAACCACTGGCCGACACATCCGTAGGCTGGGACAAAGAGGAGGCAGCTACTGATTCCACAGCCAATAGAGAAGGTCAGCATGAATTGATAATATTCCTTACATAAGCTCAGCATCATCATGAAAAAGACCAAACCAATTGAGCCCAACCACGTGAAGATGGAGGAGCCCTGAGCATCGAATAAGGGACCAACCAAAATGCCCGAAAAATATAAAAGACTAGAGTAGAGAGAGAAGATCCAGCCAGACGTGGAACTTGAAACGTCTGACAGTTGATGTTGTTCCAAATATAATTCAATCACACCCATAATATTCATTAAACCAAAACAAGGGACCATAGACAAGAATCCTCCTAGAACACACAACCAAGCATCTTTACCACCATCAGGTATTTTGCCCTCTCCTTCCGTGGAATCTTCACTGCCCTCGGAAATCCCATCAAACGGAACAATGGAATCCGCTCGATCGAAGGATTCCTGCTGATTATATCCTCGTCGAGAGTTGGACACTGTCCTGTCTACGTAGACGCTCGATATTGCCGAGGTTCGAGGCTTAACTATCTCTTCTGTGATTAGTCCTAGTTCTCATCGTCACCCACTATAGTTTTCATGTCTCGTTTTCCGGGAAAGAATTTCCTCTTGGCTTTCTGAAGGTGGATGTTCCTGTGCTATAGAGCTAGTCGGTGCTAGAGAAGTACCAGTAAGAGACATGCTAATTCACAAGTCAAGCTAGTTAGGCTTTTTTTGGGCTCTCCGACAGTTGCCCACTGGGCGGTGTAACGGTCGGGTTTACTGATAAGCCTTTATCGGTAAAGAAATGCGTCGCTGATGTCAGGGACCTTAGTAATCATTTTTTAGATCCTGATTGATCGGTCTTACTATATTACACGCATTACGATACTATGTTAATTCTTATTACTGAATAAGAGTCACAGCTTGGAGGTCCCTGCGAGGATACACTCTGTCCTCCGGCGTAGCACATCCAGTGATGAAGGCTCCCCCCGATAAGATGTCGAGCATAAGAGATTGCAAATAGTTCTTTCAGTGAAAAGTCAATCATTGTGAAAAAAAAAAAACCTGTATTATACTGCTATTGCGTGTGTTCAACCACGTTGCTCCGTTTGACATGGGTATCGCTGCACATATGGGATCATACCAGGTCCATGACGTACTTTTGCAGACAGAAAAAAAAAAAGCCATAGAGCGAAAGGTTATTAGTACGGAATTCAACTGGAAACCTCAGCAAGATTCTCTTCATAAAGGGAAGGCCACTAACGCGGAGCAAGTAGGAAAGCAAAGTATAACATTGAAGTAATGGGAGATAACGATACGCTCTTGAGGAGACTTTATGATTCGGGTTAATCTCGTGCCCAGAAGCCAAAAAAAAAGACTTGGAAGACTTGCAAAACTTTTTGAGCTCCATGGATGAAGGGTGTGCTGAACGACCCTTTATGATCCTATTCTCATTAAGACGCTTAGCTGGCGGGAACCATCTTGAATTCTTATTTCTCTACTTCAATCGCTAGTCCATCTCCATATCCTCGACTTTTACAGCAAATAGCACTACGCGGTGGTATTGTAGGTAGTCTTGCTTGCAGTTGATGATAGATTCGGGCACGGTGATACATCCACACAACCGTTACTGTCTTCAGTACTTGACGCCGAGAAAATTTTCATCCCATGGCGCGGAGAAAAAGTGTTCCATTATTCTCGCTTATGCGAGGCGTGAGTATCTTTATTTAGAATGCAACTAATGCTAGCTTATCCGGGCGTCATGGAACAAACAAAATCTCTTCAATCTATTGAAGTTTTCCCAGTTGGGGTCACCGAAGTTCAATCCTCGGAGTATGAGTGCTTCCCAGTTTCAACAGAAATGGGCGGCCAAGAAAAATATTCGGGCTTTTCATGGTGAGCAAGTGACGGAAAGGGTATATAAGAATAAATTCACGCCCAAACTGCAATCCTATCGAGAGCTAGATAACGTCAATACCCAGGAGATCCCTATTTCATTCCAGACCATTGTACCCATGGAACGACGGTTAGATGTTGCTCTATTTAGATCGATGTTTGCTGCTTCTCCATGGCAGGCTCGTCAGTACATTACTCATGGCAAAGTGCAGGTAAACGGGCTCAAGGTTCGATATCCTGGTTATGAATTGAAACCAGGTGACATATTTTCTGTTGATCCGGTTTGTGTCTTGACTAGCCTTGGTGCCGCAAAACCTTCTCAAACCGTATCAGAAAAGGTGGATAGAATCCAGGCTGCCAAGTGGAATCGCTATAAACAACGATGTATCCGATATCCTGAAACTATGTGGGAAAAACGAAAGAAGTACATTGAAAAAGGAATCCGATTCCATCCGCATTTGCATGCTAAGACGGAAAGCTTGGCGAAACGGAGGAACGCGTTACTATTGACTCAAAATCGATTAATCAAGGATGTGAGCATAGAAAAGGAGGCTAAATTCCTTGATTCGTGTCTTGAGAAGTACAAAAACTACCCTAATTTCCGCGAGAAACAGCTGGAGGCCTCCAAAATAGACATTTTTGAGAAAATCAATGAAGCGATTGAAGCTGAAGATAAACTTGAACAGGGAGAAATCAACGATGAACATGAAAAGCATCGGTTGCAGCTATTGGCTGATCATGCTATTCACGATCAACATAAACTGGATCTGGTCATTGAAGCTGCGGCATCGGAATTGACTGCCAAGTATCCTGAAACACATCCCCCTCTGTCTTATTACTCGGAAGATGAGTCTATAGCTCAGTTGGCCAAAGAATACGTCGATTTCGTGGCCCAGAAAGGTGAAGGGTCTCCGAGCGTCATTGAACAGCGAGCGCTAATCAGTGAAAAGCTTACCATGAGCCGGGTCGAGTTGATTCAAAACGAATATAAACGTCAAATAGATCTCTGCTCTCAAGGTGTCTTAATTAGAGAGTACAGTCCCGATTGGCACAAGGCCTTCACAAGCGAATCCTCTTCGGATAGACTCCCCTGGCAGAAAGGCCCATTTGGACGGCACCCCAACAAACCCTACTTCCATCCTTGGAAACCAAGGCAGTTCCTAATTCCTTGGGCTGTCTACCCTCATCATATCGAGATCTCGTTCAAGACTTGTCATGCCATTTACTTGAGAGACCCGATCGCCCGGCCGGGACAGAGCGAAATTATCACCCCCTTACCCTTGGATTATTACGAGCTCGCCCATCTTTATTATGTCCGCAAACCAAGGTAAACTGTATATAGGATTGTGTTTGTTGATTATCTACTATCTCTAAGCCACACACGGGTTCCTTGTGAAGTTACGACCAATGTAGTTCACTCATGACGATGTCCTGCTAAATTTGCTATCCAGCATGCTCCACCACAGTGCTGATGAGCTTTCCATCCCTAACCTTGTGCATGAGCTGTTCTGGGACTGGTCTTTCAGTATAGTCTCCTTCTTCATCCTTGGGAATGTTGACATTAATACTACTCGACTTGGTGGTATAGATCTCTGTGTCGAGTGAGGTTTTGGACAAGTACACGTGACAATTGTCGCATTGATCCAGATTCAAAGTAGGAACAGAGTTCATGATTTGTACCACAACTCCGTCGGATTTGATCACATCCACAGCACTGACCACTGAGTCCACAATGACTCCTGTCTTGACACATCCATTAATGGTCAAGTTATTGAATTTGCCTTTGAGCTGAATGGTGGAGTCAACGCAGTTGTCTATGAAGACCGCCTGGTTCAACCCTCCAGATTCGATTACTAAGTCTTCCTTGCCAACATAATTTTCCACATACCACTGACTGTCCTTGAGTTCTGTCTTTGGTGGTTTAGCAACCACGGGCTTATCGCCCTTGCCTGGTTTAGGTTTGAGAGACGGTTTGGGAGGTGGAGGTTTGACAGACCCTCGTAATGAAGGGTTTTTGTGAGTCATCTGGGTCTTGTCTACCTTTTTCAGGCCTGACTGGATAGATGTACCTTTGTTGATCTCTGCGAAGACCGCGTTTATACCAGAATCGGCCGGTTTGTCCACTTTTTCACTAAGAACGCTTTTATAAAAGTCGGCCCCTGGTGGTGGAGGCGGCGCTGGTGCACCACCTTTCGCTCGGGGGGTAGGAGGGAGGGGAGCTGAAGCACCAGCGGCAGGACCACTAGGACAAGGGCCTGAAGGGGTAGATATAGAGACAGAACCTTTACTGTCCAATTCTTTTATGGCTTCGTCCAACGAAATACCGGCCGGATTCCATTCAATTCCAGTAGGAGTATTTTTCTTAACATAGGCTTGCAGATCCTTAAGAGCACCGATAAAAGATTTTCCCCATTCGAGATGTTTCTTATCGACAGTTCTGAATTCTTTATAAACACGATTGACATAGAATTCAGCAGATTCAACACATCCCTCGATCACCGGAGCGGGAGGTCCATCATAAGTAAACCAGCCACAGGCCTGAATACCTTCTTTGACAGTTTGGAGATGACCAAGAAATTTAAATGTGCGAGGTTGCTTATCAGCGATTTCTAGTATCGACTCCATCTCTTCTGATAAAGGCTCAGTGAGGACTTTTAATTCTTCAGGACTAGGCTTCTTTGTTATTAAAGATAAAGCTAGAGCCTTCCGCTGGATTTTAAACATCCCTGTGACTTTGTCACCCTAAACTTGGTCAGACTTAGCAGTTCATGAATAAGTATTTTCGGCATTTTCGGCCGATATCTGTTCAAACCGTGAGATCACTTACAACTTCTCCAAGAATAGGATCAATTTCACCTCCAAGTTTGGCGAATTTTGCAACATTTCCTCTCATAAGATCATCGAAATCCTTCAATAATGCAGGCTCTTGCGGTTTTTTTGACTCATGGTCCTTTCCAGTATTCACCTCAGGGGTAGTCGTCACAGGAGCAGTAGAGAGATCCCATTTCTGACCTTTCTTGAAGATATCCTGCTGAAACTCGCTTAGATCTTCGAGACGAGAAGTCGCAGCTTCCAGTCTAAAAATTAGCTTTATCAATTGGGTCTCATACCGTTTAATCAACGTCACCAAAGTATAAGCAGTACCAGCTAAGCGGCCATTTTTCTCGTCCAGGTCAAGGGGCTCCGACATTAGTGATAGAGAGAATATGACGAACTCGTTCACTCACCGCAACCAATTCGGCTGTAACGGATTGTCATTTGTCGTCGGCCTGTACGCCTCGGGTGTAGCGTTGGTTGTCTACGAAGGAATCACGCAAACGGGTCAGCCGTTACCTACTTCAAGGCCAGAAGAACTAATCGAGACAGAGAAAACGGATCTCGTACATCGGAAAGTTCGATCGCTTAGTAGGATATAAATATTATTGTAATATGCAGTATTTACAGAGCCCGACCATATTTAGCACCAAGACAGGCTAACCGAACCGATTATTAAGGCTCTGAAAGAAAAACGAATTCCACTAGAACTCATTAAATATTAACAAATGTCTTTGTCTTGATAACTGCCTACTGCTGTTTGACAACGAAGTCTCTGGGCAGAAGAATGACAATCGTGCGTACGAATTGCCGCTGTCAAGAAATTATCTTCAGATAAAGACGGTCCGCCAATTCATGGGGCGCTTGGGGGCGCTTGGATATGTGAAGGCCTACGACTTGATTCACTGAGTCCGCTAAGGTCTTTCCTCGCTAAATGTGATAATTGCAAGAGTGGCAAAGCATTTGGAACAACGAATGGAAACAAACCGGTTTCAAAGAGCAGCGATATGGAGGAGTTCCTACAGACCTAGTAGGGATACCTAAATCATCTGATCGCCCCATTTGGAGTAAAATCTCTTGAAGACAATACAAGACAAGACAGTAAAGAACTGGCAAACGCCTAGATAATGAAACAAAGAAAAATAGAGCCATTCTTAGGTTTAACAAGGTATTGTAGAGCATTCGCTCAGAATTTTGGAAGGCACTTCAGACCTCTTTGTAGATTACTGAAGGACCAAACTTGGAATGAGACTAGCAAAAGAGGATCGTTCGAAGACAGAATAACATATCGTTGTGATCAGTGCCAACGCTAGTTGTACTCAGTCCAGAGAATGGATGTGTTAATAGACGGATCGTAACCTCAGTTGACTTTACCTTATTTGCTAGTTGACGGACAGACAACGGCTTTCACGATGTCGTTGATAAGCAAAATATGCCATGAGGAAGTGCCGTCTTTGAAAGAGAAGCCTCGTCTTGTGTTTTTGGAAGTAGCAGCAATTACTTCTATGCGGGTGAGATGATAAGTTGCCCTTCGTTTCTATTTAAAGAAATTATCTGCCAGGGGTTTAGTATCTTTTAGAGAATGTAAGGCTTTTGTGCTACTTCTTGGCAACATTTAAATCGATCCACTTCCCCTCAGCCGCTCGAGATAAAATTGGTATCTAGTTGAAACATCCTCTCCATTACAGATTCCTTTATCTAATCGAGGTGTTCCAAACTGCTCAATAACGAACGACGCTGCGACATTTCCTGCAGCTGCCGCTTGCACTGCGTCCCCCGTCTGAGCAAAGACGAGCCCAACTGCACCCATAAAGGAATTACCAGCACCGGTAGGATCAACTACTCTGTACGTATCCTGATGATAGGCTGGAAGCCAGGTTTTGCGATGTTCCGCTTGTACTAAACAGCCCATCTTACCCGCTCTGATGATGACACAAGCCCCTGGTCTGCAATAACGGTAAAACTTATCACATAGAACCTCCACGCCTTCTTTGGTCTCTGGTTCAGGCTCGCTGAAGAAACTGGCAGCTTCTTGCGCATTGGGTGATAAGATATCCACCATTTGCATAACTGAAATGCACAAATTCAGATTCTCTGCCGTACAGCAATCAGGTACCGGTTCCCACATCAAGGTATAAGGAGATGTGAGCTGCGCTTGCTTACGTAGCTTAGATATCTGCAAGCACACCCAATGGGCACGACTAGGGCTTGATATCACATGAAAGCTCTTCGCCGATATCAGACCACATTCAGCTAAGTCTTCAGGTTCTAATCGCTTCTTCGGAGTTAAATATCTGAATTCTCGGGGTTAATTCAAGTTCTGACCACTTACTTACCTCTTTTTTCATTGTCGCTGTAACCATTCCATCCTCGAGTGGTCAATCTACTGAGATCGTGTCTAAAAATGATTCTAGAATCCCAACTAGACAATTCTCTCGTGACCTCAGCAGGCCAATCTCTACCACAATCCACTATCCAACCGACAGATTCCGGATCACGGGCAAATAGTCGGGCTCCAAGTGCTCCAAATGTCCCTGCTCCTCCAACTACATTTGATATCGGAGCCACACCAGGACCAAGCTCAATTTCATCTAGGATGAACATCCCCAGCGTCGTAAACAACAGAGGAGCCATTGTTGACTTTAAAAAAACAGATCTGAGTTCACTCCAGGCCGTATCTCAATCCGATGTCAGAAGAGCACTTCGCGCTGCGGTAGCATCGTCGACCATCTGTGACAGACACCTTAGGAAGGACCTTTGATTTTGATACATCTTGGGCTTATTGTTCAATTGAGCCCTTCACAATGTCCAAACCAATTATCTTTGTAACTGGTAAGCTATGAAAGAATTGAAACTAACAGTTTAGGTAATGTGAATAAGCTCAAGGAGGTTAATTCCATTCTTGGACAAGCGAATGTCAGTCTGGTAAATCAATCTCTAGATCTTGAAGAAGTCCAAGGAACTTTGGACGAGGTCTCAATCGTTAAATGCCAGCAAGCAGCCAAAATAGTATGTTAAACTCGTTCTACTCTGCTAAACTAGATTAACGGTCCTGTTCTCGTCGAGGATACGGCTATGGGTTTTGACGCTCTTAACGGCTTGCCCGGTCCTTATATGTGAGTCAGTGTACAGCGAAGTTCTAACATATCTAGCAAATGGTTTGTGAAAGATGTAGGATTAGAGGGTAAGCCAAAGCTAGACATCATACTGATATTCTGAGGTCTAAATAAAATGCTGCAAGGCTTCGAAGATAAAGGAGCTAAAGCTATTTGCACATTTGCTTTCTGTGAAGGTCCAGGTCAAGATGTTAAACTCTTTCGAGGAATTACCCAAGGAACAATTGTCCCACCTTCCGGTCCTCGTGATTTCGGTTGGGATCCTATTTTCAAGCCGCATGGGTTTTCCGACACGTACGGTTGTTTGATTCATAGCTCACTTTTTAGGTATGCATCCATGACTAAAGCTCAGAAAAATGAAATCAGCCATCGTGGTAAGGCTCTTGCCAAATTGGTAGAGTTTCTCAAGGAGAGAGGCTCAGACTGATCACATAAAAATAATTTGTATGTTAGCGTACATCGAAGTGCTAGCCATGGAGATTGTATTTAACGGAGATCAACAAACTTTGGATGTTGGAGCACGCAGCTTATACGATGAAAAACTTTCGTACTATCTCGTCAACTACTGTACAATTGTTTATTTTCCATCGCTGTCCTTTTTCCATTGATCAACCCATAAACTGATACGCTCAACGTTACTATCAAGATCCTCGGTGTTATTTGAAGGCAACTGCACGACGATATTTTGGTTGTATCCTTCACGAGCATCATCTAATACAACCTGCATAATCTCCGCATCCAGATTTTCCTGGACTTTAGTGTCGGGATACCCACGTTTGCTTAGTCGATCGTAAAGTTTGTCTGTCTCTGTATTCAGAACCACGACTAGGTCGATCACTCTCTCAGGAAAAATGTCGCAGACGTGCCAATCAATCACGTTTCCTCCTTTCTCCAAAGCATCCTCGATTTCGTCTAGCAACTATCAGGTTACTTCCACAATCAAATCGAACTTACTTTATCTTCGTCAACTATAGTGCTCTGACGCTCCTTGTCGTAACCACTAGATAGCTTCTTTTCCTTGACAATGTCGTTGATGATCAACGGCTTGAACCCATTCAAGGAGTCCATTAACACCTCGACGTGGGTTGATTTGCCAGTACCCTTATGTCAGTAAACGTTTTGCCACTGGTCCATACTGGAGTGCCTGTGATTATAATATTAGGCGCCGTTCTGCTCATTTAACGATCAAGTGGGAAAAAATTCTGGCTGCGGCTATGAATTGGGAGTCAGGACGTTACAGTTGAATACATACAGTAC
Organism: Trigonopsis variabilis; assembly: GCA_003707065.3. NCBI lineage: Eukaryota > Fungi > Ascomycota > Trigonopsidomycetes > Trigonopsidales > Trigonopsidaceae > Trigonopsis > Trigonopsis variabilis. Next base: position 230,395 of record PPXM03000010.1, on the reverse strand, counting down.
AACTGTTGTACGTCTTTTATGTGAATGTAGAGAATCTTTGACACATATACCGAACATATTATTTTCATAGAACTATTTCCTTTTGAAATAAGTGGAGATTCAATTATAATGTAATGGACGGTGAACCATTCTTGTATGTCATATATATAAGTTTGGTTCTCGAAACCTCTTAGACTGGAATATGCGTCATTTTGAAGGAGAAGAAAATTGAATCCTAGTAAAAGTACAGATAAAACATGTCATATATATTAAAAAAATAGATAGCGGGCACTTAAATCTACGTATATGGATTCTCTACTTTATTTTTAATAACGAAGAAGTGGAAATCAGATCGTTCACCAATGCGAGACCATAGCGAATTTAATACGATGTTTGTTGTGAATTTATCAATGGTCTCATTTGGTTTCTTGGAGATCAAGCTATAGTCAGTTCTGTTTCCTTTCTAGGCAGCTCGAAGCTTATAGCGATCTCAAAATCAAACGCATTCCTGAAACCTGGAAGCCTGACAACGTTGAAATATGCGACTGCACGGTCAGAGTATTTCACCGCTACAGCGCGTCAACATCCTAATCACTCCAATCCATGGTCATCGATGGATTCAACAAGACGAGAAAGACTGGCTTCAGGAATATCATCCGACTCACTGAATAATTCCAAGGGTCCTAAATGTGAGTGCTTTTAAATGAATGCTTATCAAAAGCGTCGTTTCAGTCGAATACGTTATGTCGGAACGTGGTTATCCATGGGTTCTGCAAGTACGCAGATAAAGGCTGTGCTTTTAAACATGATGTGGTGAGAGTCTTGGTAGTAAATGAATATTCTGACCGCTCAGTCATCATCCAATCAGATAAGTGAGAATCCCACCCCGACGAGCTCGATGAAAGAACCGTGCGTTTGATTGTTCATAGAGATCATGGCTGACTTAGCTAGAAAGAGGTTTAATTTCGAATCCCCTTCCTTTACTCCAGGAAGTGTGAGAAGTTCAAAACAGTCATTATCAAAAGTGATTGACGCCGCTCCATTTGTACCCAAAGGTAATGCTCCCGAACGTAACAAAATCGCTGATATACCTAGAAAGCAAAGAAAGCCCCAATCGACAGCTGCTGCCACCTGTTGCTCAAGAATTTTCAGGTTTATCACTGGACAGAGTATGGGCATGCTAAGGAAGCCACTAATCTCCAGCCCCCATCAAATAATTTCTATGAATCTGGTAATTCACAAGTCGAATCACCTAATATCTCGTCTGGAATTACATCAATTGATAATTCAAGTCAGCCGATTACGCCCGGTGGATCCATAGGAACACCTTCGGCGTACGATTTTTCTTCCCAGAATTATATGCGGCCTAATTCAGATATGTATTTCCAGCCTGCTGTTCGATATAAAGCAGTACGTGATCTATTTACAGCATGGTCACTAAGTCTTTAGCTTCAATATCACCTATATTCCCCTCGTCCCCCTTATAAGGATAATATTCCTTCTCATATGAAACATGCCTATGATTTCTTCCTTCCTGATAATATCCGAGAAGAGATCCAACGTAAAAATCAGGCCGCTTTACAGAAAGTCTCGAGTAGGAAGAGTATAAAAGCTCCGCTGCTAACATTCGCTAGATCCTAATTTCCCAGAAGATGTTCTGGGATATCATTCATTAGTACCGCTAGATACCCGTACTAGTAAAGATAGCACCACATTTGGCTACCCCAGCTGGTTGTACAAGGCTCAATCAAGTGCCGATGGTAATTACTATGCTTTACGGCGATTAGAAGGTAAGTATTGTCAATATAGCTGTGACCTAATCTAGTAGGTTTTCAATTAGTAAACGAAAAGGCCATACATCACGTTCAATCGTGGAAAAAAGTCGTCAATCCTAGTCTGGCTACCCCCGTTGAAGCTTTCACCACCCACGCCTTTGGATCAAGTTGTAAGTGTTCTTTAAACATTCGTGACTAAAACAGACAGCAATTGTCTTTGTCTATGAATATTACCCTCTCTCGTTGACTCTATTTGACATTTATTTTGGTCCTAATTCCCGATTTTTTATCGAGGCTCAGAATGCTCAAAGCGAGTCAGTGTTGAGCAACTATTTTATTCAAATTGCTTCTGCTTTGCGGACCATCCATCATAATGGGTTAGCGGCTCGAGTATTAGATTTGAAAAGTATCATCATCGTTGAGAAAAATCGGGTCCGCATGAATAAATGTGGTATTCTTGATGTAATTGATGACTCGCATTTAGACCTGATTGACCAACATCAGCAGCAAGATTTGACCAACTTAGGAACTCTCATGATTCAATTAATGACAAATGTGCTAATGATCCAAGACCCATTAGGGACTATATTCGCTTCATTATCACCTAAATATTCTTGCGAATTCTTGGATGCAATCAAGTATCTCTTGAGAGAACCGTCGCCTTCAAAGACCATCGATGAAGTGATTAAAATGATTGGGACCAAGGTCCTGGAGAGCTATGATAGTTCGTTGGCTTATAATGACACCCTGGGGGACTATCTAGGCCGAGAAGTTGAAAATGGGCGTTTATTTCGTCTTGTGATCAAGCTTGGCTTCATCAATGAACGACCAGAATATGAGCATGACAATACATGGTCAGAAACTGGCGGTCGCTACCTACTAAAATTGTTTCGCGACTACGTCTTTCATCAAGTCGATGATAAAGGCCGTCCTGTTTTAGATCTGGCTCATGTGATCACTTGCTTAAATAAGTTGGATGCAGGTATTGATGAGAAGATCATGTTGGTGTCACGAGACGAGCAAAGTTGCCTGATTGTCTCGTACAAAGAGCTGAAGCGATGTATTGAGGGCGCTTTGGCTGATCTTGAGAAGAAATAGAAGGAGGAAGAAGGGGAATGATGTGAGGATAAGTATCGAAGTGAAATGTAGCAATCGCTCGCGTACGTCAGTTAACGATGTATTGAGATAACAGTCAATAGAGGAAGTGTCTAACATAAGTACAAAGTTCCTCCCTTCACTCCGGTTGAACAAAAGGATTAGGAATCAGTTCAGACCCATCAAAGGGAGCTATGAGCTCAAGTAAAGGGCCTCTAACGACAACAAGACCCAGCTCTCGCGTATCCTCGGTAAGAATACCAGTATCTGCATCTGCACAATTAATTAACGGAACAAGCAAGCGTACCTTTTAAATATTCATGGACTTCGTCCAGCACAAGGTTCATTAATTGATCGAAACCTTTTAAAACACCATAAACTAGGGCTTAGTGGGATAACTTTACTTGAATATCACCTTCTCGGCCACCCGAGAATTTCACTCGAATCCGCTGATCTTGATATTTTGTTAAATCGATGATAGCTTCTCGCTTAGGCCGATCTGTTGCTTGCGGCCGTTGGATTCTGTTGCGGGGACGATCGTGGGACTGCAATTAGCTAAGAAGTCTTCAATATATACTCTATTCATCGATGTTGAGACAGGGACAACTTGAAGGTTAGGTTACACACCTCATCCGTTACTCGGTAATCATTCACATCGGAAGACGCTCCAGAAATGAACAAGGTGGTTTACCTCGCTACTAGAAAGCTTCATTATGCCCATTTTTCTACAAGGACAATTTAGATACGTACCTTCCTAAAAATGCGCTTATTGTGGTAACCCGTTGGCAATGGGACTACTTCAGCGTGCAATGAAGAGTAAGTTATTCGGAAAGGTCATACCATACTGCATCAATCTAATATAGGTGCCTCAAAGTCATCTTGCCGATAGGCTGATTACTTGCTCTCAATTATTCCTTTATCGTAAGTCCACCACTATTAACCATTTCTTGTTGGTATAACAACTTCGTTGTCAGGGCGATTACCCTGTGCTACATAACAACATTAGGACCTGCAACCAAACAAAGCGTCTTTCCTTTCGCTCAGCCTAACACGATGGATATCAATGTTCTTTTGGAAAAGGCCATTCTGGGCACAGGTAAGTTCCTGCTGTTCCCATTCTCTGTCTAGGATCTGAATATTTTCGCATTTTCTCGCCTTCAGATTTGTCCGATCATCGATTGGCCACGTTCTACAGAGTTTCATGTGATTTATGCATGCCTATTGTGATTCGAAGCCTTTTATGCTTAGACTTTATTGTCTACGAATTGATTTGCACCTTGGCTTTTGGATCATGTTAGGGATCAGATACTAATCGTCTAGATCCCGCCGAGCGGGAGAGATCTGAACTTGAGCTCATGGCGATTTCGAGGGATCATTTTGTATGTACCAAAGGATTACAGGTGTCACAAATTGCGGCATTTTTAATTATTGAAAGTGCTTGCTAACTTCTTAGGTGCCTTATCTAGGGATGCTTACCCAATCGCTGGGTAACGATACTCAAAAAGTTGAAGTGCGAATGCTAGCTGCCATTGCTCTTAAGAATCAGTTAGCCGCTAAAGTAAGCTTGAGTCAGTTGCAACTAGAAGTTAACTGCTTTTCAGGATCCCAAGACGAAAGCTATCAATACTGAACGCTGGTTGGCTCTGGACGATGAGACTAAAGCTGTCGTCAAAAATACAGTACGTTTTTTTTCAATATAAAGTTCATCTGTTGCTGATTCATTCTAGGCTCTCCACGCTTTAGGAGCGATTGATCGGGTGGCTAGTGCAGCCGCTCAATTGGTAGCTGCTATTGCGGATATAGAACTGCCTTTAAATGGCTGGCCTGAATTGATGGTTGCGTTAGTGGGAAATACTGCTCCAGGGAAATCAGTCCATGTCAAATGTGCATCTCTAAAGGCTATCGGATATATCTGCGAAACTGCAGACTCAGCCAGTCCCGCTGTAGTGGCGCAATCAAATGGCATTCTCACCGCTATCGTCCAAGGTGCTCAATCGTCTGAGCCAGAAGCACAAGTTCGACTAACTGCCATCGAAGCTTTGGTCGATTCGTTACTCTTTATAGGTGAGAACTTCAAGCGACAGAATGAGCGGGATTATATTATGCAAGTTGTGTGCGAAGCAACCCAGGCGTCATCCACTGAATTGCGCTCCGCTGCTTTCGGTGCCTTATCTAGAATCATGAGCCTATACTACCCCTATATGCAGTTCTATATGGAGAAGGCTTTATTCGGTTTGACAGTCGAAGGCATGAAGAGCGATGATGAGGATGTTGCTTGCATGGCGGTTGAATTTTGGAGCACAGTGTGCGAAGAAGAAATCGATATCACGCTAGCATCAAAAGACCCCTATGAAGGCTCGATGATGCCTCCTCGTGAAAACTGCCATTTTGCTCAAGCAGCTCTCAAAGGAGTGTTGTCAACATTACTGGAGCTCCTTACTAGACAGGACGAAGATGCAGATGAAGATGATTGGAACGTGTCGATGGCTGCAGGTGCTTGCTTACAACTATTTGCCCAAAACTGTGGATTTGAAGTAGTCTCGCCTGTTCTCCATTTTGTTGAGCAAAACTTGGCCAGCTCTGACTGGCGAAGGCGAGAAGCATCTGTTATGGCTTTTGGTAGTATTCTCGAAGGGCCGGATCAAATGTCTATGTCGCCTGCCGACCATAGTGCTTTTGCTCAACTTATTGGCCAAGCTCTGGCTCCAATCTTGGGCCTTATGCAAGATTCATCTTTGCAGGTTAAAGATACCGTCGCATGGTGCTTGGGCCGGATTGCTGATCTGATGATTGATAGCATCAATCCTGAGATCCATTTACCTGAAATTATTAACGCTCTGGGACGAGGGCTTCAAGACCATCCCAAAGTTTCTACAAACTGTTGCTGGACGTTGATCAATCTAACTGAACAGTTCAACCAGAATGGCGCGTCAAGTGATACTGCTCCAATGTCTCGTTACTATGATGCTCTAATCCCAGCTTTGATTATCGCCACCGATCGAAACGACAACCCTAATTCAGTTCGAACATCTGCATACGAGGCTTTATCGACATTGGTTATCTATGCTGCTAATGATGTCTTACCAACGATCCAAGCTATTAGTGTCACTGTGCTTCAGCGACTCGAACACACCATGGCTTTACAAAGCCAGATTGCCAATTCTCCCGATCGCCGCATGACTGTGGAGGATTTGCAAACGTCTCTTTTGGGCCTGCTTACCAATATCATTAGACGCGTTGGCCCAGAGGTCGCAAACAGTGCTGATCCTCTCATGAATCTTCTGCTTACTATTTTACGTGAGAAACTACCCAACTCGTCAATAGAAGAAGATGTGTTAATTGCCATTAGTGCCATTTGCATTGCGATTGAAAGCCAATTTGGGAAATATGTCTCTACCTTTATGCCCTATCTTGAAAATACACTTGATTCGGCAGATTTTAATAGCTGTAATACGGCAGTCGGTCTGGTGGGAGATATCTTTAATGCCGTGGGTCAAGATGCTTCACCTTATGCAGACGCGATCATGAATTTGTTGCTGCAGGATCTTCAGAAAGATAATGTCCGTCGAGACCTGAAACCTGCTATCTTATCATGCTTTGGTGACATAGCCAGTGCCATTGGTCCTCAATTTGAACGCTTCTCGTCTGTGGTATTGAATGTTTTGCATCAGGCTGCGCTCCTGAAGGCGTCGCCTGACTCGACGATAGACATGATTGACTATGTTACGAGTTTGCACGAGGCCATAGTGGATGCTTATGTTGGTATTGTGGCCGGTTTCAGAGAGTCACCGGCTCTTCTATTACCCTATCTTCAGCAGATCTTTGGTTTCCTATCGGTAGTCTACACTGACCGTGCCCTGCTCAAGAACGAGACGGTGGTAAGATCTGTTGTTGGCATGTTGGGTGATATTGCATCAATGTATCCTGGTGGTGAGGCTAAGACGTACTATAAAGAGGACTGGATTACAGATATCATCAAGCGGGCGCGGGCTCCGCAGCAGTATTCTCAACGCACAAATGAGACCGCAAAATGGGCACGAGAACATGTCAAGAAGCAAAACGCTATCTGAACAATACCAGCCTTTGGTTTTTTAGTAATTCATGGGGACATAGAGGATAAGGGAGCATAGTGATGGCGCACAAGTGCCCCGCTGAGAGCATTGCATTGTCTCATTGGCCTAGGCATCGTCAGTGATTGTTTTTGTGTATGAGAGGAAGGTGTCTATATCCTAATGGTTATGCTACGATGTATATAAACTCTTGTAGTGTGCGTTATTTTATCTTACATCATTCATCCTCGAGATCCTCCACCAGAAGGTTCGCATTTGGCCACAGCGCAGGCTCCTGTCGGATCGGGTGCTGGCTATCTTCCACGACCTCCCGAGGCATTGGGGATACTAGCTGAAAGTCATATTTGTGCGTGTATCCCTCCGGCGGTGAAGAAGGCCCAGTGAGAGGAGCGCCGGAGGAAAGGAGAGGGTAGCAAGCGACAAAGGCATAGACATCATCAACAGGGCTGTCACCGGAGAAAATGCGGACGAGACGGGTGCCGTCCTGTAAGCGTATGCTGACGCGAGCGAGGTTTTCGTGTCGCAGATTGGAACCTGATATATCTGGTTCCCGGGGCAGCTGTGAAGCTCTCCATTCAAGCCACCCCTGTCGCTTTTGCTGTTGTTGTTGAAGCCGGAGAGCTTCTTGTTCGCGTTGGCGGTCGATAGCGAGTGATTCTTCGTAAGCTGAATCTTGCTGTCGCCGCAATTCCCGTTCAAAGTCGCGCTCGGCCTGCTCTGCGCGACGGGACTCTAAAGCACCTTCATGTTGGACTATTACAGCGGTGAGCTCGTCAACTATTGTATCGGGGTCGAGCTCGCCCTGTAACCTCCGGAGAAGTGCCATTCCACTTCCGTGATCGATAGCTGAAGAAGGAATGATCGTTGAATAAGCGGGAGCAGCGTGACGGGAGGTGTTGCTCAGGCCTATAAGGCAGAAGAAAGGTAGTTTCGTGCATTTAAGTGCATACGAGACTTCGAATCCTTCGGGATCGGAGACATCGGCGCCCCAGAGGAGAAGAGAAGGCTGAGAGACGAAGTGGGAGAACTGATGGCCAAGGAGGACGTCATTCGCAAAGCTAGGCATCGATTGATGGTTTCTAGATAGAAGAGTGATCAAAAGAAATCGGTTAGATTGTTTGGCTTGATCAAGAGCTTCATTATAACCACCAGAAAACCAAGGAAGCCCATCTCCATAGGTTTGGCGGAAGTTATTGATAAACGTGAGAGCTCTTAATTTGGGATCTCTAGAAGGTTTCTGACGCAAGGAAGGAGGGGCCAGGAAATCAGCCAAAAAGGCTAATGTTCCCGATGTAAACGAAGACAACGAACGGAGGAGCCTTGGTAGAAAGGGAATAAAAGTTGATAGAGTCATGATTAAAGTGACAAGGACTCGTTTAGCTATAGAGAAAGGTAAGACTAGAATAGAGAAAGGAGGTGATTGTAGAAAAGAGAAAAAAAGAGTATGAGACTCGGAGATCCTTGGCGCAAGAGGAGGAAGATTTGGATGCGAATCATATTGAGGGCGAGGAGGAGGTGGTACATCACCATCAAAGAAACGCGTAATGGCAACCTAAAGTGAGCAAAGACTAAGAAAAGAATAGAACTGGACAGAAAGCCGCACAGAAGTGCTAGTTCGAAATGGTACGATGGCCGGCCGAGGTCGTACTTACCTCAATGTTCCAATCACACAGTCCAAGGATATTGATGGCACTCTCGGCGTCCTGCGAATTGGTGACTAGGAGGAATTGCTGTACTAGCTCGTTCTGGCCTTCGGTGAGTCCACTCATAAAGGTTGCGTCACTTAGGGCGTTTGGTGATAAGGGCAAGAAACGCCAACCGTTAACCGTGACAGAGGGGAAAAAGAGAAAGGCTAAACGATCTGCAATCGAAATCTAGTGTAGTTGCAAGTTTATTAAAGGCTTGCTACAAAGTGAACAGTACTCGTGTAAATCTATTTCTCGATAAAGTATTAATAGAGTATATTTCGGTGGTTCTCGTCCCGTTCCTTATATATATATATATATGGAACGGGATGAGATGTCTTAATATGTTTGGTACTTTGCTAGTTTGGTTTATCTCATTACAGTAGTTCCAATCTGTCCCAAGGCCTCTTGGCTGACTTCTACTTATACTATAATTACAATGATTTACATTAAAAGGCGACTCTATTTCGAATTTCCTGGACCTTTCTCTCTACCTAAAATCAGTCAGCTTTCGTCGTATTTGTCACTCACCTCGCGCGGGCTTCTATCTAGTTCAGCCGCGATCCTTTGCTTTCCTTCATATGATAACATCATAAATTGCTGGAGTTAGTCGTACAATGTTAGATTGTCCCACCTCGCACAAATCTCCATCCACTGTTCCTTTGACCGGGGCATACATTCCCCTGTAAATCAAATGATCTCTTCCAGTCAGAGGACTTATTTCCATCCTCATATGGCCTTCCAGTTGCTGGAAAAACTCTACATCTTCTTTGGACGTGAAGGGAACCAAAATTCCCAAGGTTCCTTGGATTCCGGCCCACATGATCACTTCATTGGCGCCTACTAATAGTCGACACTTCTGGATCGACATGGGGATATCTTGACAGTAATAATGACAAATCAAATCAAATCTAGCGGGTGCGCCGTTGACAAAGGATGGTTTCGTTGATAAATATGTTCCTCGGGGATCTTCATCAGCTTCGTGACTAATTTTCTCGGGACAGCGAATCACAAAAAGATTACCAAACTTGTCTCCGCCAACAGAGGTTTCATAATCAAGGCTTTCGATGCACGTCAAATGTCGAGCCACATAGTCATCCACAAATGGGATAAATTTATTTTCTAGGCGCTTATAGCTCACATAGGTCACCGATTCACGGATATCTCCAACCACAAGACGAGGTCCTCTCATCGAAAGATGGGTTATAGTCTGCAACCCGAGATCAAAATCTCCCTTTCGAAGTAACTGTTTCATGCCTTTGTTGTAAAGTCGAAGTTGACCATTAACTCCAACCAACAGATGATCGTGGAACTCCATCATGGCCAGAATTGGCACTTCTGTTGGTGTGCGATGGACTAGCTCCAGGTCTCGTCCTTGATCTATGAATCGATAAACATGAATAGAGCCACCTTTGTTGGTATTTTCGGCCACATCTAGATCTTTCGCAGTCCCTATGCAAAGAAAGGCTTCTGACGTTCCAAAATTGGCTAACGCCATACTGAACGCAGCCTCGTTATCTCCAAAATCTACTCTGCTTAGTGCTTCTTGTTCCTTGGGGTCAATTACATGGATGCAAGAAGCCCAACTCTTGTCCTTTCTCGGTAAACCGTACTCCACATCCTTCAACTGTTCATTCCCATCCGCCGTTTCCATGGCCTTTTCATATGATACAGTGTTATTATCAGATTCGATGACATAGAATATCGGTTCTGAAGGATGTTGGATCATTTTTCGGGGGGTGTATAACAAAGGAAGACTATCTCGATGCAGGATCTCACATAGATTATCAATTGAGAATATTCGGAGGTTCTCTCCCTCTAAAGCAACGACGCCTTCTTCACATTGTTCACTTGTAAACGAAGATGCATAATCAAGCATCAAGTATAGTAGAGGAGTTACCGTAAAAGTTCCATCACGGTTATAAGCTAACCATGACCTGGTGGACAGGCACAGGATCATTGACTGTCTATGAAGGACAACCTTAAAGAGCAAGACGGGCTTGGGCCCCAAAAACTTGACAATAGAGTCACTAAGGATACCAGTCACCAGATCAACAGTAGTTCTAAGATAGACACCATTCTCGAGCCCTAGGTGTAAATGCAGCCCAGATGATCCATCCTGTTGGTGTTGATTATCATCAGCCAACATTCTCATTGACCGCGGCGGAGCTGAGAGGGCCTGAACACTAAGCGACTCGAACATTGAATCAGGATCCAAAGAAATCATTCGGATTGTAGAATCATCACACCCTATAGCTAAATATGGATTCCTCAGTCGGTCTTTTGGGACATCTCCGACTGTCATGCACAACACTTTGGCAGGAGTCTGTTTTTTGTCCTCATATTCGTTTAATTGGTATTCGCTATCTAATTCAAAATAAACAATCTCATTGGTCGATAGAGCTACAGCAATTTGTCTTGAATTGGTGGTCGCTGCAACGATCGTACTGTCATTGGGACATAGCCACTCATTAACGCTCTTATCCGATTGAATATGTCGAATTCCTTTTGCATAAACTTGAATCAGGCCGTCCGGGCCAAGCTGTTGGATATCAATAGTTGATGTGGTAGTCATTAGTCCCGAGTCATTGACCTCTTCCACCGTTTCACCAATCGACAAGACCAGCGTAGCATTTGTAAAAGACATGACAATGTACTTATCGTACGAGTCATCCCATGTCAGTTTAGTCGTCCATATAGCTATCGGAACACCAGGCAAAGGAGAATTGACGATCTCATTGACATCCAATCCGTGACGTAGAGTATTGAACTTAGATCGGTGACGAGATCCAGAGATAGTATATATCTGAGGGGCTTCCGAGCGCTCTAGATTCTTAACTTGAAAATCCATCAAAGGATTCAAGCATTTGATTTCATCTATGACACTTAGATTATCCAATGGGTGATAGTCGAACAATGCGGGAGAGTACTGGTAAATCTCTCCTCCTTGGTAATTCGAGGAGCTAAAAGTCCCTGGTTCTTTATCGTCACCTAGTTTCTCAAATTGATATAGAAGATGATTGCCTCCCTGAGAAGCCAAGAATAGAAATCCGGCCTTCAAGATATTCATAGATATGGCTAGCGGTAAAGTATCAAAGTACTGAATTTTCATATCAACCACATCGTCTTCATTATAATCTAAAGTCAGTTTGAAAATGTCTCCTTCTTCAGATTGGATGAGGTAAAAAAAGGCGCCTTTCATTTTATGGACAACACCGCAAGTAATTGCCACTGTCCGATTAGGATCAAGAGTGGACCCTTTTCTCTTGGGGATAGGAACGTGTAGCTTTGATCTGTTCATATGATAGTAGGTAATTGCATTTATTGAACATACGAGGACTCCTGATGGCCCATCTGTACCTCCGGGAACAGATAGAACTAAGTTAGCATCTCTCGGTACTGGAGTTGACCATCGACTAACAACGTGGTTCAATCCAAGATCGAGTTCATAGTAATTTAGCTTCTTGGTCAGATCCTTGTATGCCTCTCCGCTGGGATCTCGATCAGCTTCTTGATAGTCAATCTCCAGGGCAGCAAAAATAGGATTATCATAGCCTACATCTAATCCAGTCAAAGAAAACAGTAAGTTGTGAGGCCTATGAGCTTCTAACGGTGAAGATATAGTAACATTGGCCTCACTATCTCGATTCAAGACGTAGACCAGCTTGTTCTTTTCGATCGATCCGACCATCGTTGCTCTTGATTTAGCATCAATGGCAAGGAACTGTCCAGGGACAACTCGTCGAACTCCGGTTTTACCAAATGTTTCTAGATGAATCCGCTCAAACCTCTTAGTCTCCGGCTTGTACTCTAGAATACTGATCATTCCGGAATCACTAGTAACAATCACATGATCCCGCTGAGATCCAGCTATCCGAAATGGTAAAATTTGTCGAACCACACTATTACTATCTTGGCTGCATAGTAAACTTAACTTGCCCTGGGAATTATCAACATCGTACACGTCCAACCGTGATCCTGATATTGTCACAAGCTCCTGATGACCTTTCTTGCCACAAAATTGTCCAACTATCGAATTATTAATCGCCGACGATTGCTGGACGGTCAACGAATAAAGATATAATGACATTGTCGTTCACCGGCTAGGTCGAAGACAGGCAGAAAGTGCGTCGTTACAACCACTCGATCAGCAAATTTGATGTCAAAGAGGTCCTATAGGCGCTCGTTTGCCGTCTCTCCCACTCAATCTGGTTTATTAAAAATTAGTCTTTAACTAAAAGTTTACTTAAATTCGCTTTTGAGTGACCCTTATATTTAAATGTCTCGGTATATTGGTTCCCGCGACCTTATCTACGCTTACAGGCCGTTTCCCATATTTCGTGACATTTCATCCAGTTGGCTTTAGCCGAAGCCACATATCCATTCGAGCCCTCTATAATAGTCGGTCAAACTAGTCTCCATCCAGTGTTGTTGCGTTTCGTCCTCACGTGACCGTATCTATTTATTGTTGAATTTTCATCCATCACTACAACCACAAATTTTATGTGCGGTTCCAACCAAGATCTATCCGTGTTGCCTGTCGTCCAGTGATGAGAGGTGTCAAATTCTTGGTGAGATCGATGGATTATCTTAGTGTTTATCTGATTGCAAGTCGCGACGCTTTTGCAGGCATGTCGTGTTGACAGTCAGAAGACCGGTAAATCCAACATTCATGCCTTAGATTTCTTTATCAGTATCTTGTTCCTCTAGTAGTCGAGTCATGTTGTCACTGTTAAATCCGTCTCTCTTTTCATTGCACCTAGATTGCACGTAGATTAAGCTAGCAGCTGGGCCTTGGTCACAACTACACTGCGACTTCGGAATTCTTGTAACGTCGTGATGCCGGTCGAGACAATATATGTGGTTCGGGTAGGAACGGAGAGCTCAAGTCAAGAGCTAACAGTCAGCATGGATTCCGATCAAACTGGATAATGGATAATCCTCCTTTACCGACAGGGATCGAGGGTGATCCTCCATTATCCCAACATGGTCTAGTCCAGGCCACGGAATTGGCCGTTTATTTCACTCAGAAGAATCCCAAGCCTGAAATATTGTACTCTTCTCCTTTTTACAGATGTATACAGACTATTACCCCAACAGCAGATGCACTCGATCTTCCTATCAAGATAGAAAACGGATTTGGGTAAGCACGAGCTACAGATGTGCTAGTTAATCAATAGAGAGTGGTACACCAAAGACCGCCCTACGATTCCAAAACGTAATAAAGCAAGATGACTGAACTAACTTTTAGCTGCGTCGAGTGAGGTTCTACAAGGCTTTTTTCCACGAGTCGATGTATCTTCGAAATCTCTAACTGCACCTAGCGAACAAGGCGAGACCGAATTTGAATTGATGCAAAGGACAAGTGTTGCCTTAGACAGCTTACTTCAGGATTTGGATAAAACCAACGTCTCGACGATCCTGATCTGCACCCATGCTGCCACCAAGATTATGATTGGAAGATGTCTGATCGGGGAATCTTCGCTACAAGTCCGTACTGGAACAGCAAGCATAGATGAGTATAAAAGAAAGGATCCAAGCAGACGGTTGGCTAGCTTTGATATAATTAAGAATGGCTACACAGCTCATTTGTCCCACGGAGAAGAACGCCACTGGTCTTTCGGTAAGATACTGCTGAGTTCATGCTAATTCTTATAGAACTGGGATCTTATGATGCCTTGGATAAAAAGGATCCCTAAATCATTCTTGCTGGGAGCATTAAAAGTTCCAATATGCTACCAACTAGTTATGTTGTGTAATCAGTTTCGTGGTCATTATTTATAGGAGGTAGTTCCTAATATGATTTATAGCTTGCAGGCGCGTAGAGTAGACAAGACCTAGTCATTGAAGCTATGTCTAGAGGAGAAGACCTTGCTTACGCACATGGGTCTCAAACCGAAGTCCGCATCCATTCGATCTGCAAAATAAGCCACGCAACGGTTCTACGGTTCTCTTTGCTTGGAACTGGCAGCTTCAGCGTCTAGTTTTGAAACTGGTATCACCTGCGACGTTGCCTGAACTGACTTCGATACCTTGTTACAAGGAGACGTTTACTCAAACTATATCGAGGTTCATGAAGATCTCAAAGATTCTAAGGTTATCGATAAGCCTCTGTATTGTTCGAGGATCGAATGAATCATGTGGGGTAATGTTGTTTCGTTTGACTTTGCTGAGATCAGGCGGGATCGATATCGGAAGCATGTGAGGCAACTTTTGAGCAACTTCAAGCCGTCAATGAACATGTACGGCCGTTATTGAAAAGATTATGCCTGACAGATTTCTTTTCGCATTATCGGCTCGATCTTTATGACCGGGAATGTCCTTTTTGGGAGGATGAAGGCATGTGTGGAAATAGAGCTTGTGCCGTACAAATCATGGATGATACGTCTGATTTACCCGACAGCTGGAAACCTTCAAAGCTAGGTCAGATTCAAGGGTCTTCACAAGAGCCAGATATTGAGCTGATGAGAAGATATGTCGAAGACCACGAAGAAAACGGGGACTTTTTTGGTTCTGAAATAGAGACTAGCTGTGTTTTAGATACTGATGTAGATTGGGATAAAGATTACTGTATTCCGGAGGATGAATCAGCCGATGGAGTTGGGGTTTACGTGCATTTGCCAAATAACCCAGAAAGGTTCACTGGGTATGGTGGACATCATGCTCACTTGATCTGGAATGCAATCTATAGGGAGAATTGTTTCGTTGGGTCGGCCGAAAGTGCGAGTCAGAATTTGGATCAGGATTTCACGGTGTTGTTGGGCAAAAAAGCCTCTGAGGAAAGTCTTGCTAATGAGCAAGCTTCATTACTGTCATTGCGGAATGTTAATGCTGGTGCCAATCGGGAGAATACTTTGATTCAAGAAAACCAGTGTTTAGAAACAAGAGCTTTCTATCGGCTAATTTCAGGAATGCATGCGAGTATCTCTACTCATCTGTGTTATGAATATCTTAATACAACAACTGGACAATGGGATCCAAACCTCGACTGTTTTATGAACCGGGTCGGAAACTATCCTGATCGCATGTCTAATCTTTACTTCAACTATGCACTAGTTGCAAGAGCTATATCTAAATTACGACTCTATCTCCAATATTTCACTTACTGCAATGGAGCTTCAGCATCTGATCAGCAGACTAGGCAGTTGGCCGTCTTGCTGGCCAGGGCTTCTGATTCTGGGGATTTTGATATCTTCAATGAGCAAACGTTGTTCACTGGTTCGAATTCATATTTAAAACAGGACTTTAAAGATCGTTTCCGTAATATCAGCCGAATTATGGATTGCGTTGGTTGCGATAAATGTCGACTTTGGGGAAAGCTACAAATTATGGGCTACGGTACAGCTCTCAAAGTTTTGTATGAATATCCCGATATTTTAAGTTTGGAGATGGAGCAGATTCATCTCCGACGGACTGAGATTGTCGCACTAATCAATACCTTTGATCGATTATCTAAATCTTTGGAGGCCTTCGAGTACTTTAACAAGCTCTACGCAAGATCACATGACCCTCGATCTTCACTACGAAAAGCCTGGGATGAAGAGTTCAGCCAGACGTTGGAAGGATTTAGATTCATATATAAAAGCTGGGTCATGTTTCCCAGTAATATGTTCCATCTTACTATCTACTATATGAACCAGTTTTGGAACTGGTTTCTGGGCTTGGACGATTTCAAGCCCTTGCACATAGAATTATGAGAATAAATCGTGCGTGTGAGTTTCCAATTTGATGGTCAAACCCCGCAGTGAGAAAGAATTCCTTCTGATAACCTGGGAACACTTCCATGATGGCATACACCGCAAAATTGTTTTGAAAGTTTTTTTATTTTTATTGGTTAAAAGGAAAAGTTAAATAGATTCTACCACAATACTGTAGATTCTAAAGAGCGTTGCTCAGAACTCAACTTCCACGTGTTCGATGCAGTAGTGAATAGTGAATGCCAGCTACTCTTCCATCTTCTAGCCAAAAATTGCATATATATATATGCAATTTTTTTTCGTTAAGAGAAAATCCACCACACGAGACAACCTTTGTCAAAACTAGATAAGAGGCACGTGACTCTGACCATGCAGTCTTATCGCCAGCTTCATCTAGAGTTTCATTATGGGGTAGCAATCTTGATACCGCCTATCAGAACGCTTCATTTTGACTAGCCCAAACGAATTGTTTGAGTTCTATTAACTTCATTCTATGGCGATCAGGCTTCCCGTTCTCTAATCCCGCTCTATTATATAATGGTGCTCGTGCGGCCTCATCATTCTCCCGAGGAAGTGTGGGAATACAGCCGGCTAAAAGTAAAAAGGAGAGTCTCATAAGAGTGCGAACTAGTCATGTCTACTATATTCTAGTTGCCAGCGACGAAATTAACATTTTTACCGATTTCCAAATCATGTTCGACTTTTAGAAGATGAAACAGGGTACGCTATAAGCCAAACGCTCGGCATGGGCAAGTGCCAACGACGATAACGCCTTTCTTTCTTAGGCTAGCAAACAAAGCAAAGGAATAACTTACCTGCTCTTCTACTATTTGATATCTTCATGGAATCAGCTTACTGGGTCACATTGTAAATCGCATAATTTTACAGCATAGCTTTCATTCTGTCGTGCTTTCTGTTTAATCCTACTTGTATTTGTGTAACAATCTCTACAGCGGTTGCTACTACTAGCGAATGTAATCAAAAGAAGCTTGTTCTATTATTCTAAGTACACGGGTTTATATAGACTCAATAATGGATCAGGTAATATTCAAAGTGGTCCGACTAATGGTCTGATTAATGATTACTGATCCGATTAATGGTCTGACCACTGACGAATGACCTGATCCCCAATCGTAGTGCCATCCTTGAAGGCTGGCTGGACAGATGGAATCGTAACGACTGATTCGTAACAATCTGCGTGCCACCGCTACACTATCGCTTTCGCTCATGACTGAATCAATTCAGTTATGTCAGCGATGCCGAGCTCCAATTGAGATAGATGAGTCATTAATGAAATATTTGACTGAGCAGGATATAGACCTAGTGATATCGAGTGAGTTTCGTCAGCGGCCTTGGGACTAACGCTCTAGAAACGAGTGACTACTCTCAAAGTAATGCGTCCACCCGTGTCAAGGTTCCACCTGAGCGATTGAGACTGTATCGGATAGCCTCTGGACGAGGAGAAACCGAAGGTCAAGGGGGAGATCATATGACTGTTGGCGATTCATATGTCGTATTGAACAAATCTCAGATACCAAGTCATGGAGACAAGCTGCGAGTCGATGGGTCATTGGGAGCCAAAGTGGAAATGTATGAAACCTTATTTGACGTTTTAGCAAGCCGGGTCGATGTGGATTTTCCAATATGTCAAGAATGTTCTGAATTATTGATTGATCATTTACAAGAGCGATCGGTTGAGGCTAGAAGGATGCGAGATATCTATTCAAGCCTAGCCTCAAGTCTTGAAAAGAACATTCCTACGAGTCAGGAGGTAGAAAGTGCACGGAAACAGTTACAAGTGGTTGAGCTGCAAGAGCAAAAAGCTTTGGATATGTTACGCGCAGCCCAGGAAGAACAGGAAGAGATCCAGCAAGAGTTGAAACGATTAGCTAAAGAAGAAGAAGAACTCAATGAACAGCAGGAACGGTGGTGGATGAAAGAAAATCAGAACCAACTGGACCGGTTGCGATTAGATGATGCGCAACATAGCATGGAAAACAAATTCTCGAGCCTGGAAGCAGAGCTGAATCGATTGAAACGGACAAATGTCTACAATGACGTCTTTTGCATCTCTCATAATGGTTACTTTGGGACCATCAACAGTCTGCGACTGGGCCGAATGCCAGATGCCCTGGTCGACTGGGCCGAGCTGAATGCTGCTCTTGGTCAAACATTGCTTCTGGTGGCCACTTTAGCTGATCGGCTAGGAACCAAAATAAATGGCTATAAACTACGGCCAATGGGACCGTATTCTGTGATCGAAAAGCTGCCTGAATCATCAGGGGGGAAATCCATAATGCTTGAACTTTTCTTTGTTGGAGATTATGCCCTCGACTGGCTCTTTAGACCAAGAAAATTAGACAACGCAATGGTGGCCCTCCTCAACGTCGTGGGCCAGCTCTGCTCTCTAGTTCAGGTGCGAACCGACAGTCAGCTTGAATTTCCTTATCGGATTAATGGAGACTACATTGGAGCTCATAGCATCAAGCTCAACAGCAGCTCTGGTTCTGTTCAGTGGACTGCGGCTTGCAAGCATCTCTTGACGAACATCAAATGGATCTTGGCCTACGTTAGTAGTGAAGAAAGGTCTGAATTAGAGGCTACGTGAGGATGAGAAGGGCCAGAGCGGGGCGTACGTTATGTTTTGTACATTTATGGATTTTGATCAATTATCTCAACTTTTGTCAACCAGAGAGCAATAAATAGTTAGAAAAAGTACAGCCCTTATGATCATATCCATTGGCACATTTGACTTTTACTATAAAACTGCTAATGATAAGATCTAATTAGCTTTTTCTTAAACTATATCAAGTATAGGTTGATCATCCCTGTGAACATGGAGCTATCATGTCGATGCACCTCACTTGGCCACTCAGTATGCCATTTACTAGGCAACTGGCTACCAGCAGATATCATATCACACTCTCTTCAGGGCCATTAATTCAAATCTCATTGAGGACCTCAGTCCAGAAGTCCAAAATGATCCACTGTTCTTTCAAAAAGAACTTCCATCCATCTACCTACTTTGAAATGTCTTGGGCTCTCGAAACGCTTGTGCATTTCGGAGTTGTCTCGGAGGCTCTTTCTAGACATCTTATCCCCTCCGCTCTCTTTCTATTATGCACCTATCCTCACTAATACCGCTCCCAAGAAAGCGCAATTAGATCCGGTATTCGGTTCTACTTTCATTGCCACGTTCCCAACAAAAGATTCCGACAACTGCTGTCTATAATTCTACGATTCGTGCCCCAAAGAAAGCGATGTAACAGAAACCATCCGAAAGAGGTCAAGTAGGCTCATGGCTCATCACCGAGCGGCTTAGGGAACGATGTGGAGGAAAGCCCAGGTCCGGCCGGTTGCCTAGTAACGTGTTGACGACTCTATTCACTCTAAATTTAAACGCGTCCGCTGATCCCCCCTGCCAAAAAGACTCGAGCAACGATGGGATTATTTGGAAAGAAAAACAAGAATGACAAAGGGCATGACAAAGACTCTAAAGTCAAGCTCCGATCTTCTCAAACGCAGGACCCGATTTTGAGCGCAGTGAATGAGAGCCAACCTTTTGAAAACCAAACGAACACGCGATCAAAGGGTTCCAT
The DNA here is from genome assembly GCA_003707065.3 of Trigonopsis variabilis. Classification (NCBI taxonomy): domain Eukaryota; kingdom Fungi; phylum Ascomycota; class Trigonopsidomycetes; order Trigonopsidales; family Trigonopsidaceae; genus Trigonopsis; species Trigonopsis variabilis. The sequence goes on along the minus strand of PPXM03000010.1, from coordinate 210,495 downwards.
TTCTCCTGAAGTCCATGTCCGTGATATTTTGGGAAATGCTATTGGTAAGTAATCGCTTTCGACTTTAAAGTTGAGGTTGCTAACTTGATTTCAGCCGAACCGGATCGAAATAATCCCACCCGCCGAAGAGATGAACGACCTTTAGCAACGATTAGAGGATTTGAGTACGCGGCAACAGGTGATTCCTCATGTAAGTTACTGATTGGAGGAAAAACAAGATGAAAATACGCATTTGCGAAGGGGCTTCTTGTACCGCTTGGCTTACCAGTGTGAACTCTTGGTAGTCTTGCTCGTCATACTCGGACCCCAAAATAGTGTTATGATCTATGGATGTCGAACACGACTAACTACATAGATTTGGACTCCATTGCTAGAGATCAGCAGGTAAATTGGAGAGAACGCCGTGCCCAGGCGACGCGCCCTGTAAATGACCCTAGAACTGGTTATAGAGACTCGGAGAATGGAGAATACAACTATTACGGCCAGGAAATACAGGAGCCTGAACGAAAAATCATCAACTTTGGTGACGGAGATGGTGATTTCCAATCGAACGTGGAAGCGCCCAAAAAACAAAAGAAAGGGCTGTTTGGAAGAAAAAAGAAGGATAAGAAATAAAATAGAAGGCCTGGACCTTCACCCAAGCACCGGAAGTGTGTAATGGGCCGTCTTTCTCCTCTGGTCTTAATGCATTGTATCATACTCCTCTCTCGGGGCTTCCCGGCCGTTTACTTTGCTTCCTTCCCCTCTATTACCCGCGAAATCGCTTTCCTCTAGCGTGAGTATGAGTCTTGTCTGTTTGTCTTGTAACGCACTCTTAATTATTTCCACTGGTACTCCATCCGCTATAGCTTAACCCGCCTCATCCTCTTTCGCAGATAATACACTCAATCTTATCATCATCTGACTGCCCCATCCGTCTTAAACAACCTCTATGATACACATGCCCACATCGAAACAGCACTAATGCGTCGACATGCGAAGCTGCTCGGTCTAGCAACCCTTGATAAGGCTGATCTTCGCTGCTACCACTTCCTTCCTTTTGCACACTATACCCTCCCCTATCATATCGCTTCTTTCGCTCGGCATTTCGTCCTACTTGACCTGCCGCGATTAAATCAATGGTTACCGCTCCTGACCCCCAGACCTTTTTTCCACAGACTTCACATTCCCTAGCGTGGCTAGCGCTATACATTTTATGCTTCAATTGAGCTCCTCCAACTTTCCACCCTCGTTTTTCTAACACATATACCTTTGTAAGATCTTCCGCGGTCCCCTCTTCGACTAGTTTAGCCGCCGCAGCTAATTGGCTGTGTTCGTACCGGAATCCCTCGAGCATGTCTTGAAGCACACCTCGACCTAGATCTTTTACGGTCATCTTCTCGCCGGAAGCAAGTTCTAGGAACTTCCGCGGCACATCACTCATTTGTCTTTGCTTATTTTCTCCCTGCATCTTATGAGGAAGATTGCTGAACAACGTCATCAAGAGACTGCTTATCATTTCTCGGAGTTTCGCATGCCGACGTTCATCAATCTTCGCCTGCTCCAATGCTCGACTATACCCAACAAGCGCGTTCAATAGCTTCAACCACATGCTATCCTGATCTTCCTGATCTGAAGCTTCAGTGCAAAGCTTATAGCCCCAATCAAGATATGCCTTGATATCATCAAATCTTGTCCTTATTTCGTCTTCTTGAGACAGTTTAGTGAAATTATCTAGATCTGACTCGTGATCACCGGCCAGCCGGCCTTGCTCGACCGGATAGTCGTACAAGAACCCGTGTTGAAGACTTCCAATTTCCGTGGTCAATCTTTTCAAAGCCTCTTGATAATCTTTATGGATCTCATAGAGGTACACAATTGGCTTCACCACATTGTGTGCCTCCAAGGTGGGAAGGACGTGATTCAGCTGAATTTCAGCTGGTTTCAATCTCTTCATATATGGTAAGACTTGCTGACTATCATATTTTGCTGCCAATTTAATGAAAAGCTCCTTGATTTCCTGCGTGTACCAATAAGGATGGTCTTCATGAGTGACGGTGGATACCAAGTTCTCGATATATTCAAATGCCAGTGCTTCATTCGTGATAGTAAGTGTATTAATTATATCAGCATGTAGACTATCGTCAAGAATATTTATAGTGAGAACCGTCTTGGGAGCATTTATTTTCACCAAGGTTTCAATATGGTCCAGTATCGAGATCTTAATGGCTTTGTTCTGATTCGGGACTGATCTAGTTCGATGAATTAAATCTTGAGCCAGCTCAAAAATATTGTCATTTGGTTTGGCGGTTTCGAAACAAAGGTTCAAGACCTTGGAATATTGACCCTGTGAAAGGTAGATATTTCGAAGGACGTGATAATACTTCATTTTCTTTAATAATCCAACCACATGGTTCATATCTGTAGGACGATATATTGATAGCAGATATTCAATGCTAAGCTCACAATCTGCATGCAAGGAAGGGTCAGATACGAGGCAGAGCCTGTTGACGACCCTGGAGAGAAACGAATCCTTCATCACGATAAACTGACAAAACTTTGCGATATTTCGGGCTAAAAACATATCTAAATAAGTCTCTGTAGGCGAAGGAGGTGAAGAGGCTTGGTCATCGCCGGGCGATAGTCCAACAATTTCAAGAAGAACATCCACAACATATTGCCTACTAAGCTTGTTCCCAGTGGATTCATTAAGAAATGAATCTTCGAACGCTTCGTTCAACATAATAAGGCACCGAGGCCCATTGAAAGTCAGCAGATATCGTAAATAGGGATAAGGCTCTTGCGAGTGGACAGAGATTTTATTGTCAGAATTTAAAGGCCAGCAAGTGATTCTATCGCTCAGCAAAAATTCATAGATTGAAATTTTGGCCGCTCGAGCTTGTGGCTCTTGAATGAAGTCACCCAAAGGATAGGATCGACCGGTCAATAGATACGAAAGGTAATGAAAGACCTTTAAGGCCTTCAGAATCTTCGTTTCAGTGTCAGATTGATCGATAAGGTGGAAAAAGTAAGCAATGGGAGCAATGTAATCATGCAGGGCTTGATTCCATATATGACTTAAAGCATCACATAATTCATATTGCTTGCACAAGTAGAAGCTCTGGTTAATGTCTAGACTTGTAACATCAACATGACAAATCATAGACTCGAGCCGATCTGTATAGCCTAAAGAAATATACGTTTCAACCATTGGTTTGAAGACCGTTGGGGGAATGAACGTAATTCTGGAATTATTAAGGTATCTTTCAAGATTCTCAAAAAATAGGAGAGCTTTATCATGTGCATGATACAAATCAAACATGGACTCAATAAGACCTGGCACCCTCATGGCTTCTAAAAGTTGAAATGAGAGATCAGAAACTTTAGCAAGGCAGTCTCCATCAGGAATAATAGGAAATATTTGATCCCAAGCGACAGGTAAGGCAGTAATCAAATAATCATGTATTAGGTGATGTCGTTCATCAAAGCTCGCAGGACTTCTTAGTAGTTTTAGATCTTCATCATCATTATAATATTTTAAAGCGACAATGAAAAATTGCAAGAACTTATTGTCTTCAATTAGACTGTTCAGTCGGTCATTCCAGGTACTCAACTGTCCGACGTCGACTTCTGAAGGAGAAATAACATAAAAGCGCCCATCAAAGAACTTAAAAGCATTATAAAACGCATTGGGTAACATAAAGAGGTTTGAGTCCAATTGCAATGATCCAAAGAAAGGCTGATGACTGATATGACGATTTAAGAGATCAACAGACAAGATTACACGCAAGTCTTTCTCATTGATTATTAATAGCTGTTGGGTATAAGATAAGACAGCCAAGGTCTAAGGTCAGTTTCGCATCGTGCTGATCACCCTACCTGTTCGTTGTACCACTCAAGGACAGCAATTGGTTCATCTGTAGACATTGATTTTGTCGATCCAAACTCGAGATTAAGTTCATCTGTTTCTAGATCATTTGAAGCATAGGCCGTTATCACATTGAGCATGTTAGACCATCCAAACGCCAAACGAGGCCGAAAAGAGCCAAGACCATCTACTCTTCTCGCAGGACACCAAGATAAAAATCCCGATATTTGACCTTCAGCAGGTATATTAGAAGGCACTTTGAATTTATACTGCGTTCGAGGATATGGAACGGTACTTATGATGGCCAACAGTTGAGGCGTCATGATAGCGACTAAGCCAAGACCATTGCAAGAGTCGGCTATATTACCAAATTGAAGCGTTCCAAAGGACAAAACAGCAGATGTCTTAGATTTCTTTCTCGGATACGGTTGAAGACGAACAGGGTTAACCAAGGAGTATCGACCAAGGATACGAATAGACCGACAAGTTCGCCCAATGAAAGCTCTGGCACTTTCATGGAGAAACGCCATTCCTTTTAAGTCAGCAGATGCAATGATAGACCGACGATTTCCAACGAAACCGATATGAATCACAGCGCTACCCCGAACATGACCATCCGTAGCAGGGCTCGGTGATATCGGCATCGAAATTGGAGATATATGATAATAAGGAGAAGTTGGCCGGTTGATGTCCCATACAAAGATATCGCCTTGAGAATGTCCAGCTCCTAAATGAGTATAATCAGCTGAGACTGTCAAAGAGGTGACCTCTCCCGCTATTTTTACGGAGGGCTGGCCAGTGCCAAATTCAGTACACGAGTCTCGAGAGCCAAACAAAAGTATTATGCCGTGGTGTGTTCCGATTGCCAGTTTTCCAAATGGCAGAATACAGGTCGGGTGACCGTATTGAGATCGAGAGGAATTCGAGAATAATATAGCTGAAATCCGGGACAAACGAGTCCAAATGATCGAATCGTATTGGTCATCATCAACTAGATTACTGCTATCATGAGAACGAAGACTCGATGTCGAGAATGGTCCAGAAGAAGGTGAAGGTGAGGCTGAGGAACGAATTCGAGAGTCGAATGAATCTGGTAAATGACTAGATGAAATCGACTCGAACGGTGAATCGACTCTAAAACATTCGCTTGATTGGCCAGTAGTGGATATGAAAGATGGAGAATTTGACATTTCCATGTCCGAAGGAGATTTGGATCGGGATGCTTGCTGCTGTAAATATAAATTCTGTATATTAGCGATACAACTTCGGCCGACCGAGTCATACTTGAGAGTATTCATTATGCTCCAGGCCAGAGCTAGAGTCAATTAACTCTTCATGTTCTGAACATTCGTCTGAATCCGAAGATAGGCCAACTTGGGAATCACTGGCGTTCTCATTCAAAGTACTGACAGTAGTAGAAAGTAAAGGTACATCTTTAGATCCAAGTGTACTGTTAGGTTGAGACATGAAATGGGATTAATTCGAATGATCCAGTGGGTCAGCAGCTGACTGTCCTCGATACGGTTCGTGGGACGGTGAAACTTTGTAACGGGCATCGTTTCGGTGCCTCTAATATCGTGACAATAAGTCTACTTTTTCACATCCTCTGGAAAGCATCAGTTAGATCGGCTTTATGAACGATTTAATTGGACCGTCTATTCCTCCCCGAGTGTGGATGAAATGGGGAAAACGGTTCGAATCTGAGCATTTGACAGACCGCAGTCAGTTGACAAGAGACCAACGCGCTATACCGACCAGAGAGAGCTCAAATGAAGAAGCTAGCAAGGAAGAGATGGTGACTGCTACGGTAAGAGAGCATAATGAGTTTTCAAGTGAAAGTTCAGATGACGATATTGGTCCTGCTCCTCCTCCATCAACCTTATCTATCGATGAGCAGGAAGAACAAGCAACGCGGCGATTAGCTCAGTATGAACAAGATAGTGTGGCTATAGAACAGTCTTCTGGCCACGAGGAATGGATGTTAATCCCTCCAAAATCGGACATCTGGACTGGTGATCCTAGTCAACTACGAAATCGACAATTTCGCAAAGATAATAGTAATGAATTAAGTCGGCTCCATATGTCACAGTACTCCTCACAAGAAAGGGGTCAACGTGAACAAAAGATCCCAGGAGTAACACGATCGTTCTCACCTGCAGCTAGTCAAGTCACTCGTGAGAATGAAGAGGAACGCTTTTCACGAGGAGCTTCTCTAGTCGAAATCCACAAGACTCACAAAGAAGAAGAAGGCGGGTCAGGAAAGAGTCATCCCCTTCCCTCTTTTGATAGAGAGAGAGATATGAATATATTTTCAGGCCCCAAACCTATCAAAGATATCACTAAAGGAGCACACTCTATTGATTCGAGATTCCAAAAGCGAACATATCTCTGAGCTTGGGTAGGCAATGTTCTTTATTATCTAGATAACGCAGGAGGATTGCAGGCACGCATAAGCCGTACCCCATCCGAAAGCTCCAGTCTACACTGGAGAAATGTTAGCAGTGACAGCTACGTCGAAGCTGAACGATTTATTCCTTTTAACTCTTATTAATTCTAATAGATAATCCAGGTTGATCTCATGATCATCCGTGCGCCAAAAATGCAATGCAGTTAGTTATCAGTCCATATCCATCACCGAGTCTTGACTTGAAACAGGATATATCCTTTCATCTTCGCTCTGATCCTCATGATCCCTGTATTGTTTATACGACTGTGGAGGAGTATAGACAACCATACTATTACTAGAAGAAGATTGTAATGGTCTTGGCTTGTCAGGGATCAGCAGCTCATAAGGTATTCTCATTAATTTTTTTTCGATGTCAGGAACAAATACAAGGCCATGAGCGTCCCGGCTTTGGCTCTGCCGACGTCGGACGTCATTTTTTGCTCGACCACATTTTGGGCAGATAGTCGAGAACTCATAATTATCTCTATCCCCATCCTCTTCATCTGAATCGCAATCAAGAGACGAAACAAAGACTGTATGTTCATCCGAAGTGTCCATTAAGTTATGCTTAGGTACTTCCTTTTCTTTTGTATCTAATCTATTAGCGAATGTACATAAAAGAGCATCGGTGAAGCACCGGTGGGACAAGGCAATGGCCGGCAAGGGATTATCAATTTAAAAAGAACCAAAATAAATGAACTTATGCACTGTATGCACAATCTGAAATAGTCAGGCATTAGATAACCTATTCATGTTTTGCCAAATCGGAGAAGCAAAGCCGTAGTCACTTGGAGAAAACGTCGGAACTTACCACCTAAAGACAACTCGTTAAGCAACCGGACGAGGCGACGTTTAGATTGGGGAGAAAAATCGTCGTCATTATAATTAGATCCCTGACAAATACATTCTCCATCTTGTCCCGAATCAGATCCAATCTCATCTCGACCTCTCTTTTTGGTCGAGCCCATAGTTATTTGTCGGAGTCGTTGATTCGGGTTGAGGCGCCGCCTTCTAGACCTCGACGGCTGTTGCAAGGCATCCCGCACTACTTGTCCCTGACCACTATGAGTCAACCAGAATGGACCGCTCAAAAGGTCAGTTAAAATAGGCGATCGGGAGAGTGAATTAATAAGCAGGTTAGAAATACCTTTATTGATTATTTTAAAGAGAAAAATCATAAGTTCGTCCCGTCTTCTTCGGTTATCCCTTATGAAGATCCGACGTTACTTTTCGCAAATGCTGGTACGTTTAAAAGTAAAGAAGACACTTTAAAACTGATATTTTCAAGGTATGAATCAGTATAAGTCCATTTTTCTTGGTACTGTTGATCCTGCGAGTGATTTTGCTAAATTGACTCGCGCTGTCAATTCTCAAAAAGTATGATTTGGATCGTGGGCTCGCAAACTAATAACTTTTTAGTGTATAAGAGCAGGTGGTAAACATAATGGTGAGTGGGTATTTATAAGTTATTCCTAACTCTGCTAGATCTAGAAGACGTTGGAAGAGATGTACGTTGCCCGTTATCAGGGTTTCTGCTTGTTCACTAACTAATTGCACAGAGTTATCATCACACTTTCTTTGAGATGTTGGGTAACTGGTCATTTGGTGATTACTTTAAGCGAGAAGCCATTACCTGGTCTTGGGAACTTTTGACTAAGGTCTATGGTCTTGATCCCGATCGCCTCTATGTTACTTATTTCGAAGGAGACCCCAAAGCAGGCCTTGAACCTGATCTAGAGGCCAAAGAGATTTGGGAGTCTGTTGGTGTTGCTGAAGACCATATCCTACCTGGTGACGCCCATGACAATTTTTGGGAGATGGGAGATCAAGGTCCTTGTGGTCCATGTTCTGAGATCCATTATGATCGAATTGGAGGCAGAAATGCTGCATCATTAGTTAACAAAGATGATCCAAACGTTTTGGAGATCTGGAACAACGTCTTTATCCAATATAACCGTGAGGCGGACGGCACTCTTCGTCCTTTGCCCGCCAAGCATGTCGACACCGGTATGGGTTTTGAACGCTTGGTTTCAGTGCTGCAAGATAAATACTCTAATTATGACACTGATGTTTTTGAGCCTCTATTTCTCAAGATCCAAGAACTTACCGGCGCTCGGCCTTACGAAGGAAAATTTGGTGCGGAGGATGTCGATGGTATCGATACCGCCTATCGTGTCGTCGCTGACCACGTCCGTACTTTATCTTTTGCTATTGCAGATGGAGGTGTTCCTAATAATGAAGGGCGCGGATATGTATTGAGACGGATTCTTCGCCGTGGAGCTCGCTACGTCCGCAAGAAGTTTGATGTCCCTATTGGGGATTTCTTTTCCAAATTGGCTCCTACTCTGGCGGACCAGGTGGCTGATATATTCCCTGAAGTTGCTGCTAGCCTTGATGATATCTCTGAAATCCTTAATGAAGAAGAGACCTCGTTCTCTAAGACCTTAGATCGAGGAGAGAAACTGTTTGAGCAGTACGCTTCTAAAGCTATTGCTGACGGAACCCGGACATTGAACGGTCGCGATGTTTGGAGACTGTACGATACTTACGGATTTCCGGTTGATTTGACTCGATTAATGGCCGAAGAGGCTGGGCTATCTATCGATGAAAAAGGATTTTTGGCTGCTCAGGCTGCCTCAAAGGAGGCCTCAAAGGGAGGCAGGAAGTCGGCTGGAGGCGAATTGCTTAAACTCGATGTACATGGCTTGAGCCAACTGAGCGATAAGGGAATAGCTAAGACTGACGACAGTCCGAAGTATACCGGCAATGCAATTGATTCAACTATTCTCAAACTTCTCTCTCCTGATGGATTCGTTTCCTCGACCGGTGGTCTGGCTCCTGGTATTCAGATCGGCGTCTTATTAGACAGGACTCCTTTTTATGCTGAGCAGGGCGGTCAAGAATTTGATCAAGGGCAGATAGTGGTCGATGGCAAAGCCCACTTCAAGGTGGAGAATGTCCAAGTCTATGGAGGCTATGTGTTACATACCGGTTATCTAGAAGAAGGTGATCTCAATGTCGGCGACAAGGTCGTTGCTGAATTCGATGAACTTCGCCGCTGGCCTATCCGAAATAACCACACTGGTACGCATGTCCTAAACTATGGTCTACGTACTGTACTGGGCGATGGAGTCGATCAACGGGGTTCTCTTGTAGCGCCTGATCGTCTGCGGTTCGATTTCTCTCACAAATCTGGGTTGTCTGACGAAGAGATCTCAAGAGTGGAGGATATCTGCACGGAGTATATCAAAAAGAACACACCTGTCTACTATAAAGACGTTGCATTGGCATTAGCGAGGGAAATCCGAGGCGTCCGAGCTGTTTTCGGTGAGACCTATCCTGATCCTGTTCGAGTCGTTTCCGTTGGTGTTCCAGTGGACGATTTATTGGCCGATGCTGGTAATAAAAAATGGGAGAGCTACTCGGTTGAGTTTTGTGGAGGTACCCATGTCAAATCGACCGGGGAGATCAAAGAGTTGGTTATCGTAGAAGAGTCTGGAATTGCTAAAGGGATTCGCCGAATCGTTGCGGTTACCGGATCTGATGCTCATGAAGTCCAACGGCTTGCCGATGAATGGACTCGAAAGCTTCGAGAGATTGAACTAATGCCATTTACCCCCGCCAAGGAGGCTGCCGTTAAACAGTATGGTGTCACTCTGGGGGAACTGTCTATTTCAGCTGTTCGAAAGAACCAGCTGCGCGATGCGTTTGCCAAGATACAGAAGGCAGTCACCAACGAACTCAAGGCGAAACAGAAAGCTGAAGGCAAAGCTGCTGTCGAAGCCGTTAAGAATGCGTTCAAGGATGAGAAGTCGAAGGATAAACATAGCGTCGTCATCCGGATTCCTGGTATTTCTGCCAACAGTAAAGCAGTGACTGAAGCCTTGAACGCAGCTAAAAAGGAGAAGAACAAGGATTTCTATCTTTTAGCTGCTGATGAAGTTTCATCTCCTGATGCCAAAGTGGTTCACGGTTGCTTCGTTTCTGAAGAATCGGCCAAGAAGGGCTTGGATGCCCAGAAATGGGCTCATGTCGCTTCGACGATCTTGGGAGGTCGAAGTGGAGGTCGAGGGCAGATAAGTCAAGGAGTAGGGAGTGATGTTGGCCGCCTCGACGAAGCTGTTGCCGAGTTGAACAAGTACTTGGATGAAGTGAGCAAAGACTGAAAGACTATAGAATCATGGTTTCTGCTAATGAGAATAAGACTTAGTGAACGCATCTAATGTAGTGTAGGTATGAAATTGATATCCTAATCAAGAAAAGTATTTCAAGATATTTACCTCTCTTCTCATAACTCTTCCTGCCGGTCTATTTACACCAACGGGTGGAAAGGCTAGGCTGGCAGCGATCTTTATCTTGCTTCTAACAGGGCCCATTTAACATATTAGAATATCAATCCTGTCCGTCTGCTATACGTTTCTAGTACATGCAAAAAAAGAGTTAAAGTTAGACGCTAAGCCGTCACCGTGCAAACTTGGGGGCTTTCCCTATCGTTACAGGGCTTATCTGATTACTTGATAGACGGACAAAGAGCAGACCCCAACAATCGGTCTCAATGAAGAGAAGAGGCAAAGAAATCAATACGAGCGAAATTGAAAGCCGTGATCGAGAAAGCACGTCGCCTGAGAAACGGAATCGAGAGGACGGCAGGAGCGAAACAGCTAGCAAGCGGCCAAAACGAATTCTGGCCTGTTTACGATGCAGGAGCCGGAAGCAAAAGGTGAGGGATTACAATTATTAGGACTAAGAATGAGTGTGATAGTAGGCGGCCGTGCACGAACTGCGAAAAGGCAAAAGAGGGTAAGAACTTGGATGGTCAGAGCTAAGTTTGAAGAGTGCGTTGAAGCGCAACGGATGTCGAGAATAGACTATCCTGCTGAGTGAGTGATTCTATGAAACTCCCACAGGGGGCTGATCGGATTAGATATGTTGAAGCTTTAGAAGAGCGCGTTGCGGAGTTGGAGACGGCTCTGAAACCTACAAACCAAAGCGTCGGAGCGGACCATTTACCAATCGAATCAGGATTCTTGGTGGAAGAAGAAGATGGAATGGCTGAAAAATTGAATGGAAGGTCGATAAATGGACTAAAATCGAGTCAATATTCTGCCATACTAATCAGCGAAAAGGAGATCATCAGCAATAATAACGCTAATACGAATAATTTCTCGCCCATAGGAAGTATATTAGAACCTCCCACTTTAATAACATCCGACTTGTTGGTATTGGATGAAGATAGACTGACATTGGTGAGTTCTTATTATCAGGTCGTCCACTCGAGATATCCTTTTTTGCATTCTGGTACGTTCGACCGATGGCATAAGGAATGGAATGGACAGTTAGATATCTTGTCTAGTGAAGATCCGGTGCCGCAGGATGTCCTCCATGATCACAGAGGATTTTTTGTCTATATGGTCTACTGTCTTGGAGCAATGACGATTGATGCTCGAGAAGGAGATGTCTTGTCACCAGACGAAGAACATGTAAGGTTTTATAGACTTGCGACAGAAATATTCAAATCACCTATTGAAACTCACAGTGATCCAATGGTCCAGATTTGGGCCTACTTGTTGCTAGCAATGCATGCTCTCCAGTTTTCCTCCTCCTTGTCTTCATCAAAAGAAGTCATTCATTTCACGGCCTACGCCTGCCGACTTGCTTTATATTATAACTTTCACCAGGAAGACTATAAAAACACCGATTTCAAACTGACGGAACTGAGGCGTCGGACATTCTGGTGCTGCTACGCTCTGGATCGGGCAACCAGCGTTTGTTTTTCATTTCCTACCATCATTCCCGATAGCTGCATTACCATTCGAATGTTCTCTAATACTGATGATGATCAGTTAACTGAAACGGAGCCCCCAATACTGCCCGATCCGACGCGCTACACCATGCTGTCTACTGCTATGTATGTAATCTCTGGCCGACAATTACAATCTGAGATTCTGGAAAAGTTTTTCCTGGGTTATTATGATCCAATCTCTGCTTCCTGGGTTGCAGAAATGCAATCTAAACTAGACCAATGGAAGGACGAAGTAGCAACTTACGGACAGGCGTCCTCTGAGGCAGGCTTAGACTCCTTGCGTTGGCTACAAGCTATCTATTATTATACAATCTTGTTATTGTATCCTTTGAATCGGGTTACTGTGCGGACTCCAGTTAGTTCGTATCTCATGACGGCGTGCGAGGTTGCAGCATCGATATTCAGGAAAGTTGAGCAATCTAAGACAGTTGGTAGGCCTTGGTTTGCTTTGTTGACGCATTTTCAAATTGGAATCAGTTTCCTTTATCTTTTTTGGGCAACTCCCATTCATCTTCGAGGCCCCCCATTCGATGATAGGGAAAGTTATCAAACTTTGCGGTATGTCTCTAACCTCATGGTTATTTTTTCAGAGTGCTGGAGTCATGCCGAACTATATAGAGACACTTTCGAGCTCCTGGCAAAGGAAATCCCGACTAAGCGCACCCGGTGCATGTGTGATAATGGTGGTCGTCTAAGTAATCAGGCAGTCAAAGAATTGCAGGGTTACATAGGTCAATTAAGGGATAGTGGCTGCAATTTCAAGGTGCTCCGACTCTTACAAGAAATGGCCTCCCAGCAGGCTCCCTGCCATATGGCTCATGTCGAGTTGAAGGACCAGAAAGAAGTTATAGACCCTAATCGAACATATGATCAGCCATCTTTGACGCCTAATATCTTGAGCAATTACGATGATCTTCCTTCGTTTATGAACTCTCCTTCCATTTCTTTATTACCTCCGGATGGTAGCTATTATGCCCAGAGTCCGATAAATATCTTGAATCATTTTGCTTAGTGTATAATAGTGGGTTGGTGGTATTTAGAAAAAAACTGTGAGTTCTACGTGAAAAACACTCGCTTTAGCTTTTTTATTTTTTTTTTCTTTCTCTTCTCACGAAGTGCACTAGCAAATTGACAGTAATAGCCCGTTAAGAAATACTTAGGTAATATTTCACCAAGCTTATCGAACTAGTTATACTCTTGGTGGTTTGATTGTTCTGATCTTCATACTTTTATAAAACCTTTGCAAATGAACCTCGGAAGCGTTAAGCTGTATTTCGCCTACTGTCTATCTAAAAATAAATCATATATAAGGTACAAACTAGATTTAGCCAATATCTATAGCATACGACCTGCAGCTTAATTGAATCAGATGCCGCAGTATAAACTGCAGTCGGTTATGGCCTCAGGTTGACGTGGGGTTGTGCGCAATTAAAGACAGTGAGTACTGACTAATTTTATCATAAATGTACGAGTGGACGCCTGTCTAATCCATAGACATAGAGATAGTATAGATACAGACCGTCACTAATTTTAATTCGCTATTAGTCAATCAGTGTTGTGAATGAAGGCAGGCTCATTGCAAGTGTCAAGAGTAAACCTACTGTAGCAGTCACGGGACGATGATGATGAATCATCAAGATGAGCCATTGCATCTAGTTAATCTCACCTGGCATTCATCACTGTTGGTTTCCTCTTTCTATGACCAAAAGCAGTCAATAAATATTTGGGTCTAGATTCTGGATCTAAGAGCGCGGAATAGAGTTGAAATATATCATGGGCTTCACTACCGATCAGTGGATAAACAGAGTTGCCAGGCCTTCTTTTCGACACAAGCTTCCGTTTCCGATAGATCGACTACTGGGATATCACAAGGAACCTAGTAAATGGGGAAAATACGATGTTGTCCGCTGGGCAGATATTTTGGTATCATCTTGGTTAGGAATTGCTCTATTGGAAGGAGTATTCAAATCTCACACAGTTTTTACTCATCATCATGCTCCATTGATCATTGCTAGTTACGGAGCGACGGCTATTCTGACGTTCAATGCCATTGACGCTCCCTTAGCCCAGCCCAAGAACGTGTTGTTTGGCCACTTTCTCAGTTCGTTGGTTGGAGTATGTCTCATGAAACTTTTCTGGTTATCTGACCGAGGAATCAGTAATGCTTGGGCAGGAGGAGCTTTAAGTGTTGGTGTGGCGTCTACCCTGATGGCAATCACAAACACGGTCCATCCTCCGGCGGGAGCTAGCGCGCTTCTACCTTTTGTGGATCAAGACATTCGCGAAATGAGCTGGTGGTATTTGCCTGCTCAACTGGTGTCATCGGTCCTTATATTATCGGTGGCCTTGATCTGCGATAACGTCTTTAGACAGTACCCGAAATACTGGTGGACTCCGCTAGATTTATCCAAGCCCAAGGATGAGGAAGAATCCATATGTCCTTCTGATCCGCCTATAGCTGAACAAGAACGAGAGAAAATGAAAAACTCAAGGCAATATCCAGAGGGAGAATCGTTGGTAGCAATTTCAAATCAAGGGATATTACTTTCCGTGCCGATTGATCCCGTCGATTATCAGATGCTTGAAAACCTCCGAGAAAGACTCATGACCGACAAAACAATGCAAGTGAATAAGGCAAAATATATGACAGAATGAAGATGTTTTGTATTTTATAAGAAAACGCTGTTGCTACAATAAATGAAAAGCTCTCCAGTAATATCTATCACTCCACGGTTTGTTTGATGTTTCCGGTGATGTTTTGGCGGAGAACGTCCATACGACGAATGACAGACTCGAAATTTTGGTGTAGGAAATTAGAAAGAGCGATTGCATTGCTGGTTGACACCTGCGCCGTCAGCATTTGTCACTCCCAACCCCAGGCCGTAACGGCTCTTGTTTACACTGTCATGAGCAAGCTCAGCCATCTCAAGAAAACAGAATTAATCAGTCTCGCCAATGAACTTGATCTCGAGTACGAAAGTCTTATTGAGAGATGATGTTAATTTTGCAGTACAAATGGTTTAAAGGGTGACTTGGAAGCGCGAATCTCATCTCATCTCGATTCCAACTATGACACTTACCACAACGACTCGCGCTTTGCGGAATATTATCTGACTCTGTCAACTCCTCGGTCCAGGCGTCGTCATAGTCCTAAAATGTGAATAAAACCTAATTAATTGTTCAAGTCTAAATCTTCTAGTGCTGGCTCTTCCCGGTCTCAATCTCCATCGCCAACAATTGAGACCAATTCCATGTCGTCTAAGATCGGGGATGTGCAAGAAGTCCTTGTGGAATGGTTTGGAGAACTACCACATCATGTGGAAGCTACTCTTGACGACGTTAGACACAGCCTTAGTGACATTTGGACACTCCTGTCGGCAACGGTTACGTTGGAATTTCTCTATATAGCCTCGGCTCTGTTGAGAGCAAAGATCGTCGTATGTAATAGTGGGCGTCGCAGCAATTTAATATTCATCTAGTATTCTTATCTATTCATCCCTATAATTAAGAAGACCGTCTATTCTTATGTGATTGCAATTGAACCGTCTTTGCTTCTTTCTTTTCACGCTTTTTGGGCACCTCTACTGGTTTTCTCATCTGTTTTGGCCTTTTTTCCTTTGACTATTTGCTATTTTGTCAATTTTACTCTCAAAAAAAAAAAGGCGGCTCTCAGATTCGACCCGTTGATCTTCTCGCTCAGTCGATTGACTCTCAGCTACCTGGCCGTCTCTACCGAATACACCGAATCTTCGATCTTTTCTGATCAGGCCCTGATTCTTCGGCTAACTCTGGGAAATATTCCCCTTGCAGTCTCGGTCACCTTTATTCTCTTATCTCTTTATCGAGCTGCCTTGGCCTAATCCAATTTCCAGACTCTAGTTCATTAAACCTTGACTGGTGTAAATTATTTTGTCTAGGCGATGTACTCTTATTCGTTTCGGTCTAGCTATCTGTATTTTAATTCTCCTTTGCTTGTGATTGTAGCTCTTGAACTGCATATAGCCAAGTTTCTCTCTAGCGGAGAAAGCTTTTGACAGTTTATCGCGCACGCTGGAATCGATAAGCTTTAGCCAACTCCTCAAAATGTTCCCTCTCTTCCAGGGCTAATGTCCCTTCACCGTCGCCAAGGATGGTGCTAACTAACTGATAATTATTACTTAGAAATGTCTCTCTTTTTCTTCCTTGGGCCTGAGCGCTGAGTTTGGTCAAGAACGCTTCAAAAGCATCTCGAAGCCGTAGCACGCTTCGCTTTAACGGCTCCCCTTCTCTTCCAGGGCCAGTACCAGCTATTGCATCAACGAATCGCGCAAAATTTTGGGCTACAGGATGAGGAGCTCCACTATCAACTAAGGCACGACTCATGGAGCCACTATGCATTGTAGCCCGCCGTAAGGCAGAGCACTGGGCATCAAGGATCTCCTGCAGCCTAGGCCAGAGTATCATCGTTTGGGTATTCAGACAGGGTGAGATGATGGGAGAAATATTAGTATCCACGCTATCTTCAACTCGTTGAAGAAGCCGTATAGAGAGAAGTATGCCCAGTCCATCAAATGTCTGCTCGGCTAGTTGACGAGTAAATGATTCAGTGAGCCGAAAAGAAGGAGCCCAGATATCTGTCATCATTTTCGAATGCCCCTCACCAAAGAAACTACTCATAAAGTCGTAATCAGAAGTGAGATTGTCGAGTAAGGCGATATTAAAACTCTGCAACACATCTTCAAGCCAAATAGCACCTCGGTCGGCATGACGGTCCAAAATACAAGGCTCAGTTTTATTCAAGATATCGGCTCGTGAACCTAATGAGAGAGCGTCACCTACAAAAGTTCGTTGCCGACTGTCGACCACTAAAGGGTGCTTCGAGTCATCATCACCGAGTATAAACCCCTCTGCGACACTGGCTATTCGAAAGGATTGCAATGTTCGAGCAAATGCTTTGAAATGGCTCACATAATACCAACGCATGGTGTAAAGATAAGCCTGACACAGACCTTTCAACAATTCTGGCGAGAAGTTCGCCAAAAAGGGAAGAATTTCTTTAAATTGAATTAGCTGCGCTTGTACTTGTTGTGAGTTAATCCCAGCCCTGATGGTTTTGATCCGTTTAACGAAAAAATCTCTAATTCTCTCTATTGCGAGATCTATAATTGAATTTAATAGATCCAACGATTCTTTAGCTAGCTCTGAATCATGATGGTCTTCCAAATATTTCTTGACCAACATATGTTGTCCTTCAATGCGTTTTAACGCATCTATCCAGTGAGCAGAAAGATCGGTGTCAATGAGGGTTTGAATTATTGCAGGAGAAACAACAAACTCACTGATCAAAGGTGACAAAGCGTTGTCAATCTTCGACAATGCGTTTATCCTTCTGTCAAGAAGTTGCGACCGGGAGTGAAGATCAGATATATGACTGGTGAGGTTGCTTAATTTTGTTCCAAATTGGCCAAGAAAGGTTCCTATTTCTTGAAAAACAGCGTTAGATCTATAGATTGATTCATGTATCTTATCTAGTTTCTCGCTTGATTCTAGATACTGCTCACGGGAGAAGGATTCTTGGATCAAGCTCACAGCTTCTTCATTTAAATCCTCAATAGCAACGTCCCCTCTAGTTTCTATCAGTTTTTCTGGTTCCCATTTTGTTATAGAGTGTATAATCTCCTCCGGCCTAGTATTCAAGGTCATACGTTTAGACTCCTTTGATATCAAGAGACTTGTCTTGTTTCAGTGCTCTGCTGCTTCCGTAGCGACAAGCCGACTACTGTAACAATCTCTACAGCGGTTGCTACCAGCGGATGTAATTCAAAAGAAAGTTATCTTACTAGTCTAAGTATACTCGCTTATATAGACACGATAATGGATCAGGTCATATTCAAAGTGGCCTGATTAATGATTACTGATCCGATTAATGGTCTGATCTCTAAAGAATGACCTGATCTCCAATCGTAGTGCCATCCTTGACAGTTGGCCGGTCAGCTGGAACCGTTACGACTGATTCGTAATAACTACACCAAGAGAACAACACTAAATTGAGCACTACAATCAGCGAGGCGATAGATTTCTAAATCAAGTCTGTAATATTTATCTTAGTTAGGCGTGGTTTATAGATAACTAAGAGCCTTGCTGTTGGAATTACGTGAAGATCTAGTTTTCTTCATCATAGGAGACCAGTTAGGATTCACGCGATGGTAAGCCTTCCTAAACGCAATCCCATGACTCTAAAACCCGTTTACAACTATAGCAGAAAGATGCACATTATGACCATTTAATCCTCACCCAAAAGAGAAATCTAAGGGGCAATCACGAAGGGAGAGCACGAAACCCTGTTTTCATGGCTCGTCGTTTACCTACTCGAAGCCTATGATAGAGAGGCAGCCGTAGTAATGGCGGCCATCCTCTGACAATAAAAGACATTGTGTCAGCCAAAACTTCACAACTATGTTTAAACCGCCTCTGAATAACTGGACGCCACGGCAGTTTAATCTGCATGGTTGGACTTGTGTTGTCCATCGTTAGAATCGCAACGAAATAGCAGGTGATATAACGATCGAGATGACGTAATTAGGGCTGCAGACACTTTAGAGGATATCAAGAGCGGGATTCTATAAGTGCGTCAAACTCAACCCAACAGAGATTAGAAAGCAGCAAAACAATTGCGGAAGTGATAGGTATGATTGATGTTTTTATAATGAACCTATCCTACAAGTGCTTGTTCTATAGAGTCGCCAGTGTCTTCATAGATTAGGGCACGTGACTGAACCCCACTAGGTTGTCATGACAACCTTTTTTTCAGTTGCTTCCCCTATTAGGTCTAAAAATTTTTCTTTTCTTCCCTTTGTGATAAATTTATAGTCAACATGTCTGAGGAGGATGTAAGTGTCCGAAAGATAAAGTTAGAGGTCAAGGTAAAAGTCAGGCAGAAAAATGACACTTGATCTAACCTTTTACCTCTACCAAAACAAGAAAGACTAACTGATTAGAACCACACATTTGAATCTGTCTCTGCTGGAGCTTCGCTCACCTATCCCATGCAATGTTCTGCCTTGCGAAAGAATGGACATGTTGTCATCAAAGGCCGTCCTTGCAAGATTGTCGAAATGTCCACTTCCAAGACTGGTAAACACGGTCATGCCAAGGTCCATCTGGTCGCTCTTGATATCTTCACCAACAAGAAGATGGAAGACCTTTCTCCTTCCACTCATAATATGGATGTCCCCAACGTCCACCGTTCTGAATATCAACTCATTGATATCGACGATGGTTACCTCAACCTTATGACTAACGACGGTACTACCAAGGATGACGTTCGTCTCCCGGAAGGCGAACTCGGTGAGAAACTTCAGGCTGAATTCGATGAGGGCAAAGATCTCATTGTGTCTATTCTCTCTGCTATGGGTGAGGAGGCTTGTGTCAGTTACAAGGAAGCTCCCAAGGGCTCCGCCTAAGAGCTTTCTTTTCTGCATGTTGTTCGATTGTATAAGATGCCAGATGCTAAATAAAAGTGTTCTGTAAATTAGTCTTACTTTCGTAGCTTACTTAGACTATGTTCAAACCATTTTGGGTAACATACAACCACCAGTTCCCTCATCTTTAGTCAGATACGTTACAGCGTCACTGCGGACTGACTACCTCGGACACCCGAGCGGATGAATGTTTCAATCCCAAACGAGTGAATGGTTTCGTGGATCTAGATGCGGAGTTGATAACTGCCCATCGGCTCTTTATCATATTGTCGATGGGTTGAAATATTGCAGTAATGGCCATTGGCAGCAGAGCTTGGAATACGGACATGATGATGACGATTACACAGCCGCCGGAAGAAGAATCGATATCAGAACTAATGTAGCCATTGCTTCAAACTTCGAGGAATCAAAGATTTTTTACGGGCGTCGAGCCTTAGGTCTATATCTTCAAGCGATTCAACTGATTATCCGTCATCAGATAGTCTTCCTTCGCTCCAAAGGGTGCCCGGAGTATATTGAGAATATATGTAAAGACTTATGGGGACGTTATTTGCGATCGAGGAATTTGGACTCGTTTATAAATGTTGAGCAACCTGTTGAGGTTGAGGTTGAACGCAGTCATCACGACGAAGAGTCCTCTAGTCCTGGCCTTTTAAGCGACCCTGAGCTGTATGATACCGATGATGCCTTTTCTGACGATGACTTGACTATGACAGAACAACCCTTTATAAAGCGGTCCAAAGCACCGAGAGTCTCGTTTATCGTCAGCGCCGCTATATGTTGTTTGGGCTGCTATATTATTCGATATCCTATTTTCATCACACATATAAACACATGGATTGAGTCTTGCGACTTTCCTTATATGAATGCATCCCGGCTGCTACCGTTGGAAATGAAACAACATCTAAATCCAACTATCTGGGGTGCCTTAGAACCAAGAAACAGTCCTCGGCCAGGAATGCTTCATGCGGCGTGTGAGAAGATGCTTAATCTCATCCATATCAGAGCTCCCAAGTTGCTGGCCCCTCCACTACTGCTACATTTATTCCTCCATCTCGGGTTAAGTCCAGAAATATTTTTAGGAATCAGAGAGCTCGCAACGTTACTTGAAGTCTCCCTTGAATATCCATTCGAGATGCCTACAATATCCGCTTCTCACTGGCCCGAAGTGCAGCTAGCTGCTTTACTAGTCATTGTGTGTAAATTGACTCTATCATTTGACCAAGAACGCCAGAATTACAGTGTTGACCCTTCAGCGATCGAGGTGGACTGGCCTCGCTGGTCTCGTCATTTACGGAGGACTTCTAAGACTGCTTTAGACATCGATATCAGTGATTTGAGTTCATGGGAGCCTGATGAAATTGATGGCTATTTGGACTGGTTTCAGGCCACCTGGATCATCCCCGACCAATCTAGACCCAAATCTTATCAGCGAATGCTTCGTCTCTTTCCTATCCAAGAATCTAGTGCATCAATTGAAAGTTCTCAATCGCTGACGTGTGACATGAATAAGATCTTTATTGGGCTTCGAAAGCCAGGCACAGCCGCCTTGCTCCCTGGTGGTAGATATCCGATTTACAGCTCATCAGCAGACCTTCCACCAAGCTTGCACCTGCTTTTCGACGCTTTAGGTCAGCTTATCGCAGTAAAGCCATCGGATCTCCGCCACGTCGTTCTTCTGTACGAACGGCGACTCAAGAAAATGAAAGATACTACCCTCGTCCCAATGAAGACTCCTCCATAAACCCACCATTTTCTGTACAATAGTTGAGCTTTTTTAGATAATTTTATCCCGTTTCATGAGAGAAGTAAGCAATATAAACATTCCACAGCGTCTACATTTAGTCATATTCGACAGGTTGTCCAATATTCCGAATGTCAATTCTGACGGCCTAGCGAGAATTGACTCAATAAGTATCCTGCTGGGATGATGAGGGTTCTAGAGTGTTGGCCCTTACACGTGACTGTGACGGCTGGAACCGTATAGACGCTTAGTTGCAACAGATCCATTTGACGATCACAACGACATGCAGATGTAAGTGCTAAGGCATAGAAGAAAATCTAATGATAGCTTTGTCAAGACTTTAACTGGCAAGACTATTACCCTTGAGGTTGAGTCTTCGGATTCGATTGAGAATGTCAAGGCTAAGATCCAAGACAAGGAGGGAATTCCCCCTGATCAACAACGACTAATTTTCGCTGGTAAACAATTGGAGGATGGCCGTACTCTAAGCGATTACAATATCCAAAAGGAATCGACTGTCCATCTTGTCTTACGTCTCCGCGGTGGTGATATGGAACCCTCTCTCAAGCTCCTTGCCGCCAAGTTCAACTGTGACAAGCAAATTTGCCGCAAATGCTACGCCCGACTCCCCCCTCGTGCCACCAACTGCCGAAAGCGCAAGTGTGGCCATTCAAATCAACTCCGACCCAAGAAGAAGCTTGCTGATAAATAAAAAGGTATCTATTCTGCGGTTGAGTCATGGTCGTTGGGATATAACAGCGCTTCTATTGGAGCTTGTTGTATGTACATTTAAATAAAATACTCTCTGAATGGAAGGAGAGCTTTATGATCATCGATCGTATTTGAGTCGTTTGTCGCCTCTGACAAATTTGTAAACTGTTTCTTGTTAAAAGTAGAGTGTGAAATTTCTATAGGTATGAATAACGAACTGATAATATCTCTAGCTTAAGTTGGATAATAAAAGTGAATCCTTGCTTTGTGTGCACTTTCTAGTTTCCCATGTCTCCCACCGATCTGTGTTTCTTACTCGCCCTCACATCTTACTCTCATGTCGTTTTCTGCTACTACGGTCCTCCGTCCTTCTCTTTCTAGAAACTTCCTGAAAAGCATCCTCGGAAATCAGGATGCTTTAGTCCTAGCTACCGCTCCTCTTGCCTCCAGTCTTCTTGACATCACAGAGTCTATACAGTTTAGACATGCTCTCACAATCACATTTGTTGATTCGATTGCTACTTCTCATCAGGCATTATCCATCCTCCGCTACCCAGCTCGATCTAAATTCTTCCCTATGTTGAACCCTCCTGATTTAACTCCTCCAAGCCCAGGAAAGACCATAGAAAATTGGTCTTTACCTCGAGGTTTGCTATCGCTGAAGCTGAGCAATCACGATCTATCTCTTCCTATAGCAAATACTCTGTTTTATACAGCCTCTCCTGCATTAATTATCCATCGATCCCCAGAGGGATCGATATGGTCTGGGTCCCATGCTGAGCTACAAGCAGATCTCGGGACACTGTCTTTATCATTTTCTTCACAACTATCTTTGCTAAAAGCTCCTCAATTGACTATAACCAGTCATCATTCTAATATGCTCAAAACGATCAATAATAAACCTGCATCGGCTGCTCTACAGAACGCAATCGCACCCTACCTTTCTTCAGGAATCGTTCATGTTTACGCTAAACTCATAGATCCCCTCTCCCAGTCATATTCTCGCCATCGCGTCCTCGCCGGAGGAGGGTCTTGGGGTCATCGGTCAGCTATGCTTGTTCTAAAGGAGCCAGTGGAAATCAAAGATAGCATGCATGTCGAATTCTGGGTTCAACCCGCCAATGAGCCCTCCCCCGCCGAGCCCAAAAGTACTAGTGACTACATTGGGATTGACGGCCCCGCATTCTGTCTCGAAAAGACACCAGCGGCTGAGTTTGAGAAAGATGAGTCAGGCTATCCCGAGATTACTCTACATGGGCTATTTACTGCGGGTATCGAAACCGAAAGTGGCCTAGGCGTTGATCGAATCCCCATGGATGCCAATTGGGATCGACTGCGCGTCACCTCGGGACCTATCCTTGCCTAAACAGCAATTGCTAATGCTTAAGGTACATACCGTCTAATGTATGATCATCCTAATCAAGACGCGGTGTCTACAGCTAGAAGCTGGTCTATTCATTTGATATCCATATCTATCTATCTTTCACTTTCCTCATCGCTTGAAACGTCTAAGCGATCCAGACCAACCTCTTCGTCAATATCATAAAGATCCGCGTCCCGCAGGCTATTTATCCGTCGATGAGTACCAGATGACCGTCCCAACTGTAACGATCGCCGTGTTTCGAATGAAGCAATTCCGTTTTCCAACGGCATTCCTTCCAATGCCTTGGAGTTTAGGAGTCCTCTGCCGTTAGGGTCCATTCGAGCCAGGTTGAGCAAGTAAACTCCAGCGAAAATGATGAGAAAACCGCAAATCAATGAGATGGCCATCGAGGGTTCGGTTGTGTTGAAGCCTTGAAAGAGAATAAATGATGCAACCAGGGTAGCTGTAGTGAAGGTGACATAGTAAAGGGGATTGACGATAGAAGTATCAAATTGGTCAAGTGCCTTATTGAAATAATTCATTTGAACGAGGATGCAAAGGACAACAACAAGGCCAAAGAGGTAGGTCGATGGGTGAGTGAGCTGATTGTTGCCGGCAAACGTGAGTTTGAGAGCTATTCCAAATGCCTTAATAGCCATGACCGATACCGATCCGACCGATGAACAGATCGACACATAGACCAGCGGAGTCTTGCGGCCATATTTGGGCGCGATCTTGTATATCATAAACAGACTGAACCCGGTGACGAGGACGACGTAGAGTAAGAAGCCCGGCCGCACGGCATACTGGAGAATCTCGTCCACGGTATCGATTTCTTTGTCGGCAGGTGCATGCAAGATGATAATGACCGAGCCGATCAAGCAGATCGCACATCCGATCCTTCCTAGGATCCCCAGTTCTTCCTTGAGAAAAACTGCCGCCAGAACCGCCCCGATCAATACACTAAGCGCCCCGAGCGGAGTAACCAGAATCGCCGGCGCGAAGGTGTAGGCAGCGAAGTTGGCAACTTCGCCAATCACCATTGTGATCATCCCTGCCCACCAGATCGGGTTCTGAAGATATTGGTGCCCATCACCCTCGAATCCATGCCGTCTAGATGCATCCATTAACCCCTATTTGTTAGGGCAAGCTATTCTGGTATCATTATTCCTACCTTTTTTGTGATGATGAAGCTTGTTCCTGTCGGGTCAGTCGACATCGTGGTAGATTCTCTTACCGATAGCAAAGCTACTACTCACGGCCAAGCCAAGGCCAATGTATTTGTCCTGCACCATTTGCCCGCAATAAACAGAGAAGTGGAGGGGGAAGGTCAGGAAAACGTCCAAAAGGCGCCAAGTGAAAAGGTGACTGGGAGGGACCGTTGTCAAGGAGGTCCCTGTCTAGACCACCGAAAATAGAAGTGGGCGATGCTGGGAGAAGGCGGTAACGCCTTGCTTTGTGCCTTAAACACAACTGAGACAGACACAGTTACAGGGGTATTAAGGAGAGCACAGTTAGAACGTATGAACTGACAAGACCAGCTAGACCAGTAGCGGGGATGCTATACCTACTACATGTCCATTACTTTCTAAAGGTTCATTATCCCAATCCAAGTTACATTATATTGTACACGTCATATTTTATAGTTCATTCATCCCATAATCGGGCCATCATCATTCGCCAGCAGTATCTGCCTACATCTGCTGCCCTGATTTGGATGTCGAGAAGAGACGTGTTATCAAGATAAGAATGGACCTGCGTTCGGCTAGCAAGTAAATGTCTACTGAACGCCCTTGATTGCCGGTCAAGACAGAGGTTACCCGATATAGATGATGAAGATTGAGAAGTAGAGAATGAAGACGAGTGGAAGGAAGAAGAAGATACCGAGCGATGGCAAGAGATATCAGGTGAAGACCTTAGAGAGACGCGGGGCTGTTTCGTATCATTGACGACCTCGTCGCTCGTCAGTAGAGTATCGAGAAGGTGGATGTGATCCAGTGTATGCAGGCTTGAGGAAGATTCATCAATAGAGTTAGTCGAAGGGTGATTTAGAGGGTCAGCCAAGTCAGGGTCGAATTCACCGAGCACATGATCCAGGCTTGAACACCAAGAGGGAGCATGCCCTAATAAGTCAAGCGCCATGATTTCAGAGGGACATGAAGAACGTGTCTCGGAATTCTCGGGAAAAAGATCCCCAAGAGAGGGACGTGAATTCGAAGGACAAAGTTCATCTAGAGAGTGGGCCCCAGTATCCAAAGATTGACAGAGGTCTTGTTTTGCAGATGTATTTGACGAATTATCCATGTTGAGAGGTTTCATAGCCAAGAACCGCGTCAACAGTAGAGATCTAGTTGTCTTCGACTGCAAAGGAGAAACTAAGTTGTTGAACTTATCCAACAGTTGCTGGTTTAAAGGCTGCGATTGCATTTTTTTGTCGCTCTGAGTCACATTTAAGACGCCTTGATGATCCCACACCAATGTATTATATCGCGGCAGGGGCGTAGTGGAGGGCTCAACATGTCGAAGGAGCGAAATTTCATCATATTCGATGTCATCCTCACCTTCGTCTGGAGTTTTTTTGATCCATAATCTCGTCAAATCGCAACTGAAATCCAAAATGGCACACAATCTGTTAATATCAATATCGGAACTGATGTCAATGCTCAATGATCCATCGAAAAGCCTACTCTTTAACATCTAACAGCCACGGCTGGCCTACAGATCTTGCAGATAAAACTATCTGTGTCTGACCTAACCACCAACATCGGGAGCTTTATTCTGTTAGACTCATTACTATAAGCAGCCCACTCACTGCTTTAGAAAAGGATAAGTAACTTTTCCACACTTGAGAAAAATAACATTATCTTGTCCTTTTAGTTTATAAAACACCACGAGGCCTACGTTTCAAGTCAGTCCAATACTTTCACTTGCCCTCTGCTCACCTTTGGCGACTATTCGTCCAATAGTTATTGAATGCTCACTTAAAATCTCTTCAACGAACAGTTTATCTTCCTCCTTATGACTCTGGATTTTGGCCATCATCTCTTCAACTGTCCTGGTTGTCGAGCGAAGACATGATATCGTAACCGGGCCTCCTTCTATCAAAGTCACGGAAGACTCTCGTTCTTGGCGGCCTGGTTTCATCGTTTGTGCTTAATGAATATATTTATATAACTTATAACTGGAAAACCGGCGTGCTCAAAGAAATCAGGCGTTATTCATGACGCAGTTCGCGTGTTGTGTTGTTTCATTTGGGCGACAATTGAGCGCTACATATTTAGGGCCGACCTAATACAATCCACGCCAACACGATAAGATGTCCAAGTGCAGTTATGCTAAATGAAAAAATCAATATGACATCAAATAACGTACCATCAAAATCTACAGATCGATAGCGAGCAAGCATTAGGCAACAAGTGCCTTATGTCGGACGTCATTTAGTCTCAACCAATCAAGGATCAAGCTGTTAAACAGATGAACTGCGCTAGGCAAAACGACTAGGCTTATCCATGTATTCGATTGATCTTCAGTCGGTGAAATGCTCGAGGAGACGATGGCCTTCGAATCTTTAGAAAAGAATCGATTAAGACCTTTCGTCGCTCATGACTCTACCTCAGCTGAAAACTCATCAAAACGAGCTCGTTTGGCTTCTGGAGATTTTACAGGCTCCAGAGTATATTTCCTTTTGGGGAGCTCATCTTCTTCATTTTCATCCAGAAGCTCAATAGTATCTTGACCGACATCACCATTATGGATGAGGTCCTGCTTGGCTGACCCTACCGAAGCCAGGCCATCATCTACAGGAGTGTTTGACACCTCAGCAGCCGTTGGTTCTTCTTCTTGCGAATCAAGATTAGTGGCATGGCCACCTAATCGTGTGCTCTCGTTTATCACTTGACTTTCTAGTAGCGCTCGTTCGTCTGTAAACTCATCAACTTGCTCATTTTCTTTAGATTCAGCCTCCTCTTGGCCAATCACAATATTGCCTCTTTCAGGATATTGCTGATCAAAAACGACAGAGACACGATCTTCGTCATCGACTAAGCCATCATTAGATTCATGTCCTGTGCTCTGACTGTCATGGCCTTGCCACATGGAGATATATTCTTGAACTTGCGGCATTCCCTGTCCATCCCGAACCATAGCCGAAATATGGTTGAACATAGAAATAAACCGGCGACGAGTAAACAGGTGCAAAGCCAAAACAAGACTACGTTCTTCAGGACTGCTATTATCACCGATCATGCCAAATAACTCCATCAAATCATAGAGAGTTAGGTCACGAGAATATATGTCATCCTAAACAGGTCAGATTAAACCAGAGAGATAGCTTACCTCGCCAACATTTAACCCCAATGCAGGAACATCTAATCGTAATTCTTCATCTTGAGTGAAAATATCAGGAAAAGCTTGGCGAAGAGCCATGAACAAAGTTTCTAAAGGAACGGAAGCCAAGCCACGATCTTCAAACAGCACATCATCTTTTCCATTATCATTTTCACCTTTAAAAATAGCATAGGTTTCTGTTCCATATTGAAGAATAGTGGGAACGTCAAGATATGATAACGAACGAGTAGAATCTGAAGAAGGACTAGCTGCGTCCTGCATACCACCTATATTTGTTTCTTCAACGGTATCAAGTGCTTGATCTTTGTCGTCGGTATAGTATTCCGCCTTATTTCCTTGCTCTTTCAACCCTTCCTTTTCACCACCTTTCTCTAGTGAACTGATATCCTCTTCCATTATATCTAAAACTTCATCCTCATTCTCATTCATATTTCCATCGCTATATACTTCCCCTGGCCCATTTGTTAGCGCATCATCATCTCCCGGTCTGCTGAGATCAAACATCTCATCATCCATCCCGGGAGTACTAATGAATTCAACCGTCTCAATCGACGTCATTTAAATTTGCGTTGATATCTTTTGCTTCGTGTATTCCTGGGTACCTTACGGCTGAAACCTGTGGTTAGAGTAGCTTGCCTCGTTGTCGTCTCGATAGAGAATAGCAGCACCCTTCTGACCTTCCATGGTGACCTAGTGACCCGTGGCGCCCAGAACACTGACCCGCCTGAGTACTCACAAAGAGCAATTAGAAAATCTCTCGCTTGCGCTCAACAAAAGTGCGACTATATTATGAAACGAGGATCATACAGAGGATCATAGTTATTATGTAGAAGCTCACTCATCATATCTTAAGTTGGCTTAAAAAACCTCCATTGACAGCGTGATGTTTGTGAAATAGTAAACTCTTACGAATATCAAAACGCTACATAATAAATTCACTAGTCCAAAGCACCGATAAACCCTGTTCAAGATGGCATTCTTCGGATTTATAGTTATTGTCACTTGTGAGAAACAGTTCATCTTTCTACGCAGTAAAAGTGAGACAATTACCGCCAATAACGAAGTATCAGGATTATTACCAAGTTGCAGGACTTTAACCAACTGCCAAGTTCGACAAACGTACTTATAATTTACCTCTTAAGTAGCGCTTACCTAAGCGGAGTAGCTCTTTCAGAGACACTTTGATTGTCATGCCAACGCCTTCAGGTGCCTTTCCTCGTCAACGTCCCCCTTTCAAGTTTTAGATTATTCAGAACTCATCTTTATCAAATGGTAGGCTGATTTGCGGCGCAATTGTGATAATAGACATGAAATATGACCATGAGACCGTCTGCTGGTATTTGATTATAAACTAACAAAGATAGGTCGTTGTCGCTGCGTCCGTTTGCACTAAAGGAGGGAAACCGATCCTGTCCCGTCAATTCCGTCAAGTCTCAAAGTCAAGAGTCGAGGCTTTATTAATAGCATTTCCATCTCTAGTCAAATCAGGAACTCAGCACACGATTGCTGAAGCTGATGATGTTCGATATATCTATCAGCCATTGGACGAATTATTCGTGGTTGTTTTGACGAATATTGATTCTAACATTCTTCAAGATATCCAAACCGTTCGATTATTAGTTCAGACCGTCACTGGTTTGTTACCGAGCACGGATGAGCGAACAATCGTTGCCCACACCTTTGGGATCTTGAATGCTTTTGATGAAATTATCTCCCTTGGTTATCGCGAAAAGGCCTCTTTTCTCCAGATCAAGACCTATTTGGAAATGGAGAGCCATGAAGAAAAGATCCAGGAGATCATTGCTAGAAATAAAGAGTTGGAAGCAAAGGAGGAGCGAAAACGACGAGCAAAACAACTGGAAATGCAGCGAAAAGAAGCTGCCAGGCGTTCGGATGCTTTTGGGTCTCCACAAGGGTTTGGGTCATCTTCTGTTGCTGAGAAGCAGCAACAACCTGTCTATGCTCCAGTTAAGCCTCCTATGTCGGAACCCGTCCCAACACCTGATTTCGCATCCAAGGTTCCTCGAGGAAAGGGTATGCAGCTAGGCCGGAAAGGAAAAGGCTCAAATATATATGAAACAGTTAAAACTGACCTTGGCATAGAAGAAGCAGCTCCATTAATCTTAACCCCCCCTCCAAATCCTTCTCTTCCTTCCTTCTCGTCGCTTCCCGTTTCTTCTAACGAAGGCATTTTGACTACCACCTCGGAAACAATATCTGCTGATTTGGGTAGAGAAGGAACAGTCGAAAATGTCGAGATTAAAGGAGAATTGCAACTTCAAATCGCGGACGCTTCCCAAGCCAAGATCCAACTACAATTGTCTGCTGATTCTGAAGGGGTTGTGTTCAAAACGCATCCGAATGTGGACAAGGGTGCATTTAATGGCTCCAAAATCATCCGTCTCAAAGACCCATCTCGACCGTTTCCTGCAAATAATCAACCCGTGGGTGTCCTGAAATGGCGTTATTCTGCTAAAGGCGACGATCAGCGTTATCTGCCTCTTGTTTTCACTTGTTGGTTAAGTCCCAATGGAGAAGGTCTATTCGACGTCATGATTGAGTATGAACTGGTTCGACCTTTGGCTCTTGGTGATGTGCAAGTCATCATCCCCATATCGAGCACTAGTGTCTCTGTTAATTCAGAGTCGTTTTATGATTTCCAACCCGAAGGGTTGGCGTGGTCCATTCCAGAGGTTGTCCCTGATTCCGAAACTTCGTCTGGTAGTTTTGAGTTTCAAGTCCAAGCAGATTCAGAGGCTGACTTTTTCCCTATTCATGTGACCTTTGATGCCGCTGGCGAGACCACATCCTTAGTCGGTGTTGATGTTACCGATGTTACGAGCATTGTTGACGGCTCAGGAGTCAAATTTGAAAAAGTCATCAAGTTGTCTCAGGACCCTTATATGATCAAGTAACTTATAGATGAAAAAGTCGATGATCTCGGTCTACAAGAAAGTAGCAAGGAAGACGCGCCCAAAATATTTCTATCTACAGACATACTGATTTGTCTATACTCAATATAAAAAGCATCATGAGTCAGATATGAGCTCTATACTGGAATCAAGTAGCGTAGGAAGTCCAAAGACAAGATCCCTGCGATCGACAGCAAAGCAAACTGCCGCCGCAAGCTAAAAAGTAGCGCCTGCTCCTCCCATGTCGATGATCTCACTCTCGTTCTCGGATGGATAGTGATACCGGAACCGTTCTGGGAGATCTGATCGAGCAAATGCTTCACCGCGCTGAGGTTCAATGGGACCGCTGAAGACTCTTGAATGGGCACCGAAAGCAGGAGCATATCCAAGCTTAGAAGAAGAACAAGCGGAACTGCTAAAGAAGGATTGAGGTAGAGATTTATGAGGATCACACGGATGAAGATGAGGGGTGTGGTCGATGCCTGAGGTCAGCATTCGGATGAAATCGGAAGTGCCTGGAACGAGGCAATTCTTTACTTACCAGAAGGAATTCTGTGACGGGTACCAATAAACTTAATCAATGGTGTTCGATGACGAAGAGCACTAGAGAATCGCATGGTTTAAAGAAACAATTGCCATTGGGTGGATGCGATTGTAACTTTGTGTCACGTGCAATGTAGCAGTAACTACTCTTGAGCTACGCCTGAAAGGCAGGCAAAGACGCAGACCTTGTCTAGGTCAGAGACCTGATTAAATGATCCCTTGTACTGAATGGTGTTCTATCTTTGACTAGGTTTAACCGCAGCTCTTATCGATCATGGATTTCAAGAAAACAGATCCCGTACCTAAATCAAAAGTCATAGGAGCCGACTAGAGAAACTATGGTAGTTTGTTTCGAGTTTTTCTCTCATATCTTATCACAATTCACAATACTCAATATTGTTTCAGTACAAGGATACTGTGGCCGATTGGTGCCCAATCGGAGTATACGCGTTTATCAGATAAAGATTGATAATGAATGATAGTGACAGCACAAGCGAGGAACGACTAACAGGATACCATACGGCTGCGTGGGATTACCGATGGGCATACAAGTATATCTCTCTATATCCTATTTGACGAGGCATCAAACTGTATTTATGTCTGCTGTAAGGCAGTCATAGTCAGGATATCAGGATGTTGCCTTCCAAGGAATCACATATCATTACAAGGCTGGATTAGTCAACTCGTGGCTTATTACATCCTTTCTGATACCATGGCTATAGTACCCTCTATATCCGAAAACGAAGACTAGTCTTTTTCGCTGAGTCCTTCTCCATATATCAACTTCTGCCTCAGTATAAAAAATTGGAAGTTTCTTTAGCTGTTATTTTTACTGTATAGCTCTTTATTCATCGAATTCCTAAATATTGATTTGTCGTGATCCCAGAATGGGCTCATTATAGAGGTGGTGATGTCACCATAGGTAACTTTAATCAACGCGCATGATGTTTGAGATTTGACTTTCTTTATTTTCGATAGCCTCAGTTACTATCTCTGTTTTTCTGTTCAAACTTCTCGAGATTGAAGTTCGCTCGAATAATGAATAAGGATGAGATGAATGAACCTAAGTTAGAGCATGTCTTGCCATAGATGCCATCTTGCTAATTTCATATTCTGTCGACTCGTAGTGTTCGAGAATAGAAACATGCAATTTTGTGTATCCGCTCTAGGAGATCTAGTACAATTGCTTCGAGCTCTTGTCTTTCTGCTAAGTATCTGATTTGAGTATAATCAATACTGATCGCAACTTCAACTGGATGACGCTTCTTTTACATCATGAATCCGAAGTTTTCTCAACTATCTCCGTGGCCTTGGCGTTGACTGTGTCATCTGGAGATACCGCATAAAAGGGGTCCATTGGCTATTTTACTCGATGCGAACTGCACCGAAGAAGTGATTTAAATCCTCGAATAAGTGTTTTTCTACCTGCGCTATTCCCGAGTCACCCTTGAGTCGGACTGCTCAATTGGTCAAACGGGACAGGACAGAATCGGACTTTGCGGTGTCATCCTTGTAGGGATTTTTTTCGACCCGCTGTTGGTAACGTCTCGCGCCGCACCAAGTCTTGACGACCATTTTCTTGATTGACATCAGAATCTCTGAGAACATGAAGAATATGGAAAAGATTATTTGCTGGTCCGCTTATTGGATAGGTGAATGTTTTGGCCACCCAGTTACTAGTCCAATCGATATTAAAGACGCGGAATTATCGGAAATTCCTAGATGTCATAAGTGTCAGAAACATCCAGTCCTCTGGGACATAATTTCTCTTACAAGCGATATATAGCACAGGCAGATGTCGATGATAATCCTGAGTTGAATAGTACGATGAATACTACTACTTACCACGGTCATGATTTAGAGAGAGAAATGTCGATTTTATCATCTCTCGATACCGAGAACGCAGCAGAAACCTCCCCTGTTCAGTCTCACTGGGATAATGTGGATCAAGTCATGGAGGAAAGGGAACCGACCGGGGTCAAGAAGAGTGACGATGAATTTCCCGAAGGTGGTATGTCTTGAATATTTGATCTCGAACTTACTTAATCTAGGATATGGATGGCTCGTCGTTACTGGCAATGCTTTTATCATGTTTATGACGTTTGGAATGGTTAATACTTTTGGTGTATATCAGAACTATTATCAACAGCGGTTTCCTGATGTCGATCCTT
This sequence comes from Trigonopsis variabilis, assembly GCA_003707065.3. Taxonomy (NCBI): domain Eukaryota; kingdom Fungi; phylum Ascomycota; class Trigonopsidomycetes; order Trigonopsidales; family Trigonopsidaceae; genus Trigonopsis; species Trigonopsis variabilis. The sequence continues at coordinate 177,148 of PPXM03000010.1, read as the reverse complement.
CTACTATATCTATCATTGGAGCTCTGCAACCTTTTATTATATTTTTTATCGCTTGCCCAGTAGTATGTCTTATTAGTCTGATTGGCCCAATGCCAGTGCTGAGACTAGGAGGACTCATAATGGTGTTCAGTTTTATGATGCTATCATTGATTAGCTCTATCTGGGAAGTCTTTCTTGCTCAAGGCCTGTGCTTTGGTCTTGGTGCCGGTCTATGTTATCTGCCTTCTCTTTCGATTCCCTCGGAGTGGTTTAAAAAGAAGAGAGCTTTCGCCTTAGGACTTGTGGCTGCGGGATCATCTCTTGGTGGTGTTATTTGGCCGATAGCATTCCGGCGGTTGTTGGATGAAGTTGGCTTTCCCTGGGCTAACCGCATCATTGGCTTTATTTACCTTCCCTTAGCCATTTATGCAGGGATTATTATTCGTCCACGGCTACCGAGAAGGAAAGTGACCTCAATAGTCCATATTTTCAACTTTAAAGTCATCTTTGATCTGCAATTCCTTATCCTCTTGTTCTCTTCATGGTTGGCCTTTTTGGGCCTTTTTCCGGCGTTATTCTATATTGAGCCATATGCAGTGGCATTGCATACTCCTGAAAATATCTCAAACTATGTTATTTCGATCTTGAATGCTCTCTCTATTGTCGGCCGTATCGGTCCGGGAGCTTTAGCTGATCGACTGGGAAGAATTAATGTGCTAATCCCTTGTGTTGTACTCTCAGCAATCTTTCTGCTTACCTTATGGATTCCTGTCAGAAATAAAAGTGGAGTTATCTCTTTTGCAGTCTTATTTGGGTGTTTCTCGGGAGCCTTGATTTCGTTGTTCCCACCCGTAATTGGACAAGCTTTTGGACTGAAGGACCTCTCAAGCCGTCTAGCCTATCTTTTTCTCTTTCAATCTTTTGGAGCTATCATGGGCCCCCCTATATGTGGTCTATGGCTCACCAATGGATCTTCACATAATTATTATAAAATGTGTCTCTTTGCCGGCTGCTGCATGATGGCCTCTGCCGTTCTGCTATTGATACTCCGGCTCACCTTTTCTCGAAAAGTCTTTGCTTTTGTTTGAAGGCAAATACGAGAAATAGGTTTTCTAAAAGCCGAGAGCTCAAGCCGAGAGCTCTGATCCGCTCTTGTTTGGAAATATGTTTGGAACTACGATGATATATGATCGAGTAGCTTGCTGCTGTAACATGATACTCACTAGATTTTTTTTGAAATGCAAAGCACAGAGATGTCATCGTGATGAAGCGGGCGTAGAGTTAAGAAGCAACAGGAAATCACGAACTGGGCTTGCTACTAGGATTAATTGCTCATGGCTCTTCTATATACAACAATCACCCTATAAACAAAACCGGCCTAAAAGCCCCAACCACCGAAGAGTTTTTTATGAACCGCATGATAACGTTTACCGCGGAAGCCAAAAACTCGTTGGTTGGGTTGAAAAACTTCTTGAGGATCGAGATCATTAGTTTCCCAGCGGGTTGATCCAAAAGGATTGAGGCCAGGCTGGAGTAGGACGTCCATCTGATCGCCAAAGGTTTTTTGGAGCCAAGTCCAGTCAGTATTAAGGTCTTTTTCGTGGTAACCAGTAGAGAAAACAGCACATTTTGATTCCAACAATGCATTTGTGGTCTTGATCCATTGTTGGGTGACGTCTGGTTGACCTAACCCAGGATGGAATAGAAAGAAGACATCGAGATAAGGATCGTAAGGAAAGAAGTCGGTTGATTCATGATAGACATGGAAATAATCGGTGTACCAAGCAAAAGATAGCTGGGAATCGTACTTTGCCACGACTGGCCGAGCGTGATAAACGTACTGGCCTTTTTCCCGGTCGTACAAGACTTCAGGCCCGACAAAAACAATTTGAAGCTCCCCGTAAGGGAAAAGATAGCTTAACTGTTTCCAAACATAATATGGAAGTTGAGATTCGGCTCTGGCTCCAAGAATAAAAATTCGGACTGGTCGTGCTTTGAAGGTCGACGCACCGGATTTATCAGCCGGGTGTAACGTATATCTCAGGGCAGCAAGACTCTTCAATCCTTCCAAAGTGAGTTGACTTCCTCGTTTGTATAAATAGGGAGAATCGTGATGGACGATTGAGGCAATGGTTAAGGGATAACTTAGACCTTTAGTCACGGCAGCCAATTGGAACTCAGTATCCATCGAATAAAATTGCCTGGTATAAAAAAATGTATCCCAATTCTCGAAATTGACAAAGATATCCTCGTCTTGGACACTCGGAAAATCAAACTCAGGAAAATCTCGCCCCGAGCGGAGATCATGCTCGTAAATATTTACCTTTCTTAGCTTGGCCTTGACATATTTGTGATAATAACTATCACTTTGCCATGCTTCCTTTGAATGATGGGTTGGGATCCCTGCCACCGGACAAACAAATTCAATCGGCTTCCCAGTTATCCGGCACTTGGCTTTAGCTCTTATACGAGCTGCTCTCTGCCGGATCTCTGCAGATGGAGATTCATCCCAGATATGAAACCGATTCTCAGGAGTAGGACTATCATTAGGTAGAGCTGGCTCAATACCCAACGTACTCTTAATAAAGTTTACAATAGTTCGTCGATTGGATGCGACCTTGATCTGATAACATCGTCTAGGAACCCGACCAAGCTGAAAAGTCAACATCCCTCTTCGATCCTGTCAAAACCACAGCTGGGATGCTCGAGTGGGTGAATTTTCTCTAAAGCATAAGGGTATCGAAGTTTTTGCTTTGAGCGCTACGCTACGTCGTGTTAGCAACCCGGCCAAACCCATCAATCGTCTCACGCTAATAAAGCTGTTTTATAGAGCCACAAACACAAGTCAGCACTGTTTGAGGATGGAGATTTTTCTTACTTTGAAATGTGAAGCCTCGCTATACATTTAATGTTTCATTTACTCCTTTATGTTTCATAATATCCGGCAGGAGCTTGAAGTCGGATGAGATGACAAGAACAGAAAGCACAACATATGCAAATCGCAGAAAAGGTGCAAAGAGGGACAACATGGTGCCGAAGATCGTCAGGTCGATCGTGTATCAGATAATTGGGATGCTATATATATGAGAACAACACATCAATAGACTTTTTTGCGACTTCTAGCATCCTGTGAATGATAAAAGATGACCTCTGAAAGACATACACAATAGTTAATGGATAATAAATTTCACACAACTTGAAAGCCTTTGGTCTCCTTTACGATATAATAATTCTCGAGCCATAGCAATCAAAACATAAAACTAGCCAACGGGTGTGTTGATTCAATAGCATTACACTCGCTGGAAAGAAAACGATTATAGATTGCATGATGCATTTCCTGTATTGACACAGGATAAATCATGTCACTCTATGGTGTTCTCATAAACAGATAGTGCTTGATTCCCCAGAATGAGCTTGATCACTATATTATATGATCACTTCCACCATTGAGGCTCATTCACAAGAGTCAGTTCTTTTTCTTCGGCATCTGGGTCATAAAACCAGCCTTCTTGACGGCCGGAAGGATTGAAAGGAGATTCATCAAAGTCATCGCACGACTGCTGGCTTCTGAAACTAAGCAGCCGTCTCATAAGCCAGCCTGAAATCAAGGGAAATTCTTCGCCCTCTTGAGAGGTTTGCCTCCGACCTAGTGTAACTAGCCGCTGTAATCGACATTCATGAAGCCTATTATCAGCAGGTATATGAAGTGCTGCTCTCCTTGGAATATCTGGGAGCATTTCAACAGTCATAGAATTGGGGTCACTCTCGGGGAAGAAGGAGCGGAATATTTCGTTCAGTAGCTCTCTCTGTGGAGGGAGCTCCTTATAGGAGTATTGATACTGGACGCATTTTTCATCTTGTTCGCAGAAAGACACACATTCATCAAGAGAAGAAGCATATAAGCTTTCCGAAGGGATTTCTGTTTCATCCACGATTGGAAATCCATTCCATTTATCTCGAGTATACAGAGTGGCCGGATCATCCTCAAGAGAAGCAGAAGGAAGAAAAGGCATAATAAAGAAACGATAGTAATCTTTCCAAAGAATTAGTTTATGCCGATTTTCACTCCACGAGTAGAACAAATGCTCAAATCTTAGTAATAAAGATCTGGAGGCGGTATCACTGACATGGTGGAATCCTACTAACGGCTGACACCATCCATCGAGATATAATGGAGCATTATGTAAGGGAAATCGCTGAAAAACCCGATGGGCATTAGGATAACCGCCACGACGGCTTTCAAGGCCTTGATACTGATTCAATTCTACATCAGGAGCCAGTTCTTTAAGAACAAATTCTAGAGCAATGTCACCGCAGCAAAATCTACTGGAGACTTTCTCACTCAAAGAGATGAAACCTTGCGAATTGTTATAAGAAATCAATAAATGAACTAAAGACTTAGATAAGACAATCCCGCTACCTCCGTGGGCAAATAAATAGTCAGAACTACCGAGATATAACATATCATCAGGATTTAATCCGTTCAGATAAAGGACTAAATTGTTCCATAGAACGGCGGTATCATCATCCATGAGAAAAAACCATTTGGCATTAGTAAAAGTACGTGCAGCGTCAACAATGGGATAAGCGAATTTGAATCGATCTGAATCCCATCCTTCATGGCTCATTATCAAATTCTCCTGTAAAGGTGGGATATTGGCATGTTCCTCATGGTAATGTTCAAGTTTGCGGAAAAACTTGAATTCCTCTCCTTCCCACAACGTTTCCGATGCCATACGTTGGACACTCTTAACCGGAACGCCAAAAATATTATCATCGATATCTGAATATATCTTAACACTAGGCATCACCTGGAAAGTAGTCATGAAATGAGGAATAATCCGGGTCCATTGAACAGCTTCCCCTGTTCTTAAGATTACTGCCACATCCTTCGGATCGGTCTTCGATGCTATTTCAGGCTTAATCACCTTTATTCCAATATCAAGCGGTCTTCTAAGCTGGAATCCGCCTTTGAAAAGGCCCTCTTTACCCACTATTTGCCTATCGAGAGCAAGAACATGACTTGACCTATTCCACAGAGTATAACTGCCCCAAGCAAGCCAAAAAATGGCCAGACATGTGACGATCACCTGCCAAGGTTTTCGATAACAATGGACCTTCATCAGACGCAGGCTCTTTTAGCCCTTTCAAGTCGCCCCAACCGACTCAAACCCTCTATTTTAGGAATCAAATTATTCTCCTTGGACGCTTTCTCCGGATCTAATCCGACAGACATTGCTTTTGTAGATCATCGAGTCACCTGTGATGCACGTGACTCTGGCTGACCAACCAAAGACCACTCGTCAGACGCCATCCAGATATTACCTTTTTGGCTACATTATTCTGGTTGCCATCCCGCTGTGTTGCATTATTTCCATACCGATGTATGTATTGTGACTCGTTGACACCGGGATGCAGGCTTGGCTTGAGAATTAATAGAGAATGATCTCAATAATGGGACGAATAAGTGATCTGCAAAGTACTGGCTGACTGACCAAATCTAAGCTACTAGGCTAACGGTTATTCGGGGGAATCAACCTGTCGTAGCCTATCGGAATTGTTGCAGGACTAAAGTATCTTTACGAGAAAAAAGAAATCTTATTCAGTTACTTTTTATACAGCCTGCTTTCCGTTATCAGAGCCTGAATTTAGATTTCGGCATGAGAAATGGACCAATCGCTTCATAGTTCATGTAATCAGTGGTGATGAACCATTTCCCTCATTAAATATCAATGGCCATTCTTCAAATCCATCTAATAGATGTTTAGTGTATCAATTGAGAAGACTTCTTACCTTCAAATACTCGGAATAATTTTTCTTCTTTTTGATCAAGCCTGAGTTTCTTGTTATCCATTATTCTCGCCCATCTCTTGAATTCTCGGTCGTTGAGCAAGCAACTATCTAATCGTCTTGATAAGCTTTTTGGATTAAGCCTTTCTCCGATAAATACGATTTCTTGTCGTCGATCTCCATATTTACCTTCAAAATCAGCTTTTATTTGTTTTCGGATATTGACGTCCTCGGGCCAATCTTCTTATTATTGTTAGTCTTATTCTAGAGCTCGACAAACCTTTGTCAAGGACGCAAAACCAGGGACCGCCGCCGTTGAGCATAAGCATTAGGCCCGCTTGAGACCATTCTCCGTGCTGCATTGGTCTCGTCGCCAGCCAAAAGAACCCTTTAGAGCGCAATAAACCTGCAAAATCTTTATCATTTTTTTTGTTCTCGATAATTTCTGCGCTATTTTGTTGTTCATCTTCTTTCGAAATCACCTCATCTTCTTCACCTTCTGCTTCTATTTTAGCATCCGGAATGTTTAGATCCGTGTCTTCGTCCCATTCAGATGCTTCTTGGTCTTGGTCTTGGTCTTCATCCATTTCGGGAATACCTTCGCAAACCATGAAATAATCCATCAATAAATCATAAAGGCGGCAAGGGTGGAAAGGACGGCGAGCTCGGTATACAAAGGAGGAGATGCCATATTCTTCCGTTTCAGGCTTTGGAGTATATTTTCTTTGGTCTTTGTCATTCCCATAGCCTTGCCGGACGTTCAACTCATGCAGAGACCTCAGCCAACCAGCTCCAGTAGCGGCCTTCTCAAAACTAAAGAGCTTGGTATCAAGAATCTCTTTCGCATCGATACGACTGAATTTGCTTGGAATCCTTTTAGCTGACGGATTCAAGGCTTTGATAATAAAACTGACTCGCTTTAGCTCCTCTGGCGTGACAGTATCAATCTTATTAATGATGATAACGTCGGCGAACTCGATTTGATCTACCATCAGATCCGTAATATTTCTCTCATCCTCATTGGCAACATCTTTATACCGATCGCTCAATGCTTCAACAGTATTGAAGTTGTTAAAGAAGTTAAAGGCGTCGATGACGGTCACCGTTGTGTCAAGCCTGGCCACTTGATCTAAACCTCCTATTTCTGCAATCTTTCTCAATTCATCGCTGATTCCTAGGTCGCCGTTCTCTTTGGCAGCTTCTATGATTGCCTGAGTGAACTCTTGGGTAAATGTCTCTGCCACTTGCTGTGGCTCGGAGATACCAGTTGATTCAATTAGTACATAGTCGAATCGACCTTCCGCAGCTAGTCTGACGAGTTCTTCTAGAAGATCTCCTCTTAGTGTACAGCAAATACACCCGTTCTGGAGCTGGATGAGCTTTTCTTCGGTCTTTGTCACTTTATGCTGAGATATAAGCGAAGCATCTATATTTAAAGTCGACATATCATTCACAATGACTGCGATATGAAGACCATGATCGCGTGACTTCAGAATATGTTCCAACATTGTTGTCTTTCCGCTCCCTAAGAATCCAGATAACAACGTTACTGGTAGTGCTCTTATATCTGTTAATTGAGACCTAAATGAGTTCTCTGGGATCTCTTCATCCGAAGAACTGGATGAAGAAGGCGAGGTGAAGGCTCGGGCATTTTGAGTGCTTGATCCAGCTAATGCTCTTATCGGAGACATGAGAACTGAGCTTAATCTACGGTTGTTCTCTTTTTATACCGTTACGCGTACAGCTGAAGAGATCCTACCAAGGTTCAAAACCCTACCAAGGTTCTCTCAGCTTGCCTTGTCCATGCCGCGGCGTCTGACTGCAGTATAGGCATGCTATGACATGAATCTCTTTTATTTATATGTGTCTTATATAAAATATCAGCTGAAAAATATTTTTGACTAGAATGGACTTCTCCCCTCCCTAACAGAACAATCTTGTCATGATTTGAATATCTGTAGCGTTATTTGGTGATACTATATTACTGTTTAAGGATTTGTTAGATATGTTTAACCAATAAACGGTTTTGCTTGAATTACTTTTTGCCTTTGGAATAGCCTCCAAGGTGTTGGACTGAACTTACCGTACGGCGACGGCTGTTTTGGACCAGACCGCTTACTTTTTATAGAATGCGTAAGCCTTATATTAATAACTGTTTGAATATCTAAAATACCTGTCTTGAGAATATAAACCACACACTGAACAGCACACATGAAAGATGTCATATGTCACTCACTAGAATTTAAAATCAGAATTCTCCCTTTATGCGTAGACCATCTGATATTTAACTGTAGATTATTTCGCTGAGCAGAACACATGATCCCGCTCATGCAGCTGCATCCAAAATACAATCACAATCAAAGATCTTCCTATCTACTCTATCATATTATAAATTTATCTTACTCACTTTGCACATATCAGATCTTCTGCTCTGACAGATATTCTGCTCTGTAAGGGCGTCCTGTCGCGGGCGTCCTTTCCTAGTCGCGTGTCTATTGTATGTACAATCGACATCGGTATGCTGGAGAGGCCTGACTTTCTCTTCAGCGCCCTGTCTTGCATAGTCTACGCATAAAGGGAGAATTCTGATTTTAAATTCTAGTGAGTGACATATGACATCTTTCATGTGCGCTGTTCAATGTTGTGGTTTATATTCCCACATTCCTGGCTGGTGATATCTATGCAGATGCCCAATAGGCATTGATTACGTTAAAATGTAATTTCTATCTTAAGTATTTCGTAGTAAACTATGTCTTAATTGTCTTAACTTATACCTTGTCCGAACTCCTCTTCCTTTTCCATTGGTCATTTTGATCCTGATATAGCGTATATTTCTGTTTATACAGATAGATTTCAGGTATCTCTTTCGGAATTATCAACATTTGTCAGCAATTGTCCACAATTTGCTTTCTAACACCTTTCTTCAAGTTTCACAAATTATTTCTTTTCTAAGGTTTTGAAATACTATCTTAGAGCATGGTTTTGTAAACATATCAGCTAGCATTTCTTGTGTCTGAATATATACCACAGATATCCTTCTCATATATAAGCAACATGCTACGCCTCTGAATATCCCTCAGGGCTTTAGCCCTTAGAAAAGTACTTCGAAGACACGAAAAGCATAATTGGATATATTACTAAGTTGGCAGATGCTTTGGCATGGAAAGCAAGAACAACGGGGGAGGTGTTCAGTCGTCCATGGAAGCTGAAATTGGTTTATCAGCCACATGCATTTAACTAAGGCAGCTTATTTTCGAATCAAAAGTAGATATAAAAACAAAAGAGTAGTACTATGAAGAAAACAAGATACTAAGGTGCTATTCGACCAGCAAGAACCTCGAAGGACCCTCGAGAAAAAGAGGAGGATTGTTGACCCATACTGTCAGGTAAAGATAGCTGAGACATAATATGCTAAGTCAGACCCCCCCCCCCCCGCTCCTCTTCTCCCATTACGTTCCTCGGTTCTACCGCGACGGTATCATCGACACATCGAGCCATGGTCAGAATCACGCTGGCTTCTCCTACGAATCTCCCATTTGATCCCGATCTCGAAATTTCTGATGATATCACCATAAAAGAACTCAAGCAGGTCATCGCAAGTTTGTTTCAGCCAACTCAACTGGACCCATCCAGTCTTCGACTCATTCATTCTGGGCGACTTCTTCAGGATAACGACGAGATTGCAAGAATAATAGAAGGGGTGAGTTAAATTGAAATCTTGTGTATACTAAACCGTTAGCCATCGACATCTTCATCTTTTGTTCTCCATTTGGTTATACCTCCGTCAGTGGCGGCCAAATCATCACAATCTTCTAATACGCCTACTCCGACTATTCAAGTCGAATCGTATATGGATTCTACAATCATTAGGTCAAATAACTCAGCTGCTAGTCATCCCTTATTTCGAAATATAATCTCAGCTACTGACCTGCCTTCGCCGTTAACTGATATCGGTTTAGATTCTTCGAATGCTGCTCTTTGTGTAAATAATTCGGACTTATTGGGCTTAATCTTGTCTCCTTCAGGCATAGATCGGCTGAATCAGCTTGGAATGAATCTTCGTCCAAGATCAATTGGGTCTTTATACGGACAGGAGAATCTAACTGGGCCGACAAACCTCATAAGAGATTTCTTAAATCAGAATCAAAGCAGGCCTTATTCAGCTCATTTAGTTTCATTGAGATCGGCGGTCATATCTTTTCTTCAACTCTACCATTCTTTTCTTTCTACTGTAATCCGCTTGTTCTTGCTTTTTCTCCTTGTCACTGGAGGCGTTATCAATGAACGCTTTTTTATTCTTTTGGGCTTGTCTTTATCATTTTTCTTTCTTACGTATCGCGCAGATTCTCTCAGCCCAATCTTGAATATTTTCAGGTCTTATATCCATTTGCCGCGGCTAGGTTTTTCCTTGCCCAATGATTCTACAGCAAATGAACCTGTTCAGACAGCTTTGCAGCGAGGACGCTTTCTCTTCCAACAGAGCCTTTTTATGTTTATCGGCAGCCTATTTCCTTCAGTCTATGATCGATGGGACAGAGAATATGATGCTGCAGTTAGGCGACAAATCGAAGATCACAGAAATAATCTGGCCGAAGATGAAGACAGTCAACAGGCTGTTGTCGCCAATGATATAGAGCCTACAACGGCTGATAATACTCTGTTGCATCGAAATCTAGACTAGTTCATAATCACTGAGAATCATATTATATGCTCTTCTTCGTTCTTGCCTTCTATCATTTATTTATTAGTCCTCGCAATTTTCGCCAATGGAATTTTCCGTTTCTGACTATTTCCTCTTCTTTTGATGGTCTGTCTGTTGATTCATATCGGATTGTGGCCAAAAGACTCTCCAACCGAAATGGGCCTTCTTGTGAAAGGCAATTAGGTTCAGGATCTTCGAAGCTGAGAGTGCCATTAAGATTTGTAGACATATTAACGGAATCTCTCTTAGAGCTGATGCTTTCCTCTTTACTCATTGAAAGTTCTTCTTCTGTCATTTCACTTCTTTGTTGGGTAACGTTGTATTCCTTAGTCTTTTGAAACATCTCTTCTGAAAGGCACATCGGTTTTGGAAACTCCTCTTGAGAAAGCTCATTACTAAAGGCCAGTCGGATATATTGCCGTAGTTCACGGTCAGCAGTATTCATCATATTCTTGATGGGCACATGGTTCGTTTTGAGACCAGGTCTCTCTTCCAAGAGCAATGCGATATCGGCTGGCATCGCAGGAGTAGTCGGAGAAGGAGCTAAAGACGATGGGGCACTAGAAAGGTATCGAGATAGCTGTAATGCCTTGCTTTTTGATTGAGCCAAATGACTCTGATTCTCGTTCGACCGAGGTTGTTCTCTCCCGCTAAGCGACGTATCAAGAAAACCTTCGTGATTATTGTTCTCGGTTTGACTTGGATGCTGATTTTTGGTTAGGATCGGCTCATGATCTTTCATAGCTGTACTTGCAGCCAGGCGACATTTCGACGTGTCAATTCCTTCTCTTGTTGATATGTAACCTTTCCGAATTAGGTTCATTGCGTTCGGGACACATGAATGCCGTTGACTCATTGTCGAGCCAGGAGGTTTAATGGTCTCAATATTGTAGAGTTTTCTATTGCAGAAATCCCGAGCTTCATCATCAGCTGAAGGTCTCAGCAACTTCAAGTCGGGAAGCTGAGGCTCCCTTGATGAAAAGCGCAAAGATAAAGAATCATTACGAAATATCTTGTCCATATAATCCTCTAACCCAGTCTCGCTTTGACTACTGGAGAGAGTAGAGAGAGACACTAGAGATGTTCGTCTCGTAATTGAGGTCTCGATCTGAACTTTTCTGTTATCATTGGACGGCAAATCAGGCAGTGATTTTCTATTGATATTGGATCTCTCCTTTGTTTTCTCGATTGAGGGTTTCTTATTTTCCACAACACTGGCAGAAGCCACCCGATTTGTATGGAGACTCTTTTTCGAGAGTTTGTTTTCTTCCAATAGGTCAACATCATTCAGGGTTGCCAACTTCTTTGGCTGTCCGTTGATTGCCGACTGTCTGATCTGTCGAGGCGCTCGGATATCTGATTGGAGAGGAGAAGTTGGTGCAATTTTGGCAGAAGCGGAATGGATGATCTGGAAGAACTTCATATTTGGTTGGTTTGAAGAAGTAACAAGTGAAGGATCTTGAGATTGGCCATATACCTGCCTCGAAGGTTTGGCGGGTGGAGCCAGCAGTTGGGATTGCAAAGTCTACTGTGTTAGCAGATGACGCAAAGAAAATTCAAGTCGAAATGCGTACCTCGGTGAAGGTATCTAGACCTTCTGATAGTTGATTGTCCGACAAAGACGCCAACTCGGGTTGGGAGTATGCGTTGAGCTTTGGGGGAAGAGTAGGGCGTTGCTGACAAGATGGATCATTCGACATTATCTGATTAATTATGAACCAGGCGTCGTACACTCTAACGAGGGTCAAATGTGGCCAGATACCCTTGTTTGGTCGATCCAATCGATTATAGAGGACCCATGACCAGTAGAAGGAAGATTCGAGTTTAATTGATCGGGTATGATGAACTGGTTCGATGGGGATATCGACACGATGATCAGTCTGCGATAACTGTAAAATAATTAACTGAGAAAAATCGGAGCAATAATCAAGGGATGGCTGGTCGGGCCAGATATGTAGTGCTTTCAAAATCGCTAAGTGAGATAGCGTCACGTGTTTATAGAGTGTCAATGCTTGAAAAGAGTCAAAGAAAAGGGTGAGAGAGATTGAGTCTGATAAAAAGTTCTGGCAAGGGTATGAAAGAGCACTGGCCGGAAAGGACAATAAGTAAGAAGAGAAGATTTTTGCGGTCGCCTCAGCAAAAGGTAACCAGTGGGTGTGGAGGTCAGCGATGGAGAATTCGGATGAGCCCGAGCAGTCAAAGAGAATGCAGGCAAAACTTCGGACAAGAGAGACATGGGTGATTAGGTCCTGATTACAAGTGTCGACCACATGCTGTAACGTTGATAGAATATCATTAAGATAGCAAATGAGGGATAAAGAGACGGACATAGATAAAGCAGCTGGAAAGGATGTTTGCTGATTAACTAAGGTCATGAATCTCTGATAGCTAGATAAGGTGAATATGCCTGAAGGAGCAACTAAGGCCCAGATATGCCGTAAGAGCGTAGCTATCTGGGCCGCAGACATGAGAGCTAGCTCTTCGATAGATACGGTCATAGGATCCAGACTAAGATCCACTGCTTCATACTCAAAAATATCGATCCCTGGCGGTAATTTAGTCACAAGGTAATGTGACAGCTCTTCTAAAGAGGTAAACATGAACAGCTTGGTACGTCAGAAGCTAGCTTAGCAGTGATATCTATTATGTGGATCAAATGTAGACAGTCTCTCAGTTTGAACAGAGGAACACCGTTCGACCTCGAGCACTGGTACTTCAACTGAATAGTGACTAAGCTGGATGATTAAAATGGTCCTTATTAGCCCCCTTTGTCGCAAATTCACTCCTGAGGAGGGATAAGATTAAAAATGGTACCGAGGTTGGAATAGTCCAGCCTATCCACGCGTCTCGAAAGTGTCTGTAACGGTTCAACCTCGGAGAGTTAAGCGAGTAATGAGCCAGCCAGTTGTACAAGCACCTCAGTTGACCCGAAGCACAACCTAACTAGTACTCAGAATAAAGACTTTAGCTGACTCTAAAAATCTACATAAAGTTTCCATAATCGATATACATAGTGGTGCTCTTTTGAGGGACGGGCGACTGTGGTTGAATCTATTTATAGGTGCATCGCTACATACCATCTCCCAACTATCATTCCTTTCAACTTGCTTCGCTTCTTGTGTGACCCATCAGCGAAGAGAGTGTGGACGGGCCATCGAGAAATAAATTAAGAAGATTTTCTGGATTATTTTCATCTTACAATTATGGGCCGTCGAAAGATTCCTATCAAACCGTTACGAGAAGAACGGAATCGATCAGTGTAAGTAAAGATGGTGCAAGTAATCGGAGGTCTAATAACAAGAACATTCCTCAAGAGAAAGGCCGGCTTATTTAAGAAGGCCCATGAATTATCTATTCTATGTTCGGTTGATATAGCCGTTATTATTCTCGGCCGGAATAAAAAACTCTATGAATTTTCGTCTTGCAATATCAATGAAATCATTGATAGGTTTCATCAAACCGTTCCTCATGAATCAAAAGGTCCTCAGGACTATATAAAATCCGAATCAGATGCTGATACCGCCGATTCCCCTAGTCTAACTATTAAGGATGACACTACACCTGATCCTCCCGAACGTCATCGATCGATCTCTCGTTCTTCGTCAAATTTAATTCCATCCAAAACGCGCCGTCAACCTCCTCGCTCGGCCAGGAGAAATATATCAACAGATACGATTGCACAAGAGTCTGAACAGTCCCCTCCTCCTGTTTCTACTATAACTCATCTTCCACCTCCGCCATTGGAACGTGTCCCTTCAGCTCATTCTCCTGGGTACGCCTCTTCAACTTTATCTCACTCCCCTCCTCCTCAAGTCTCTAATGATAACCGACATCTTAATGGGTCTGATAATAATGCTACTACAAGTACTACCTCTGCTGATCAGCCTTCTGTTTCTCCACCCCCAAACAACTTCAGACCTACACGGGGGTTGAATACTCCTTTGACTGCCGAGCATTCGTCTCTCGCGGCAAATCTGGCTTCGAGAAACACGTATTGGCCTCAAGTGACGACTTCCACCCTGATCCCTAAACCTGACCCAAGTGATAATTTTGATCACCCATCAATGAGTCAACAACCTTCCTTAGGTCCGATCACTCAAGGCCCGCAACTACCCCCTCCGCGACCGAAGTTAAAAGTCCAAATTCCTTCTGCTCATGGTCTTCCAATCGCCACTCGTCCCTCTTCCGGACAAGCCTCGGCTGACTCTGAGTCACGGTCTCCTGTCAATCAATCGTCCCCTCTAGTTCTTCTTCCTCCGCCATCACCGTCGACTTATCTCACGTCAGGACAAGCTTCGGGTCCCGGTAACCCTTTTGCTAGGCCATCTCTTAGTGCGACGGGTGATCAGACTCCTCTGAGCGCCGCTCTTCCTAGTCGTTATGTCCATGATCTCCTGCCCTCTCCTTCAAATGCATACGCTCAAGAATGGAACATGGCTTTTGGCCAGTCTCACTCTCTTCAGTCAGCTGGCTTGTCATCGTTCACGCTCAATAGTGCTGGTCGAATGATGGCGCAAGGATTGTCTCTAGAAGGCGATTTCTTGCCGTCGCCTCTGCAGTTTACGACTC
This sequence comes from Trigonopsis variabilis, assembly GCA_003707065.3. Lineage (NCBI taxonomy): Eukaryota > Fungi > Ascomycota > Trigonopsidomycetes > Trigonopsidales > Trigonopsidaceae > Trigonopsis > Trigonopsis variabilis. The sequence goes on along the minus strand of PPXM03000010.1, from coordinate 162,108 downwards.
CATTGACCACCGCAGGTCCACCTAGAGACCAAGCTGCTCCACTAGGCGAAAAAAAGCGGCCAAATGAAGGCGACAGTCATGAATCTAAACGCCAACGAGGCTGACAATGCGAATATCTAGATGCTTGATTGATAGGATGAACTCGTTGTTGGACTGGTATCCCAGCAACCCCACCGGGAGCCGATTTAGCTGGGAATGTGACGAATGTAGGCGCAATTTCAGTCTACAAAAGGAACGCCGTCTGTATTGTGTATATATCAGGTTGTCATGTGTAATATATTAGGTTGACACTCGTGTCTCCATCTGTATCTTTCTCACTCTATTCGCCAGGTCATTGATATAATCATCAGGGGTGTGAGAGTTTAATTTTTTGAGTGCCATTTCAAGCTCAAACAGGTAATCGCTGTTAAATCCACTGGGCCCTTTAGCCTTGGAAATTATCTCTGCTCCGACCTGGGGGTCTTCGGGACCTGTGAATGCCAAGTTTTCAGGAGTCCCTACATAAATAAGGACGTGTCTATCAATCTCGTGACCGTCTATGTCATTGTAGAATTGGGTGGTAGCCACTGTGTAGCCGAATTGCTCTCGCAAATCAAGGTACTCCGTTACATGATGGACATACTCCGGTTGGATCTTATATAACATTCCACAGACTTTCATATCTGGTACATCGTGTGACGGAACCAAAGCTTTGTAATGATCACGACATATCAATGTCGCCACTCGGCCGGGCGCCCCAGGACATCCTCGATGGTCTTCACTGGACTGCCAGAAGCGGCGGACAAATCCCGTAATATAGCCTGGAATAGCTTTCTCAACGTGTGGAGGTGGTTTCCAAATCAATGATCCATATCCAAAGATATAAAAATGGTCCCTATCTATTTTTCCAGCTGTCGACGAAGGCAGATCCATCTGGTATTGGCCAATGGTTATCTTACTTGGCTCAGCTATCACCGTCATTGAAATCCAATTCAACAAGGCGGAGTCCACTTCTATCTGAGAAGGTGTACGTTCAGATTTCTATATCAGCCGGTTATTTGGCCAGACGTCGTAAGGGTAGCGATATAGCGATATCGGCAGGTTCCCAAGTGTTACACACTCTCTTCCCAGCGTGCTGGCGACAGTATGTCTGCAACTGCAGGGTCGTTCCTCTGAGGGCTAACAAACATTACCAGTATCTCGTCTTTTGAACATGTGTAAAATGGTGTGTAAAGTTGTTTGTGATCTTGTTCCAAGTCAGAGAATCGGTGCGTTCTGCTGATGATCGGTAAACAGCTCCGTCGAGGAGGGACGTTCTTTCACAAAAGGCCATCACTCCTCGTCATTGAGTGATCCTTTTTTAATCATAAAGTAAAGTATCACAATTCTCGACCCTCTTAACGGTCAAACTATGGTAGTGAGCATCAGAGCACCAAGTCTTGATTCGTTATGCTGCGAATTAATTAAGGACATAAAATACCCTCGTTTAAAAATTATTGAATATTTGTGCTCGCTGGTCTTTCATGAACGAACTGGATTCTCTTAACCACCGAAGCCCATACGCATCCAGTGAGTTAAGCGGAAGCTAGTAGACCTGAGATAATAAGTTTCAAGAAATAGAGGTAATATAGTACATATGCACCACCTTATGTGATCCATGGGAAAGGCTTTGCATTAGCAGATAATACCATGCTTGGTGATAGTTGGCAATGGGCTATAATTAGCCGTCAGACAATTCCTAAAGGAGCAATTAGGACGACGGGACGGCTTGAGCTTCTCGTACGGTAATCATTGTCGGCCTTAGCGTGCGTATGCATCCTAATGAGCTTGCCAAAGCATGTTAAACGAATGCTGGTATAACAAGCATCGAAAGGAGTCTACGGTAAAAGAAACCATCAATATCCTTTCAAAATACAAGCTAGAACGAGGCAAACGACGGAATAATAAGGCTAAGAATTTAGATCACTTAGATTTGGCCAGCCCATTGTAAGATTTTAAGGCATAATACGACCACACATAAGGTGCTGGGAAGGGTCAAGACGGCATAACCCCAGAATAAGACGGCTGCCATTTCGGCTTCGAAGACTTCGTTTAACTGGCAGATTTGAGACAATTGTATGGCCGGAGGAGCAACAGTCAAAAGAAAAGAGACGACGAGGAAGATGGGGTCGTCCAAAATGGAAAGGGGCAGGAACTTGACCAGTATCGAAAGTAAGGGCAAAAGAATTACCCCAGGCAAGACCATTCGGCTGATTACGCTGGCAAAGACAATTTTGTCATGTCTTGGATCCTTTTGGAGACTCTGGTTCATTTCCTCCTCTTCGATGGGGGCTAGATTGGCACCTAAGACAACCAAAATTAAAGGAATAGCTACTTGTCCAACCTGCTTGACGGCACTCGTCAACGTATTCTGGACAAATCCGCCATGGACAAAAAAAACATGATGGAGAAAAGGAACAGAAGCAATAATAACAGCAATTAGCATGGACCATAAAGGAGGATTCATGAATGAGAGGAAACCATTGACTTTCCCGAAAAATCTCATTTTCATATAAGCCCAACGTTTGTCTTGGCCATTCGAAGATGGCAGAGACGAACCATTAATCTCGGCATTAACAATTTCTCCTTGTCGCTGCTGCTGCGGATGATTCTCTTGGGGTTCAAGCTCGTCGTCTTCATAGGTAGCAACAAGGCTGGCCTGCTCCAGATCACGAGCGGCAGGTATATCCTCCATAAAGGTAGCAGTCGGTTTTGATAATAAAGTATTGTATCCCCAAGACCACCGTACTACTTGGCCCAACTGCTGAAAGATCATGAGATAGAGAATGCCACGAGAAGCCACATTCTCCTTAGAATCATCTGGAATGTCATCCCACATCAAGGCCGGCATAGTATATGCAAGGCTCTGAATAGGTCAGTACAATGCAAGCACCATGAATGGACTTACAATCGTCAAGGACACTGGTAAACTATTCGAATTACCAAACACGGCCATTGCAGTGACAAAGTTGGTCTGCCGAACGTCAAATTTAAAAATCCAAGAGACCACTCTTGATGATAGATAGGATATTCCTGTCATGATGACAAATAATATTGGGATAATCACCACTTCAAGAATTTTCTTCACCGATAACGAACTCGCAAGCTAAAAAGTTAGTTTCTTCAGTCTCTCCTCAAGATTTAGAAGATATATTAATGCCACCATTTGTTTATGTATAGCATCCTGATCCTATTTCTTTCCTGAATTTTCTTATCAAACCATATCTTTGCCACGAAACTAATTGATTTCATTTCAATCATAACAGGCATATTTCCCGCTCTCAATTCAAACCTCTCTAGTATTCGGTGGCTTTTATAACTTACTTTTGAGAAGATCAGACATGGTGTAAACACCTGAACATTCAACTGGCTAATGCCTTTCTGGATCTCAGGAGTCAGCAGTCGGGTTCGAACAGCCCAGAATCCTAATAGGCATATTAACACAACCTGTAATACAGCTTGAACCGTTAAATAAGCCAAATGACTGTAGGATAAATCTCCTCCACCGGCAGCAACAATAGCCATACGTGGTGTCAGGACGCTACCTGCGCTGTGCCCCGTCTCCTAGTTCTGTCAGCCTAAGCTCGCCTCGCAGCCTTGCCGCCCACTCACAGCGCGGTACATTCCTTATGTTTGCGTCTACTTATATTGTTCGAACAGTCTGATTCTTTATAACTGGCTATAATAGTAGGCGTTCGATCTACTTAAACTGCAGCATCATATGTCGTTCGACCGTTACTATCATCGAGTTGCATAGCCTCGGGACAAAATTACCGCCCACTGCCGCTCTTCACCGAGAACGTGCGTAAGAGCATAACGTCGATAGCAAGACAAGACAGCACTGAATTGCACCAATTTCATCTGGGTCTGATCACAGGACATAAACAATGTTTGAAGAGTTTTATTTTATGTGTTTATGTTGACGAGGCATTGAGGTTATTATTCGATTGGATCGCCTGGAGTTTCTATTCAGGGCGAATTTTTACTTATGATAGCAGCAGCCCGGAACTTCTCATCAAATCAGAGTGCACCAGATAACTCGACACAAACTTCATATTGAGGGTCGCACATAGGACTAAACAGCATCTAAGCTATCCTGACTCAGTCCATTATTATCTTAAGTACTAGTCTGAAGTATAATAAAAATGGCCATCTAGGGCAGCTGTATGTCTCTGGGTGGATCTACGTCGCGATATGTCGTCTGAGACAGATCTCAATTAGCCCTGATGCCACGTCGTGGTATCAAGTGAACAGAATGCATCATCTGCCTTCGCTTTACGTGACTATCCTTTCAAATATACTTTCCTGAGTCCTGGCTTGTACACACACAATGAGCTGATACGGTTTAAAAACAAGAAAATGAAATTAGTCATTAATCTTGTTTCAAGCACTATGCGAGCTATATTGCTCCCGGAATAGAATCTTTCGCAATCGAATCGATAATTCGTAAATCATCAGATTAAAGGCAACCTATTTTCCCAAAAGAAAATAGAAAAAAATCCCTTGTAATAATTCCAAAAAAAATTGAGCTCCCAACGGGGGTCTCGAACCCCCAACCTTGAGATATCTTAGACATAAGAGTCTCACGCTCTGCCGATTGAGCTAGCCGGGATTACCAAATGCGGAGCTCGTACGCTGGCTGGCGTGATGCGCAATTTGCAATACTCAACCATATTCTGATTAGTCAATTTCTAATAAAAAGAAAACAAAGAGATAACAATAAAGAAGAGAGACAATATAAGAAAAACAGAAAAAAGGAGGCTTCTATCATGATATAACATCTACAGGAGTCCTTTACCTTTAGAATAGTTTTTAATTGGTTCCGCCGGAACTTGATGATAGCTGGGCAGATTCGCGTCTAATGGGCCATTCGGACCGCGGTGAGGTAGGCCCATCTGATGTGTTAGCCTCCACGCGCTTATATCAGCTATCTCGAACGATCACAGATAAACGATCACGCTCTTCCTCTTCAGAATAGCCTAGTCTTTTCCCTTTTATATCTTGAAGCTACAATCACCGAGTCTGAAATAGAAAAATGTGCGTTTTTTTCTCCATTCAATATGACATATAGTGTGAGTAGTGAGATATATTCGCCTGATAGAATATTCCTCTAACCGCGTTTTTCGAGTACTAATTAGAGCTCATCTGAGAATATGAAACCCGCTCTTTGGCGCGAGTTTTTTTAACACTGACAGGCTTTTCCTTAATAGCTTGTAATTAGATAAGACTCTTTCGATATAAACGCAACCTAGATACTACTACCGGAGAAAACGCTTAGGCATTCATGAATTCTAGGTTATAATTCTTGCTGTTAAATTAGGTCAGGGAGTCGAGCGACAGAGGAGATAAATTGTATCAAATTGGACAAGAGCAAAATGATACGCTGCTCTGATCTGGTATAGCCCGCAAAAGACACGAAAAGAACTATTTAACGGTATTACCTCATTTTTGGTTTATGCTTTTCAATATGTTTCTCGACGGCTAACAGTAGTAATTCATGTTGTTACTATTGTGGGAACACCATCATATACATCCAGATGGTGATCAATTGTGAGCAGGACCAGCACCTATTTTAAATAATAATCCAGCACAAATAAATACAAACCTATTTCTAATGAATAATTATAATAAGAATAAATATAAATAATGCTTAAATCTTCTAAATTGGTAAGAGCATTTAATATATATATATTAAACTAGATTCAGATAATATTAATATATTAGCTAAACTTCCTAATAAAAAATAAGTTAATTAGTAATACTCAGCTTATATAGTTATGGCGATTCTGGTCAAGAAATTCATACAATGATTGATAAAATCCAGCGGAGTAAATTCTTTCTAAGCTGCTAGTCAGTCATAGTCTTAAAATCTGCACATATCATAGCTATTCAGAGATTCCTTGTACAATTCCTGTGCTACTGATATAAAACGCTGGATATATTCAGGAATCTAGCTACAGAAAATGAGGAATGACTAGGAACATTACCGATCAGCTCTAAAGTACTTGGCTTGTAATTCCATGACTTATTTCTATTGTTTAAGACCAAAAGGTGATCATGATCGTATCACATGTCAAATACTGTAGTTTGAAAAACCTGTATGCAAAAGCTTCAAAGATTCCTGCCAGACCACTGTCCCACATCCAAAAACGAGATCTGTGGGTCTACGTTTCTTATGTTTCTTATGATAGATGGAATTGTCAATATCTATGTAAGGTTGAAAAATCGACGGCGGATATCTAAATCACAGCTCGTCCAAATCTCACGCCTTCAGGAAGCGAACATAGACCTTGAGAGGAGAAGATGCCGGTTCAAAAGCGCTCTTACATGTTAAGATGATATTCCATGACCACAGTAGCGAAGCATCTTCGAAAGAACGACTCCAAAAGAGGATTTGAACTTTAATATAGTACGGAGAACGGCGAAAAATCGAGTTCTATTTACAAACGCAGCCGACCCTTCTATTGAACTGAAATGTCTGATATCCGCAGAACCGTATAATCATTTTTATGTCGCATTGTCCTTGTTTTTCGGTTTCGTCTCTTAGTTTTTTCAATCAGCCTCATCGGCTGTTTCGTGTGCTCCAGAACTCGGGCCCGGACTTGCACGGCATCAGGGTCAAGAAAAGGGTTGCCGGTGATAGTGTGATCTCTCGAGCCGAGGATACTTGTTTGCGTGATTCGAATCGTATCTCCGACTTTGGAGTCTTTTAAAAGAAATGGTAGGTTAACAACATCTCCTTTGGTAACAAGAAACCTTTGCCCATAGATATGGATTGTAGCGTAAAGATCAATAAATTGCCTTTTAAAAGGAGCCAATAGGCTAGCCATTTGATGTGAAGAAATTTGCTGGAGAGGAGAGTGACTGGAAAAGATCAGATTCCTGCATAGCAACAGGGATTCGATCTGGTATGTGGTGACATGACCGACGACCACTATGTCTGATCACCCATGTCTGGGTCTCATGGTGTACTCATATATTTCTTAAGGCACAGGATACCACGAAAAATCATACTGTCATATGCGACAATGAGACGTATATAAGGGGTGGCTTTACGCGAAATGATCAAGTTAGATTTGAATTACAGACTGTACTTCATTCATATAGCAACTTTACACTTGTCTTGATCTAAGTCACGGGAAGTTATATTCGATCTGACCGAGTGTTGCAACAGTTCGGGACGGTGTCAATGGAAACCAGCACACGGACCGTTGTTTTGGTTGTCATGTAAGTATTTTCAACGTCACGTGTATTTTTGGGACTGTAGTTGCTCGTAAGCCCTGACTTTCCTCAATCCACGCACAACTCAGCAGTAGCCTTCTAAACACCCATACTTTAAGGTGAGTTGAGCAGCTGACAAAGATGGCCGCATGAGTGAATCTTGGAAAAAGAAAAGTCTTGGAGGAACAAACACGAATGACTGTATTAAGTACCGAAGAAAAGTCTGGCGGTATATACAGATGTGTCTGAATATACTAGACTAGTCGGCGTTCGATACGTCCTCAATACTGATGGAAACGATCAAGCGTATCATGTGGCATGAATCCTTGTCAGATTATTCTAAGGACACTCATGCCGCAATCTTTGGCTAGTCCCAAAGGACGTTTACTAATTAATCAAGATGACGCGAACCTCTGTTCTCAACGATGCTCTCAATGCTATCAACAATGCTGAAAAGACTGGCAAGCGTCAGGTCCTTATCCGACCTTCCTCTAAGGTCATTATTCGATTCTTGACTGTCATGCAAAAACATGGTAAGTGAGGTGCTTATATTTACAATTGAATGTCAACGAATGTTCTCTCAATGATATTTTCTTCAAAGTCCTCTCTAGATTAAAATGAGGTGTGATCTTACACAATAAGAAATGCAATTTTCCTATGTTTCTTGTTGTTTAACTCCCCTTGACAATTTTTTTTGTTCTTCAAAAACGATGCTTTTTCTGTGCCTGGATCAAGACTAACTCAGCCAGGCTATATTGGAGAATTTGAGGAAGTCGATGACCACCGATCGGGAAAAATTGTTGTCCAACTTAATGGCCGTCTTAATAAAACTGGTGTCATTTCACCTCGATTCAACATTCGAATCGATGACATTGAAAAATGGGTAACCAATCTTCTTCCTTCGCGTCAGTTTGGTTATATTATTCTTACTACTTCTGCTGGAATTATGGATCATGAAGAGGCCCGACGGAAGCATGTGGCTGGAAAGGTCCTTGGTTTTGTGTACTAGTGGCAAAATTTGTATCCTTAGTTATCCCCTTGTAGTCATAGCATTTTCATGAGTCAGATCTGCCATCTCTATTCTCCAGGTTTCTGAAATCTACATCAAACCTTGTGTTGCATTGTAGCGATTTTGTTGGACACGAGTGGCAGCCTAGCAACAATCATGCCTTCTTAACATGCCCGACAAATTCATCAAAACCCGATCCGAAAGCTCGGTAGTTACGCCCCTAGCTAGAAAAATATTGAACACAATCTATGAAGCCCGCGACGAAGAGTAAGTTATGATATGTTAACAGACACTGATGTCTAGTGGTCGCGACATTTCAGAAGTCTTCCATGAACTTCCTGACGAAGGCATAGCAGGATATTATGCAACAATTAAGAAACCCATGGCATTAGATATAGTGAGAAGAAATGTGGATAGTGGAAAATACAGGATATATGAAGACTTTTTCCGAGATATTCTTCAGATTGTGTGGAATGCCAAACTATTCAATCGCCGGAATAGCATCATTTGGGAAGATGCAGATGCTATTGAACAAATACTTAACGATGAATTATCACAGTGTGTTCGAGAAGGACTACTGAGTGATAAGGATGCCAGTCTCCCTGAAATGCCTCCATTACCGAATTCGGGCGATGATGCTAGCGCGGACGAAGAGGAAGAAGAAGACGAAGAGTTAGATGACGATGAAGACGACGAAGATGATGAAGATGATGAAGAAGGAGGCAGAGCTCGACGTCTCAGTCGACGGAGAAAAAGTCACGGAAAAAGACGACTGGACGATGATGACCATCGATTAATGGGTGAAGAACGTTTCAGAAAGCGCGGTCGACCTCCAACTGTCGATAAACCTCATGAGAGCCGAATCAAAGCCATATTAAGAGGAATTCGGAAAGTCAAGGATAACCGGGGTCGATTTCTGTATCTTCATTTTGAGCGATTGCCTGATCCAAAACAGTATCCTGAATACTACCGAGAGATTCGGAATCCTATCGCTTTAGACGGGATCCGAAAAAGTGTCAAAAGACGATTATATAAAAATGTGGATTCATTCCTAGCCGATATGAACTTGATGTTCGATAATGCTAAAGCATTTAATGCTGAAGGGTCTCAGATCTATACTGACACTGTACGGCTGCAAAATGCAATGATGCAATTAGCTGAAGAGGAAGTAAAGAAACCGGATAGTGTCTATCAGGACCCTGAGAGTAGTACCAAAGCTTCGAGAATCCCTCTTGACGGGATCGAACACCGAGGAGAAATCTATAGGGTCGGTGATTGGGTTCATATCAGTAATTTGAATGACCCTTCGAAGCCAACTGTGGCCCAGATCTTTAGGACTTGGCAAGACGCAGATGGCCAGAAATGGATCAACGCATGTTGGTATTTCAGGCCGGAGCAAACTGTGCATCGATATGACAAGCTCTTTTACGAAAATGAAGTTGCAAAATCAGGTCAGTACAGGGATCATTTGATTGATGAAGTATTGGAGAAATGCTTTGTTATGTTTTTCACCAAGTATCAACGAGGACGCCCCTCCGGTATCGGCAACCGGGCTGTTTATTGCTGCGAGTCACGCTATAATGAGAATGAAAAAAATTTTAATAAAATCAGAACCTGGAAAGCCTGTATACCTGATGAAGTTAGAGTTTCCGATTATCCAATGGATTATTTTGATAAGATGCGGCCTTTGACAAAGGTTCCTTCCCCTATCAAGCATCTATTGCCGCCAGATGCAAATGAGGACGACCCTGTTCCAGAACCGACGATGGGCGTTGAGAATGCTCCTCCCATTGTCGGAGCGGTTTATAAGCGGCCACCCGACCCTAATGACGCAAGTCAAGATAACTCCTCTATGGCTCTTACCGAGATAAATAATCATATGAGCCAATCTCCCGCTCCAAGCCCGGGACTGGGGACGTCCACGCCCGCTCCTCCTCCGTCCAACCCGGGTGAGCTTGAACATATGACTATGACCCAGATGTACAAGCATGCCTATGGAGAGCCATCGACTGCAAAAAGTACTCGCGCTGGTTCGCCTGAAGGTAGATCTACACCAACTTACACGAACTCTCCTCAGTACTTTGCAAAGCGACTGCAGAAAGTCACGGGATATAGGCCTTCCGAAGGGAGCCCTCCTTACGGAGGGTCCAGCCCCTATACCCCCCAGGCTACTCAAACTCAGATCTACATTCCTCCTGCACCTCCAACGACATTCACGTTGCCTGAAACTATAATCCGACAAATAGATCCCACGACTGTTGACTTATTACAAAAAGGATCGATAGGAAGCCCTCTCTGGTTTGTTGCTCCTCCTGTTGATAATAGTTTCCATTCTGGCTCAATGGTTGCCGGACAATATGGTCTTGACTCGGACAGGACTCTCCTAGAAGGATCATTGTTGAGCCATACTGTGGACTGGTATATGTTCCGCCAGAAGCAGACTGCGGGGACCAAGTGACATCCCATTTGCCTACGTATATGTTCATATATGATCGTTTCCGATATTATTATCAAGTTTTGTGCTGTATACTAGATCTTACCTTTCTTATATTATGATAGTAAATGTCGGCCACGTGACACAATGTCCAGTCCATGACGACGTTGCTACATCTGAAAAATTTTAGAATCAGCAATGTCATACTCTCTGCCTCAAAGTCACCGAAATGTATGTTTGTTATGCTGAATATGGTACTAAGTTTAGCTCATGGAGGAGCCTATTAAGGACTTTGATCCTGAAGTCGCTGGTATTATGGTAAGTTAGCAAAGTTACTTCAATTAAATGGGTTTGGTCTTCCTAGAATGATCCAATGTGGTTTGCATTGTTCTTGATTAAGCTTATTCCTCCTAGTAGATAGAGTGAAGAATATGTCGGGGGATCATTTGGCTACGGATCAGATCCAACAACGGTAATGACAGGATGCTAATTAGATAGCAAGATGAAGTGAATCGACAGCGCGAATCAGTTGATTTGATTGCTTCTGAAAATGTGACCTCTCGAGCTGTCTTTGACGCTCTTGGATCTCCTATGTCGAACAAGTATTCTGAAGGTTATCCGGGAGCTCGATACTATGGAGGAAATGAACATATCGATCGTATTGAGAGGTTATGTCAAGAAAGAGCTCTACAGGCGTTCCATTTAGACCCTAAACTCTGGGGCGTGAACGTTCAAGCTTTATCGGGATCTCCTGCTAATTTGGAAGTTTATCAGGCTCTGATCCGTCCTCATGAACGAATTATGGGTCTTGATCTTCCCCATGGTGGTCACTTGTCTCATGGTTATCAGACTGATACCAAGAAGATCTCGGCTGTCTCTACCTACTTTGAAACTATGCCTTATCGCGTTAATCTTGAGACTGGTATCATTGATTATGATACTTTGGAGAAGAATGCGGAGTTATTTCGCCCAAAAATCTTGGTTGCTGGCACTAGCGCCTACTGTCGCTTGATCGACTACAAGAGGATGCGAGAGATTGCCGATAAAGTGGGAGCTTATCTGGTAGTTGATATGGCTCATATTAGTGGTCTCATCGCCGCTCAAGTTATCCCCTCTCCATTTGAATACGCAGACGTCGTTACGACTACGACTCATAAATCTCTCCGGGGCCCTCGTGGTGCTATGATCTTCTTCCGTAAAGGCGTGAGAAAGCTTAAGAATGGCAAAGAAATTCCTTACGAGCTTGAACAGGCTATCAACTTCTCAGTTTTTCCTGGCCACCAAGGAGGCCCTCATAACCACACTATTACCGCTTTGGCTGTTGCTCTTAAGCAAGCCCAGACACCTGAATTTCGTACTTATCAGGAGCATGTTCTCAAAAATGCTAAGGCTTTAGAGAACGAATTCCGAAAACTTGGCTATCGTCTTGTTTCTGGTGGCACCGATAGCCATATGGTCCTTGTGTCCCTGCGAGAGAAGGGCATCGATGGTGCTCGAGTCGAGAGTGTTTGTGACGTCATAAATATTACCCTCAACAAGAATGCCATTCCTGGTGACAAGAGCGCCTTGGTGCCCGGAGGTATCCGTGTCGGCTCTCCTGCCATGACTTCACGTGGTCTTGGTGAGGCTGATTTCGTTCGAATCGTTGATTTCATTGACAAAGCTGTTAATTTTGCTGCCAAGCTTCAGCAGAGCCTTCCAAAGGACGCAAATAAGTTGAAAGACTTCAAAGCTGCCCTTGCTGATCATTCTGGTGAACTTGCGGATCTCAAGAAGGACGTCCGTGACTGGGCCGTCCAATTCCCTCTTCCTGTCTCAAAGGATTTTGTTCAATAGGAAGCGGCGACCAGTGGTCAGAAACGTCCACTGGCCGACAATCCCAAGAGAGCAGCGAAAAGTGCTCGCGTATAACAATGTAAAAAAAGCTCAACTCCTGACCAGCAATTCAACCGGCTGGTTATGTGAATAAATCTGGCAATTTAGAATTATGTCATTGTATGAATTTCTGTCTACTAGATCTTATATCGTAGTCATGTCACCATCGCCTATTTTATCGTACACCAAAAGCCTTATCATATCATCCCCATTTTCAGGTGTTTCCACCAACATATGTCGCATCTCTAATCTCTCATTGCGACCTCATCATTTTCGTATTTCTCTTTGATCTCCTGTGCCTGACTCTCGATTGCCTCAACAAACCGTTTCCGCTGACGAATGCGGTTATACTCAGCTTCAATTCTTTGCCTCTGCTGAGCTAGGGAAACGTCACCATCAACCAGGTTATCCACTTCGCTTCGCGCTCGCGCTATTTTCAGTCGAATGGGGCCCATCATACTGTCCAGATTCTTGATCATGGCAGTGCGGTCGGGCCCTTCTGGAACTCCCCTTATCTGTTTGATTACCGCAGCAATATCTGGCAAAATATTCAACCGGCTCAAATAATCCACCGCTTCACGATGGTCCTCGGGATCATCCATGGCACTTGATGGTGGAATGGTAGCAGTGAAACATCGCTACCGCTCGACTAGGACTACCGTGGCGGTTTTAGTCCTGCGTATGAGCACCAATGAACTGTCTGATAATCATAATCACCTATGTCGATGTAGCTCATGTCATCTTTATAATGGGTCTACTCAGTCCACAGAAACTCGCTCCATGAAAAGGAGACTGTATATAGATTGGCGAAGAGACGAAATTGATATACGGTGTGATATATTGAATATGGTAACTGGAGACCTCCAGTTGACTTACAACTCCGACTAATTAATATACACCAAACTACCGTCTGTACCTGGAAGGACGAGCAGGAGTCGCATTGCGAGGATAAGCATAAGGTCTAATTGGTTGCTGAGTAATTTTCGGCTCATTGAGAGGCAAGACACCACGATAGTTGAACTTGAGAACTGGTAGCTTTGTCGATGTACCCTTAGATACATCGGCCGGAGCAATAGTATCTACCACAATAGCCAGTAAAGAGCGGATTTTCTGAGCAAGCATCAACTCTCTCGGAGTAGGAAATCGGCCTTCTATTGCCCCTTTTTGCATCCGCTGTCGTTGCAATTGATCCAAGCGATCTATTTTATGGCACAAGATGTCCAATATATCACCATCTTTGTCTTCCTCATCATCTTCTTCCTCCTCTTCCTCCTCCACATTAGCCATTTCAGGTTCCCATAGAAGTACCGCTTCATTTATAGTCTGTTTACAGGCATCTCCATTTGTTATAGGAGGGCTGACACTAATCATATATTGCTCCTCGGTCCGCTTGGGAGGTTCCGTCCACTCAATCAAATCGGGATCGACTTGCGCAGCAATTTGGCGTCCGTGTCTTTCAAACCAGATAGTTCCCGAAGATAGCTCGTCTAATCCTCCTGCCCCATTATCATGAGTTGGTCCAAAACTACCGTAGGGTCCATAATCCAACCACCGGGTTGCTGGTTGGGGTCTGCTGACAGGATGAGAGACCCCAACTGGACCAGGTGGAGCAGAAGGGACATACATTAATGGAGCCACATCGCCTAAGCGAGCAGGGGAAGCAGAGGAAGAAGAGCGGATGATTTTAGACGGGTAGAACAGACCAGGGGAATGGACGGGACGGGAATCAAGATGAGATCTATGTAGAATGGAAGAAAACAACGGACCATTCTGACCTTGAATATACAAAACTTCCCGCACTGTCCTATTATCTCCCAAATCCTTATCGTTCTCCTTATCGTTCTCCTTGATCGAAGAACCAGTAATATGCCTAGCCAATTCCAAAATTAGCAGCTGATATACAAAGTCATAAAATCTCTCCACCGATAAATATGCTTCACTTCCTGGTGCCAGTGTGCCTAAGAGCTGGCTGCAAGTTGTCCGAATATCAAACTGCGACGAGGTTAGCTCTTCGTTCTCGAGTTAGATCTAACTCACCTCTAACTCAGCTGGCGACGTATAAGAATGCCTTGAAAGACGCTGTCTGACTGTTACCTTCCGGCGCTCTTCCACTTCATGGGAAGATTGGGTAGTTTTTGACGTCCTCGTCCGTTTCGGAGGAGAGTCATATGACTCGTGAGGGGTAAACGGAAAATCTAAAACGGAGGGATTACTATCCGAACTATCCATTAGATGCGTTGATCGATGTCTTCCTTACCGCTCGAGAACGACTCGGAGGGCTTTCATACTCTTGTCCATGGTCAATCGCCGTTGCTAGGCAAGGTAAGGAATATCTTGACACTGAAGGAGTGTTACAGCAAGATGTTACAGCGGCAGATCAAGTTAAGTCTCAATATTTTTCAAGAATAAAAATTATGGAGTTATTGTTTAGCGAAATTGAATATAATTCACAGCGAGTCATATCAGTATGCATGAGATTGTATCAAAGATAACAGAGGAGCCTCCACTGAAGTAAACAACTTCTCATAAATGTAAACCTCTAAATAACCCCGTAGATGATGATATAGTATATTCAAAGTAAGATTTAAATACTTGACTAAGGAGCACTCATTAATTGATGGACGTCTACTGCACATTAGCAAGCTAAATTTCATGTAACTATCCAGATGGGTTTCTTGAAGTTCCTGATTCAATAGAGACATACTCTACCAAGATTTAATTCATCTACTATACAATTTTTTTGAACCTGGTCATATTGGGATTATCAGGAGGACGCGTGGGAAGTGTCAAATCCTTAAACAAGTTGGCCAATTTTTCCGGGCTAAAATAAGGGCAATTATTGTAATTGCTTTTACCCGGAAGATGAGTTAGCAGGCGTAGAACATGAGATGGAATAAGTTTATTTCCTTCTCCGATCCGCTGTTTCTTATTTCCAGTGGAGAAGTCCATTTCATCGTCACTGACTGGCTCTCCTCTAGCCCGCTTTTTCGCTCGTTCTTCTTCTTGTTTTTCAACTTCTCGTATAACTTTGGATATATCTCGCTTAGGCCGTCCTTGGCTCTCGAGGTATCGCCCTCCAAAGTCAAGATCAGCTACAGGATTGACTCCACAGGTAGACAATCGTTCTGACATTAGTAAAGTTGGAGTCAAGGCCGGATACAAGTCGCTTATTCTAGCTTGAAGTTTAGATACAGCGACTAGATCCCCGAATTCGCTCTCATATGAAAAAAATCGATGATAGAGGTGCCGTGCTTCCTCGGCGTTTAATTTATGAACTGTACGTTCAAACAATGCTCTAGCGTTCGTATCATCATTCACCAGGATTAAAAAGCTCAGGTAATGGTCGATATAGACAGCATCAGTAGGGAAGCGCTTCATTCCGATCTCGAAGATCTTGGACGAAATGACAGTATCTTTATTGTGATGATATTCCATCAAAGCAGATGCTACAAAGATATGAAATGTTATATAGGACAACTTGCGACCCTCGCTGAAGATTTTTCGTGCAGCTTTGATACCTTCCATCCGTTTCAGAGCTCTCATAAGCAGGGAATAAGCAACCGTAATATCTCTAGCAATCAAATCAGTACCATCTTTGGTTTGATCTTCAATGTCTTTGATAGCATCAACAATGATATCAGAGAAGTTTCCTGTTTGGCGACGCATGGGCTGAGGCTCCGCTGCAGCCAACTGAGCTACATCTGCCTCTGCTTCCTTTGTAATCTTATCCATAGAACCTTTCAAATTTGCAATCAGTCCTTCGTACACAGCCTTAGCTTCAATTTTCCTTTTCTCAACCTCATGAAGCTCAGCTAAAGCTCCAGCAAGGAGGAAGCTTGTCGGATTGGCCTCTACCCCTTGATTTAGGATTCCTAAAGCTTCAGCAGACCTTTCAACTGATGAAAGATACGATGATGCAGCGTACCACATTTCAGGATGAAACTGGAACCTCATCAAAGACTGCTTATAAGCGTAGAGCACCCTGGCATGAAGTTCAGCTTCCTCCTTGAATTCCAGTGGATTTTTCTTCTCCCAAGCAATCCAGTTTTTCCAAATCTGTATCTGGTTCCTCTCTGCATCAGACCAAGTGGGTAAAGAAGGTAGTGATCGCCGATCCAATTCACTGGTGATGTTTTGCCAAGTGTGCAGACATGACCGTGCAGTCATGTAAGGTCCAGATCGTTCACTGATAAACTTGCGTGCTGTGGTACGATTGATGGAATTCTCAAACTCATTATACTCCTGCCATAATATCTCTAAATTTTCCAAAGGCACGCACACTGCTCTTCTATAGATCCGACGAACATGATCCATCTTTTGTTGCTGCTCCCATGTGGATGATTCTGGACCAGATCGAATGAATGCAAGATACTCTGACCAAATCGAGCCACTTTCTGGATCGAATCCGACATTGGAAATCACGAACTCAAACGCTTGAGCTATTGTATTCCTAGCTTCTTGGCCGTGGGTAGCAATGTTATTCACTCGCCGCACATATGATAAATAATGAGACCACAAACGCACATCCAGTACCTGCATCAAGCATCGTGAAAAAATCTGTTCAACCTTTAAAAACTCGCTTAAAGATAACTCTAGGTCAATATATTCAACCCATTTTGCAGCGGCATAGGGAAATACTTTAAGAAACTTTTCATACGTCGCTAATAGCTCTTCTTGTTTTTCTTTCTTGCGTAACTCTTTCATTAATCCTAACCATGGAACACTATTTCTAGGTTCTGCACTTATTTGATCTTCATATAGACCAATAACGTCCTGCGGAAGTCGCCGTTTCCGATGGCTTCCTAATGTCAAAGCCTGAGCTTTGGAGAGAAATGACAATGAATTCCCTTGGGGACCTGGTGAATTCAGCTGAATTTCTGGAGCCTGCAGTTTACTTTCACTGAGACCACTTCTTTCATTGGCACTTTCTTTATCGTCTTGATTCCCATTTTTCTCCCCATTTTCTCGCCCACCTGCAGATGAGCTCTTAGAATCCTTAGCCCCAGCTAAACTTGCATGCTCCTCAGACTCTGTACTTCTCTCTGCAGTTGTAGCCTCATTCTTTGATTTCTCCGCCATAGTGGGCGAGTCCTCGGCTGAACTTGTCTTTTGCTTCTGGGATCCATCTATCGATGTATTTTTATCCTTTTCTTCAATCTTCACTTCCATAAGAGTTTGATCAACATTACTTGATATCTGTAAAGTCGATGCGTTTGTGTGGATATCAT
Organism: Trigonopsis variabilis; assembly: GCA_003707065.3. Classification (NCBI taxonomy): domain Eukaryota; kingdom Fungi; phylum Ascomycota; class Trigonopsidomycetes; order Trigonopsidales; family Trigonopsidaceae; genus Trigonopsis; species Trigonopsis variabilis. Next base: position 144,323 of record PPXM03000010.1, on the reverse strand, counting down.
CAGAGGTGGGCACTGTTTCTCTCCCCGCCTCTCTTGCACCTTGATCTGATGATCCGTTCAATTGATCACCCTTAGAGACTAAAGAAACTCCATCATTATCCTTCGTGGCCTCTGTTAAAGAAGACAGATCATCCTCAATGTCCGGTCCTGCCATTCTATGGTTTGGGCAAAGTACGACTTGAAGGAGCTTGCCTGGTAACTAGCAACCATTCACCTTTCGTGAAAACACATTGCAAAGGTCAAATCTCGGCCAATCTGAGAAGGTTGACTAAATATAATAAATTTTCTTAACATTACTTCGAGTATTCATTGTAGGAGATGGATCTCTAATTGCAGCCATCCTTGTGAGGATCTTCTAGAAGTATCTCTCTCGGCATAACTGATAGTTCTCTGATTCTTTCAGATTATTTACTATCGTTCCAGTCCTTTATTTATTTCTAGTCATTTGGCCTCTTTCTCCTTGTGCACAGTCATCAAAATACCACCACCAGCATCGGCGTTACATCCATCACTCAACTCAAAGTCAGACTTTTATTGAAGATTTCTCCCATGAGTCAGAAGACATTGCGACCGCCAAACGTGGACGAAATCTTAAACGGGCTTCAGCGGTACAGTCCTGACAGTGTTCAGACTCTGCAGGAATATGTGGCCCATCAATGCAATCATCGTGAATACGATTTATACGCGAATCTGGCTTTACTGAAACTTTATCAATTCAATCCTGATCATATTAAAGAAGATTCAGTTACTGATATTTTGGCAAAAGCTTTGACTGTGTTTCCCCAGGCAGATTTTTCGTTTTGTATGCACCTTCTACCAGTTAATGTGTTGAGCGAATTCAACCACAACTCAATGAGTGAAGCGGTCAAGAAGCTGAGTCATTTGAACGATCTACTTGAGGGAGCCGATTTCGACGCATTTTGGGATATCATCAGGCGAGAAGCTTATGCCGATTTAGTGGAAGGAATTGACGGGTTTAACGACGATATTCGGGCCGGTATAGCTAAAGCCATTATGATGACATTTCAAGAAATCGACGCGAAATCTTGTCAGGATTACATGAACATTGAAGAATCGGGCTTTAAAGACTTTGCTATATCTCAAGGTTGGACAATATCGGATGGTAGAATTCTAATTCCTATGAACAAAGATAATGAAACGAAGACAACCATCTCTAATGAAACTGTTAGATTGGAAAAGCTTGAAAAAATGATCCGTCGTGCCGCGGAACTCCGTTAGTCCTATACAAAGGGAACCAACGCATTGCCCGTGGAAGGAGGAACAATTGATTACGTTGTTTAGTCGTTTCATGTTCTGAAACTTTCCTTTATTATCTCTTCGCGTACTAAAGTCGTCAAGCTGATGGGGATTTATCAGACAGCCTCAATACTCGCAATATGTAACGCATTCTATAATCTAATATATTTATCTCCATGAACTTGTGATTAACACAGTTTTCCTCCTGAGTGGAATCAGCTCAAAACAAAAAAGACTTCACACGACGTCATGATCGGACACTCTGTCGGAGCCAAGATTGAACCGTTGTCAAGCAAGTTTCACTCAGACCCCACCTAACGCTTCATCATTATGAGTACTAAACATAACGTTTGCTTGATTGTTATTGGTGAGTCGAAATGGAGAGGCTGCGCAAAGGACAGAAGGACCATATATTATATTGGGTGTCGGGTTCAACTGAGATTCAGCAGTTGTGTGGTTCCGATCTGACATTTATAGACGGTTATGGAGTTGCTCCTAAGAAAGGAGTGAAAGGAAGTATGTATAAACCTAGGAAATATCTATTAACTGTTTCTAGATGCAATTGAAAATGCTGATACTCCAACGATGGATAAATTCGAAAGTCAGCCAGGAGAGTATACCTTGCTGCAAGCCTCATCATTAGCCGTTGGATTGCCTAAAGGATTAATGGGCAATTCCGAAGTCGGTCATTTAAATATCGGTGCTGGTCGTGTTGTTTGGCAGGATGTTGTACGGATCGATCAGGCGATTGAGAATAACACTTTTGCTCAAACACCTAACATCGTCAAAGCTTTTGACCATGCCAAGAAGACAAACGGTCGGCTTCATTTTCTTGGTCTCCTATCTGATGGCGGAGTTCATTCCCATCAAGACCATCTGTACGCGTTACTCCGGGCTGCGAAGGCTGCTGGGGTCCAGCACGTCTATATCCATGCCTTTGGAGACGGCCGAGATACTGATCCTAAGAGTTTGGTCAAATATGTTGAACAGTTATTCGAGAAAATCCAGCAAATCGGCATTGGAGAACTTGCCACAATCGTTGGTCGATATTACGCTATGGATCGCGATAAGAGATGGCCTCGTGTAGACGTGGCTCTCAAGAGCTTACTATATGGTGAAGGAGAGTCAAGCACGGACCCTATAGCTACAATTGAGGAACGTTATGCTCAAGGTGAAACTGATGAATTTCTTAAACCAATCATTGTTGATGGTGAAGAAGGTCGCATCAAGGAGCATGATTCACTCTTTTTCTTCAACTATCGATCGGATCGAATGAGGGAATTGACTCAGTTATTAGGTGTCGATTCTTCTCCTGTGGAGACCAAGATTCCCTCCGATCTTTATATCACAACTATGACCCAGTATAAACTCGAGTATCCTTTCCCGATCGCTTTCCCACCCCAGCATATGGGTAATGTTTTGGCTGAATGGCTCTCAAAGAAACACATCAAACAATGCCATGTGGCTGAAACTGAGAAATACGCCCATGTTACTTTCTTTTTTAACGGTGGAGTCGAGAAACAATTTGCTTTAGAAGATCGTGACATGATTCCTTCTCCAAGAGTTGCCACTTATGATAAAGACCCAAAAATGTCTCAACTGGGTGTCGCGAATAGAGTCGTTGAGCGGCTAGAAGAGCACAAATATCCCTTTGTCATGTGCAATTTGGCTGCCCCTGATATGGTTGGTCATACTGGTGTCTACGATGCTGCAGTCGTGGCTGTCTCTTATTGCGATAAATCCATCAAAGAAATTTATGACGGATGTGTCAAAAACAATTACATTCTTATGATCACTGCCGATCATGGAAATGCTGAAGAGATGATCACTCCCGATGGAAAGCCGAAGACATCTCATACTACCAATCCCGTGCCTTTTGTAATGTCCAATGCTCCCAAAGGGTGGAAATTAGCCAACCATGAAGGAGCTCTTGCTGACGTTGCTCCTACTGTTCTTGCTGCTTTGGGCGTGGACCAACCTGAAGAAATGTCTGGTCGGTCGCTTCTTCTGGAGGCTTGAGGCGCTGTTCTTGTAAGACTTTGAAGACGCGTATATAGATTCCCATCGATTTTCAGACACACATGTAGATCTCAAATTTGGTCGTATCTGATGTTCCAGCCGCGCGATTCGAGTCGTACCAATTTGGAAAAACCCAGTGTCAGCACAATAGAATTGCGAGCCTCCCTGAAAGCACGATTCGGTGATATGAGTGAAAAGGACATATATGTTACCAAGGCAAGACCTAGTTGGAATCTAATCTAACCCTAGGTCTTTTCAGAAGTCCGTGATATGCTCGGAGAAGGCCCTAACTATGACGGCCGCAACAATACTTTAAACTGGGTCGATATCATTGGAGGAATTATACATGTGGTTTATCTTGGAGAGGACGAATTAGATTCAAAGGAATGTGCTCATTATCGATATTTTATTGATGACATGCCGGGGGTCATTGGATTGACGAAGGAGACCGGAGTATTTGTTGTGGGTGTTAAAACTGGTTTCGCGTTATTAGATACTAGAAATTTAGATGGGAAAAAGAATGAGTTGGGCATCATAGATGTCAAGGCCAAGTTGGATACATTAGCAACTGTTTACACGGATAACGAAGAGTACGGACAGGATATGAGGATGAATGACGGGAAAGTTGATCCTTGGGGACGATTTATTGCTGGAACTATGGCCGTAGATGAAAGCAAAGGGAAAGACAAGGGTCACATTTTCAGACTAGATGTTGAGGGTGACAGGAAGGGGACGACGGTCATAACTGATAAATTCACTGTCCCTAACGGAATTGATTGGTCTCCCGATAGAAAGAAAGTCTACTACGCAGATTCAGCCTTGAACAGGATCTTTGTTGCAGATTATGATGGCAAAACGGGTTTCTTTGATGATTCTAATCGGCGTGAGTATATAAGAACCGAAGAAGTTCCGGACGGGTTCACCATAACAGATGACGGACATCTTTGGGCTGCCTTTTGGGATAGTAATAAGGTCGTGCGATTTGATGAAAGCGGTAAAGCAATAACCACTTATCATTTTCCAGCAGCAAAGGTTACATGCCCTGTTTTTGGAGGGCGTGATCGAGATATTATGTATGTCACAAGTGCATATAGGGACCATCTCGAATACCCTGCTATCCAGGTCGATGTTTTCATGGAAGATCAAGGCGGCAAGGTCTTTGCTGTGCGCCTTCCTGGAGTCAAAGGAAGGCCTTCTAATATCTGGGAAGGAGCCGTATATGGCAAGTAAATTGCTTGGCTTGAAGATATTGATCATTGTTTGTCATCGGCGGTCTTGTGGAGCTCAAGTACTCTTTGAATGAATTCCTCCACCTCGACATTTTGCTCCTTTCCGCCGGGTCGTAGTTGCCGCAACTTATTCAAAGCCATCAATTGACGACCTTCCGAGCTAAACTCTCCAGAAAATGTAGAACTTGAAGCCAGTTCAAGTGCTTGACTCAAATGATGTTGAAGTGAAGGACTGGTCAGAGCACTAAGTATAACTTGATCATTCAGGAGCTTTTCTTCAAAACCCGGTTGAATCTCATTAGGATATGTTTTCTCAGAGCTCCCAGACCACTGTTGAAATTGAGAAGCTGGTTCATGGTCGATCTGATCCAGCTTTGCATGTGTTTCGTTTTTAAAACAACTTAGAGAACAGCTCAAAAGTAAATACGTATTTTTCAACTAACTTACTATCTGATCTGACATTTAGGGCATTTATATTTACCTTGTGCACTTTGACAAATCTGACAGAGAGCAGACATTGTAACGGTGAGGAATTTATCAATAAGGCTGAACGTTATTCTTCACGACTTTTAATCTTGAATCATGCCTGATACAGAATCTGGCTACGATGATCATCCACGATTATACAGAGAACAAAATCGATGGTCCGAAGGTCGTACCGCGCAGCAATCTAGAGATTGGAAATGGAGAGATGCTCAACCGAGATCAAGCCGTGAGCGATCAAGATCCCCGAGAAGACAGCCATCATCTGACAATGATAGAAAACACGATAGAACTCGTTGGTCGAGATCTCCTGAATGGAAATTGGGGCCGATGAAAGGTTATAGGGAACCACCAAAGGAACCTAAGCAAGAGCCAAGCTATACCCCTTCAGGATTATTAGCAGTCGACATTAACACCAAAAGAGGGGCTTTACTTCATTACAGAGAACCATCGGATGGAAGACAGCCTAAAAAAACATACAAGCTGTTCATTTTTATCAAAACGGTATTAGAGGAGGACATCCCTTTGGGAGAGCGAAACTTTTATCTGATAGGGCGGGACCATCAGGTCTGTGATATCTTTATCGATGATCCCTCTTGTTCAAAGCAACACGCCGTCATCCAATTTCGAGAGCAACGGCGAAAAAACGAGTTTGGAGATTTGACCAAGTCCGTTAGACCTTGTCTTTATGATCTTTCTACAAATGGAACTATATTGAACGGCTTAAGAGTTCCCAAAAATCGCTACCTCTTGCTTAAAAATGGAGACATGATCCAATTCGCCAATTCAGACCGCGAATATATTTTCATGGAACAAGATTGAAGGGTTTTAAACAAGGCAAAGCTCAAGCAAAACGCCAACTTATGGTACTAATGGGTTGAGAATATCAAAGGAATTTAAATAGTATGTCCCAAGAGACAGAAAAGCTCGTTGAAAGAGTGCAATTAGCTGTATGCAAAAATTTCGGGAAAGAAAGTTGCACTATTCAATTTTCTCCGTCTGATCAGGATGCAGCCTGTCTTGACATTGTTGCGGTCCTGTAGCATTCTTAGAAAGACTGTGGTACTGACAAGTCCACCAGAACGCCTCTGATTTGCGTTCAGAGGAGGCTGATGAATGATCGAATTCTGTGCAATGACGCGACATCTCGCTTCTTAAGATGTATTCATGAAAAATTCGTCTAGGTATTTATAAAGTTGCCCTATTCAGACCTGCTTGTTCTAAGGCTGCTTCTTGCTGCCTTCGGTCGCTACAACCGAACTCGACATGCTCGACATGCAATACCACTGGCAAAATGAATTCTCCACTTAACTGAGAGTTTAGGTGCTATAAATTACAGCATATTGTCACCATCACCTTCTTCTCTGAGATTCAGAGAAAAGGCCCTGTTCCATGCTTCACGGTACTGAAACATTCATCAGCTGTAACAGTCATTTTGGTCGTTACCCTCTTGTAAACAGAACGAATCTCATTGACCCAGGCACAGTCAGGCGGGCTTAATAAATGAGCCAGTCGGATAATACATGCCGTTCTGCTGGTCGATCATCATCTCAATCATCATCTTGGACGTTGTTCAGGGCTGAAGAGTCCGAGGACGCACCAGTTGCCTTACTGCCCTTACCGCGACTGTCATCACCTTCCGACGAAATGTCGGATGCTCTACTTGACAAGATAGATAAGGTAACATACTGGGACTACAAGGCAATGTCTAAAGCTAGATATCCCCAGCGTCCTCTGAAAGCGACAGATTGTCTGCTGTCGGTTCGACGAGAAGAGGACAGCGCCGATACGAAAGTGGGAAGGACGCAAACAGTAAAGGCGACAATTCTAATACTGACGTGTTTCAAGATACCATTGATTCAGCTCATGAGAATCTGTTCGCAGATGAGACCTTCAACGGACAGAAATATCCTAGCTTAGAGCCGTCTGTCGCGTCAAATTTATTTGATCTCACCAACGAGAGTATCGAATCAAAAGGGTTGGACCCAGGATTAGCTGATACTGATACAAGTAAGGGAGAGGCGTGGACTCTCCCTCTAGGAGGTGGGGCGGATTATAACACTTCCGTTCTTCATTCCTATCGTGACCATTGTTCCCACTTAGAAACACCTTCACAGCCAAGTTCTCCAGCGAATGCTTCATCATTGACTAGAGAAAGAGCATTGGAAATAACATGTTCGGAAAGAAATGGCTCCGGATCTCATGAAGTCTTGCGTAATTCAGATGACGACTTCACTCCCGGTCTTAAAGCTGGCAATACTTCAATTAGTGGCGCTATCTCTCATAACTTGAATGAGACCTATCCATCAACGAGTGATGCTAGTTTAGAACGTCACGAAACCATATCTTCTATCGGTGAATTCAATATATGGTCCACTGATATATCTCGAAACCCTTCAACTTACAACGAATTACAAGAAAATACTGAGGCAGGCACTCCCCCAACCCAGTTCTCCCAGTCATCTACCACCAACATAAAACATGAGTTGGGGTCGGATTATCTAGCCTGCAGTGAGGATCGCACTGAGAACACTCCTGAGGATTCCTTCAATGATCGTGGCGAATCCCGAGATGCTCAAGATAAATCAAAAGCCAAAGCCGATAAGACCGCTTTGGACGACGAAACGTGTGAAAAAGAGGATGAAAAAGAAAATCACAGCACTCTAGGACGATCGCCGGCGCGTTCTCCTCATCCTGACTTTGAGAAAGAAAGAAACCCTTTGCCTTATGGGACCAGGCCTGAGGGAAACGTGCAGGTGATCTCAGAGAAAAATGTTGAACCCTCATTTGAGGGATCTTTCTCTGAGGAATCAGATTCTGGTGATCTTGGTGAATTTCTTCCTACTGATAAGGGGTCCTCTACTACTGAGGAAGCGGCTCCTATGCAAATATCTATGGAAGTGCCACAGAAAGATGTTCCTGATGGAGGGACATTTAGAACAGGCCCTGAAGAGATTCGTTTGAACTACGTGCTTAAACGGCGGAACGATGTGTCCCACACAAAAAGGAGCTTAGAAGAAGCACCAGCAACGACTAGTGACTGTAGGCTTTCTCCAAAAGAAGCGTTAACAGCAGCTAAGGTTTTCGTGCCATTCGATATGTCAAAATTCGGTACAGATAACCAGGATCCGGTATCTGACCTATCCTTGAGCCTCAGTGATACACAACTAGAAGTGCTTGCGTCCCCCTTTTATCAACAGGCCACTGGTCAAGATCAAGTGGTTGATGCGTCATTGGAGTCTAGTTTCCATGCGAGTGAAGCATCTTTGACCAGTGTTGAGAATGCTGGGAATAATAGACACTCTGGCAACATTAAGGATGATGATATCTTAGTCAAAAGCGTGCGACCGTGGAGCAGCCAACCATCTAGCATCTTCAAGACTCCAGTAGTCATGCGGTCTAAAACGCAGCCGAGTAAAGGAGGATTGAATAAGGACATTCCTTTACTTGTACCTGACACCATGATAACTCCAAGACCCTTGACAATTCCCGTCTCGCCTAACGAACGAAAGCTGATGTTTACGCATTTGCCCTCTCCCTCTAAAACTGAAGGCAAACCTATGACGCTGAATGAACAGCAAAGTCTAGTCAAAAAGCTACAGAACGACAACTGGGGTCTGAGATTAAAAATCTATTTTCTGGAACGCCATTTAGGTAACCAAGCTGAGGGTAAAGATAATTTCAAGACGATGGATGGATTCATTGATGAGGTTACCGACTTGAGAAGGAAGCTTAACAGCAAAATTCGGGAACAGAATTCTAAAGAACAAGAATATGAAGCCAGGATTGAGCAGTTGGAGAAAGAGCTTGAGGGAGGAAGGAAAAAGGTCAAGACTGTGGAAAAAGAACTGACAAGGGAGAAAAGGAAGAATGAGGATATGAGAAATCGATTGGATTCAACCTGTGCAATGAGTGGGGGACGAGCCAGTCGGCTACCATCGCGATCGTCTAATACTAGTATAGCATCTCGGGGGTTGAGGTCAGTCAATGCAGGTTGCGAAACGGATAAGAACTGGCGGATAGATCAAGATGAAGAACTCCAAGAACTTTACAGTGAGATTCAGGAACGTGGCCTAGCACTCCACCAGGCTGAGATTCGAGAGCAGGGATTATTGGAAGAAATTAAGGCACTAGAGGAACGAATTATTGATCTAAATGTCCTGGTAGATCAAGAAAATAGGAAGAATGGTCAAAATAAAGAAGGAGCTATGGTCTCTCTGCGAGAGTATCGAGAGTTAGAAGACCGCTATGTGGTTGATACAGCCATCCTTGAAGGAGAAATTCAAAACTTGGAGGACGATAAGCTAGAGATAATGAATGATCTGAGACAGGCAGTTGAGGATTTGGAGATTATGACTACTCGATACAATGAGGCTGACATAAGCATGGAACAGGGAAAAGTCGACGAGCTAAGTTATATAGTTGAAGCTTTACAAGGCGAATTAAGGCTAGCAAAACGTCAATGTGAAGAGCTTGAACGCTTGTTATTTGACAAAGAAACAGCTTATTATGAGCTGTCGGATGCTTATGTTGAGGAGAAAGAGAATCTAAGATATGCTCTCACTACAAAAGATAACGAACTGGAAGACATAAAAAATAAGCTCAGAGGGATCAAAGATGAGATGAGCGAGAAAGAACAGGACGCTCGGGGATCTAGAATGGCTTTACTCAAAGTCCAAGGTGAAACTCAAGGCTACAAGAAGACGATTCAAACCCTTGAAACGAATCTGATGGAAGTTGGATCAACACTGTCGGCGACAAAATTGCAATTGGAAGCAAAGGAAAAGGAGTGTCAGCAGTTGCTACAACCCTCCTCATGCTCTTCTGATGTGACTCTGAAAATCAAATCTTTACTTGGCCTCTCTAAAGAAGATCAAATTCTTGAGTCTATTTATTCTCTTGTCAAGTCTAGGAATGTGTTAGAGTCTGAGCTCACCAAACTTTCTCATACACTTCGCGAAGCTCGTCAAGATCTCGTTGACAAATCGGCTGTTATCACATCCATGGTAAGCAGTACTTTTCTCTGACTAACACACAGAAATCCGAAATAGAGCGTCTCCATAAAAATCATCGCTCTTCCCAATCTATTAAATCAGTAACCTTGGAACAAAGTATTGCCGAAGCAGTCGAGGAACGTAACTGCCTTCTTGCCGAAATTATTGATAAGCTAGCTCCAATCATGAGCTCAAAATGGACTGAAGAGTGCAAGAAAATAAGTAAAGACGACTTGAAGAGCTGCCGCTCCAAATTGCTCGGAGCACTAGATGGCTTTTCTAACCGCTTAAAGAATTTTGAAAGCCGGTGCATCGAGATAAATCAGGAAGTCGAACAAATGCAAGCATACTTCACCAAAGAACTTGATAAAAAGTCTTCTCGAATCGGGGAATTGGCTATCAAAGTCTCGAGTGACGACAGTCGCACAGGCCAAGCCCGTATGCGCACTGAGAACCGTCTTCTTAAGGCGGAGCTAGATAACATTCAGAAGGAAAAACCATTGAACGAGTTCACTCACTCATCGTTATCGGCTTCAGTATCGATGGAGGACAACACTATCGTTCGACTCAGATTACGATTGAAAGAACTCGAGAGACGGCATAAAGAGGAAAGAGAGGCTCGAATCCGAGAACATAAAAGTGCTGCTGACCGATTGAAAGAATCATTAGCGGAGAATCAGAATCTTCGCAAGGAGTTGGAGAGGAAGGCTGCAAGGACGCGGCAAAGGGTGCAGGCGTCATCGGAAGGGAAGAAATAATGATCTTGTTCCTTAAATAATGAGGCTGTTTTTTCTTTGCTGATACGTATAAATACGTCCTAATTTCTTAGATACGTTTATCTTACACATTCTTTTATACAGTCACCGTATACTAGGCAGGGGAGGAGGCCTGCCATCTTCTAATGCCTGCCATTGCTCCTTAGCTTTTACATATGTCGCCTTTAATTTTCGGATCTTCTTTGCGAGAGAAGCAATCTTCTTGCCTTTTATACCTCTAGCCAGCTCGTCAGCCAGCAGACGACAGTGACAGTCAAGTTTTCCTTTTATAGCGTAAGTCGTACCAAAAATTTGTTGTTTAAGTCTCCGCATCGCTACTTGTTTTGAGAAATTCGAAGCAAACCGAGAGTAGCGACGGATCTCGCATGAGGACGGGAAATGAGAGAATTTTTGGACATCGGCCGAGTCAGCATCCCGTGGAAGGAAGCGGAGCTCGTTCCATTCAGGATGACAATGGTAGAGCAGGGCAAGAAGAGGCAGAGAAGGCTCTTGACCAAGACGGGCCATCCAGGGCACAATTTGCCGAAGCCGGTCAGTATAACCTGCCGAGCGAAGGAAAACGGCGTACACAAACCAAAGACGCTGAGAGGGGATCAGTCGCTTGGGAGACTTACCTTCACCCTGCACAAGAGGGAGACCAGTCGAAGTTGACACGGCTTGGGTAGGGGGAGACTCTGCGACCCACTGTTCGAAGGCTAAAGCTGCATACTGACATGCATAAAATTGTCCCCATTTGAGTTTAGGATCTGAGGCAGCGGTTAACAGTATTTGTAGAGTGAATTCGGTCGGCTCCATGCCTTCAGAGATCAGCTGACGATAAATGTCCCAGACTTTCCACGGTCTCCACCTGGCCTCCAAGTCTAGAAGAGCATTAAAGACGGAGATGGAGCGGAAAGAGGCACTTATTGCACTAAACACCATATAAGCGTCATTAATAGCGCCCAGTGAAGCCATTTTCCTAATAAAGATATGAATGAGACGATCATCTTGGAATAGAGTCAAAGAAGTTTCTGAAAAATGGCCAATAAGTCTGTAACAATCGGATGGAGTTGACGAATGACCTAGTAGAAGAGATGCCAGACGGAGAGAAATAGTGAAATTGGAAACAAGTATGGATTCGAGAGCGAAGGAGAAGATCTTGCGGCTGAGAGACTTGCGCTTTTGCAGACATGCCAGAAAGCAGTAATAGAAATTGGCAGTTATATGAGGCCTCGTTAAAAGTTCTCTGAATTTGGTGGTCATGGAGACAGGAGACTGAGCTTTGAGAAGCTCAAGACATTCCAGGTAATCGATGTCGAGGGGAACGAAGTCGATTTGGAGAGCCTTCCAAGCTCTGAAAGCTTCATCATCAAGGACAAGAGCAGCCAGAGGTCGAAGAAGAGGATCAGCTGAAGCGTCTCCAAAACCATGACGGTAGTAGTTGGATATGATATTATGGCGCTGCTCATGATCCATATTACTGAAAAAGAAAAGGACGGCCAAATAGCTTCTCTGATTCAAGAAGATAGAATGAGAGAGCATGAAGCGGATAATGATGAGAATAGCTTTGCCGATATCCCGTTCTTGGCCACATGAAAAGCTAAGCTTTAACATTGAGAGCTTAAATATGAGTAGATTGAGGTGATTCCGATGAGACTTCTGGAATTCCGGCCGGCGAAGGCACGTTTCAATCAAGCCAGGTAGTTCTCGAGTATTGACAATTGAACAAAGATAGATCATACGATATAGAATTGCCCAGAGAGATTTCCATGAGTAAGAACTGATATAGCCATGAGAAGACAAAAGAGATATGAGAGCGTTTAATTCGGATCTAGTCATGGGCTGCCGGAATGAAGTGAAAAAGAATAGGAAGTCCGGCCAAAGAGAACTTTTCATACACTTAATCGCATCAGAAAGGTTATCAGATGTAACACAACATGCCCAAGCTTTCATATCATCCATCCGGATATCCTTTTGTTTGAATATATAGAAGGCAAGCGTGCTTCTCGCAGAAGTCATCGATAATTTTGGATCTCCTTGTATAGATGGACAATTTAAATCAATGAGCCGTGAAGTGCTGCGTTGTATACGTATATAAAGCAGCAAGGTAAACTCTGCAATAATATATCTAGAAGAGTTGAAGATATTATTAGTATTTTTCAGAATAAGAGAGGGCGTCTTAGGGTCTAAATACTTCCCAAAGTAGTCAAATAGGCGAACAGCTCGAGTGTTGCCTGAATGATCTTGAACTCGAGGAGCACGAGCTATAAGGTTGCCTTTGGGACCACAGAAAAAGCTCATTTCTTGGCTCCCTGTGACTCTGTTATACATAAGCTGTTGCCTCACATCATCATTAGTATTATGTGAGGTAGTATTAAGACCATCAAACTTGCTTTGGCTCTGTTGAAAATTAAGGCAGTGGACAGTGTGCACTAGTCTGGAGAGTGCCAAGGGAATAAATATTGAAGATGGAGGAGTATAAGACGGAAATAAATAGCTCGTATTATATTCAAGTCTCGATCTCTTGAAAACAGTCCAGGCATTGCTCATTCTTTGTCCATATCGGCAAAAAGAAAAAGGAACCTTGTAATGATGGTAGCAATACCCTTGTGTGGAAACGCAATCTTGGAGAGCACAACAGCGTTTAGGTGAGACAGCGTAAGTCATGAAGGGTATCTCTGAGGAGCCAAATCAGTCTTGAACTTTTTATGTCATTGTCATATTTCTCGCAACAATTTTAATTGTTTTCTCTGATACTTTTGAGAGAATCGTCGAACATTTATGGGACCAACAGGTTTCTCTCTAGCATGTGTAGCAAGGAAGTCGATACTGTGCTCACCACTAAAAAGAACTGTTGTCTTGAAGATATGGCATCGCAGATTCTTCCTTTGGGTAAGACTAACCTATTCGATGAAAGACTGATTATAGAACTCGTGGATAAATGTATCGGATCGTCTGTGTGGATTGTTATGAAGCGCGAAAAAGGTACAGGTTGGGGTTACCCACAATTAATGAAATTAACAAGAAAGAATTTAGTGGGACTCTGGTTGGTTTTGACGATTTTGTTAGTAAGTTGTACGCAGAAGCTATATGACTGACTTGCATTAGATGTGGTATTAGAGGATGTCACTGAATAGTATGAGGATGCGGTAATGATGACCACTAATGGATCAGTAATGCTGATGGAACTCAGAACAAATTACCCAAGATACTTCTTAATGGCTCCAATATATGCATGGTAAGTCACGGGATGTTGGACGCTTCTAAGTCTAAGCTCATTCCTGGTGGTGAAGGACCTTCCACTGAATAAGGTCTATTTTGATATCAACCATAGAGAAATGATAAGTGTATTTTAGAGCATATTGAATGATACGAATTATTTTTCTCAAGGGTCAACAACTCTCGCCAAGACATAGGCTAGATTGAGCTGAATTGGAGGACATTGGTAAGATGAAAGGATATACAAATTATAGACATGAGAGCTTTAAATATCTCACACTATCTCGCTTGGCTAAGTAATCCAATCTATTGAACTACGATTTCTCATTTAGTAGTGGCATGAAAGAAAATCAAGCACAGGGTATCGCTCAATGAACGGAACAAGCTGGGTTTAGACATATATAAGTACATTTTATTCGATTGATCTAGTAATACTCAAGCTAAGGAGTCTCCTAGCCTAAGTACAAGCCAACCTGACAGTTTTAAAAGTCTTGCCAGTTAATCTCCCGGAAGGACTTGCAATAGCTTCTCTTTCGAGAAATCTCCCGTAGTTTGTACTTACGGGCTTTACTAGAATCTAATCTCGCGCTCGTGAGTTGCGACCTTTCTCCTCAGAGTTGGCGAGTGGTAGTCTTGTTCTTACCTGACGTCTCCACCTCTTGCAATCGAGCTCACGAGCTACTTCACATTTAACTTGATAGGATGCAATGTCGATATCATTATCAGCGTATAATCCGAAATATTCGACAGGCTAGTACTAAAGCTTCATTTGAACCGGAACTACACTGCGGTCTAGAGATTCACGCTCAGCTATTAACTCGAAATAAACTCTTCAGTGGTATGCTACGATTAAACATTTTTACTTAACTAAGGTTCATCAATTAGCCTGAGTGACCGACCCAATAGTCATGTCTCCCCGTTTGACGCCGCCATTCCTGGAACTCACCCTTTACTGAACTTCAAAGCACTCCACCTTGCCATCGCTGCTGGACTCGCTCTAAATTGTCAAATCAACTCTGTGACAAGTTTTGATCGAAAACATTATTTTTATCCTGATCAACCTGCGGGATATCAAATCACTCAATACGAGCGTGCGTGATGACGCTTGATTATTACTAATCCTTAGGTCCAGTAGCGAAAAATGGGTATTTAAACTTGTTGGCGCAGGATGGCTTCAAAGAGCCAAAGAGAGTCACCATTTCTCATGTACAGATTGAGCAAGATACTGGGAAGAGCATCTACGAAGATCAACTGACGGCCACTACCTTTGTGAAACGAAACCAAATACATTCAGGAAATGATATAAGCATAGGATTGATTGATCTTAATCGTTCGAATGCGCCTTTAATCGAGATAGTTACTGCCCCAGAGATGACTAGTGCTCAAGAAGCGGTTGCTTTTGTCAAAAAGCTTCAGCAATTACTACGCTATCTGAAAGTATGCTCGGGGGAATTAGAAACAGGAGCAATGAGAGTCGACGTTAACGTTTCTTGTGGGTTAGGCCCTAGGTGCGAGATCAAGAATCTAGCCAACACATCCTCCATTTCAGCGGCAATAAAGTATGAATTTGAAAGACAGCGCCAGCTTGCTGGGTTAGGAAAGGAAATAATGAGCGAAACTAGAGGTTGGGATGGATCAAAGACTTATTCTCTACGGTCAAAAGAACTTGGCCATGATTATCGCTACATAGGCGACCCGGAAATTTCTGTTTATAGAATCCCTTCTGAAATTATTCGGCATATTGATCAAGGACTCCCGAGACCATTTCCGGAAGATGTATTGAAGATGCTATTAAGTGAACCATACAGGCTGAAACACGAAAATGCCAACACTATGATGTCTTATCCTGGGTTAACAACTCTTTTTCTCAAGACTTATTCGATAGTGGCTAAATCTGAAGGGGGAAAACCCAAGACAGTCGCTAATTGGCTAGTGAATGATTTTTTGGGCACCCTATCTCTTCTTGATTCGCCTTGGGACCCATCCGAAGTGCGCCCAACTGCTTTTGCTGATTTTGTCCTTGCAATAAATCGGCAGAAAATTACTGGCCCAGCCGCCAAGATGCTTTTAAAACATCTAGTATCTAGTCCGGAAGACTGGAACAGTCCAATATCTCAATTGATCGAAGAGTTTGGCTTGGAAAGTGGAAACGCGGAAGACCAAGATATGTTGGATCAAATTTGCCAGAGGATAATACACGATTATCCCGATGATGTTGAGAAAGTCAGGTCTGGCCGAGTGCCTAATGTAATCAACTTTCTCATGGGAAAGGTAATCCGAGAGAGTCAGGGAAAGTTCTTCCCAAACGAGGTTCGAGAGAAGCTTCAAAAGATAATCAAAAGGATGTAAATACGAACACAAGGTCTATTGTTTTAGTGATAAAAATTAAACTAACTTACGGTTATTGTACATTTTTCATGCTTCTAGATGTTTCCAAAGGTGTCTCCTTTTCGAACAGGGCGACTTCCCAAGAACTAGATTGTTCTTCAGCATTATCCAGAGCACCTCTTGTAGAACCCCGACTGCCCTGATAATCTTTAAATGATAATAGGTATAAGCAAGGCCCATTAGCAATGCATACAATTCCAGACTCTTCCGATAAAGCCAAAGGGCCCATTTCAGAGCAAGGAAATTCGAAAGAATAGCTCGATCCTTCTTCAATATCTTGACTTAAATCGTATAGAATGATCCCATCTCGATTCGAGCTGGCAACGATAGTCTGGCCCACCGCTACCCTTGATTCCGCAGTGAAGCCAAACAGATGCATGTTTTTGGCTGGATTTGTATAACCGCAACCTCCTTTTAAGTCATTGAGCTGCCATTCTTCCCACCATCCTGGCCCAACTGCTCTTAGGCTATTATTGCTGTAAGCTAGACCTAGAACACTCCTCCTCGAGGCATCGCTCCGTATGCCGCTGAGAAAGCTAGACCGCTCAAATATGTCAACTGAAGAAGGAATGTCTACTCCGGAAAAAATTGTACAAAGGAAGGAGGCCTGATGAAGATCTAAAATCCGAATTTGACCTTGATCTTGAGCGACCGCGGCTCGATCGCTCGCGATCAATTCAACGCAAACTCCTGGGCTATTCAAACGAAGAGCTCGAGGCACTCCATGATTCCATATGATAACTAATCGGTCTGTTCCTGTAGAAACCACTGTGCCCTCGTCGGTCACTGCACAAGAACTGATCTGTCCTTGGTGGCCCGAATGACCTCCAAGACTGAGAACCTCATCATTGACATCTTCTAAATGGAACAGCCGTAAAGAGGAATCAGGATGACCAGTAACAAGATAACGCTTCCCTAGATAAATGTTCGTGGAAGTTAGCCCTATATGTAAAGCCCGAGCTTCAAGGTCCCAAGACCGGGGACTAGCGCTAACATGTGTTCCCGGTTCACTGCAGATCAATCCGAGTACCACCACACCCAATTCGTATCCATAGGCTAACGCTCTTCCTCCGGGCTGCCACGACAAGCATCCAATGACTTGACCAGTCGGGATTCGGAATCGGATTGGCACTTGCTGGTCACCGTGAGTGAATAACGACCCATGTAGACCTTGATGAGGAATATCTCCGGCGATAATCGTTGTGCTCATCAAGGTGGACAGTGTTTTAGCTCGCCTCCTCCGCGAGCTGCTACTGTTGTAATGCACGCGAGGAACCCACAAATAGAGCCTAGGCATATATTGTTTGCGGGCTTATATGTAGACTATTGTGCTGCTAGAAACAATTAAGAGTCACTATTGTAGTGTAATTCAATAATGGTCCTTGAGCGTGGATTACATAGTCCAGTTAGTTTATTTAGAGGGAATATTCCTTCCAAATAAGCAGGTTCAAAGGGCACTAGGCTTAGGAAAGTCTCGTACAAGACTCAACACCTATCCAAAGTGAAAAAGGACGAAAAAAAATGCGTCAGCCCGGAATCGAACCAGGGGCTCATCGATGGCAACGATGAATTTTACCACTAAACCACTGACGCTTTTCATTTGTATCGGAGAATATTATTTATCCATACACTACTCAAAAGTTATGTAAGAGGAAAATGCCATGCTTTTCTGAATACTTTCCATCCGGTTGGTGCGAAAATATGGCTACTCTACATGAAATCGTGAAAGTGCACGTATGGAATAGGTCCCGCGCAGTCATGTCAGGAGAGATCCTGATGCGGCCAACTGACAGCGGGCGCTTCGGCCTTTGGCCTCTACGCACGATCCTCGCCGGACCACGGATGCGATGATCACTCCTAGCTAGCCTAGCGAAGAGTTCTGAGCGTAGGCAGTGCAACTCAAGATCCTCGACATGCACTACATATCCATCCACCAATCCGTCTCTGTCTGTATCATGCGAATAGACGCCACGAAACTCGGTTTTACGCCTGGAACAGGTTTTCACATCTCCAAAGAGCCACGAACGCCTGATAGTGGGCCTCTACAATGCGAGCCGGGAGTGCTTGAATTCCTGGCCGAAAGCCCCATAAAAGTTGCCCCCGAGAAGGACTAAGACACATCACCAAGGCTTTGGCATGTCTGTCTAGAAAGCCAATAGATGCGTCATACATTAAGGATGACAACGGAAATATCATGAATCCAAATGCCGCGCCTGACATTTGGAGTCATCGAGACCCAATACTCACTGTACCATTGGGTGATGCTGAGTACATGCGCAAAGGCTGGCGGACATTAAATGAGGTCTTTTAGAAAGACGCAGATATGGGGGAAAATTGCGCATCTCAGTACTCTATACGAATTGAAGACAGTGGGCCGCTTTAACCCTGAATGGGTGACTTTGAACTCGTCTAAACATGGCATCCAGATGACCGCTTTACCCGCTTTTTTATATGTTCTCTCTATTTAACGTTATATACATTAATTAGTTTTGTCCAAGGGAAACGATCGTAGTACCAAGAAAAGCCCTTGGAGTTACATTATTTTATCGTATCTAAGAGGGAAAAAAACCTGCATCGAGGGCTACTCCTCGCGAAGTAGTTGAGTCCTCTCTTGTCTATATTCTCTCACGCTTTGTGGAGCATCATCCAGGCAGGACGGTTGACGTTCCGTTCTGGATGATACTTCGGTGTGTTTGACTCTCCAGGTAGATGGACGCTTGAAGCTGAGATGCGATCAGGCTCTGAGCCAAACTGTCGGTCCGAGAATCGACTCATCGGGAGAAAGACGAGTCACAGGCTGGTACCCGATCCGCAGGTGTCGTTTGACTCGACCACCTCTACACAGCTGCCAGCTGAGGGCGTCTGCTAAGACCTGGCTGGACCACTCGAAAACCACTGTATCAGCGTTAAAGCGGTCTCCTGTCTTGTTCACGCGCCTCTTTCCCTGATATATAAGGTCCCTCCTTTCTATTCTCCCTTAATCAACTTTAGTGCGTAAATAGTTAAATAAGCGAATATAATCCATGGTCATCATTTATGCCCATGCTCCCGAGCAATCCGAAATAGTGTAGTGGCTAGCACGGTCCGCTCTCACCGGGCAAACCGGGGTTCAATTCCCCGTTTCGGAGTTAATAACTCAGATTGCTTCAATTTATTTTATAATACGTATTTTTTTATATAATTAAATTTTTTGATCGTCGTGTTTTTGCAAGATATTTATTGGCTGCGATATTCAAGTTGATGATGTATTATACATTGTTTATAGCCTGGACATGAACGTCGCTGGTATATCTTGGAAAGTGATATCTTTGACATAACCAGGGCACTCTTTCTTTACTGCTTCTAAGGCTTCTTTGACCCGCTTGGAGTCCCAGTCGATTCGGGATTTGAGAACTGTAGAAATGAACGACAATGGGGTGTCCCAAAAGTCTTGTTTTAGCACGTTAGCTTCACTCACAATATCGTCAGGCGATTGGGCAACGAGAAGGCGGAGCATAGATTCTAAGGATTTGAAAAGACCTTGCACTAGTTGCCCATCAATGTAGGTCGAGAAAAAGCCGTAAAGTTTCTCTACATCGGAGTGAATTTGTTCCGGACAGCGAGAAGGGTCCAGGGTGACTTTTGAATTCTTTAGACAGGAGAAGTAGTGAACTAAGGTTTCATCCAAAAGATCTTCGATGAATATCTCAAACAGAAATGGGTTCAACTGAGACTTAAAATCGGTTGCATACTCAGCAAAAGTGTCGACTATTTGCCGCATGTATTTTGATCCATACCATTCTTTGGTGAATATTAACCTCTCGACCGGTATGAGATCGTTCATAATGATTCGAATTAGCTGAGTCACGCTCACTCTGGCCGTGCTAGCATAACCATCGACGGTGCGGTTCAAAGTATCTGTGATTGTAGCGACGTACTTCTTTGACAGAAGAGGCGCCAGTTTATTAATGATAAGTTCGACGTAATCTGCACCTCGGATTTGATCATTGGCAACCGCGATTAGGTATTCCTCAAGACCACCCAAACAGTTTTCCGGTGTTTCTACCAGAAGATTGACCTGCTTCTGCATCAGATTTTCCCATTCTTGCTGTCGGTTCTGAAGTAAGTCAGCAATATGATCGACCACTTGGGCTAAGATTCTAGCTTGACCGCTATCAAGAGCCAGATCGATTTGTTGGCTAATCATCTGGAAAAGTGTTATTGAGCTCTGCATACCAAGCAGACCGGCTTGGTCTGCATCCGGCGGGACGGACCTTTCGAGAAAATCTTTAACTTCTGAGCCCGAAATGTTGGTCACCCACTCATCGAGTTTCTTTATGATTAGATCACGATAATCATCTATCAAATTATCTAGTTTACCATCCAACAACGGAGGAGATAAGCGAGGGTCAGTTTTCTGGATTCCAAAATCTTTCTTCATGGTCTCATAATAAGACCGGACCCAGTCAACAACTTTTAATAGAGAAGCTGCTTCCGGCTCCTGTTTAATAATGGAGTTGAGCAGATCATTTAAGTCCTTATGATAAAAATTGACGAATCTGCCAAATATATCCCATTCTGGTGGAACTGCAGATACCAACTCAGCTTGGCAAAGAGCCAAATCATTATAGATCCAGTCAAGATTTTCCAACAAAGTGGCAAAGTCATCGGGGTCAAAGGAAGACATACAATTTTCGAATAAAGAACGGATAGAGCGTTGAACAACTTCAAAATATCGCTCGAGATATCGAAGAGGTTTCCGAGGCGAAGGCTTGATATTTGCATTTTGCGCAGAAGCATCTAGTAAACTTTGCGCTTGAACGTCCGCTTTATTTTCGATGTAGATGATCTTGGATATTCGAACCACCAAGCCCTTATTGTCATCCCGAATGATTTCGAGCAAATTTTCGACCATCTCAAAAAGAACATTATCGAACTCTACCAGCGTCTCATCAAGTGGTTTCAGATAATCTTTCAGCGTTTGCAATATTGGACCCGATCCAGTTGAACGCTGAGCATCAAATATAACCTCGTCGTGAAAGTCCCGTAGCTTGCTCAACTCGTAATGAATCGGTAGCAAGTTCTCCATCTTTGAGTTTAATTCAAATGGGCTATCTTCTGCCATCATCCGATGAATATCATCCAACTTTTCATGTAATGTTTCAAACATCTCGACCAGCCGTTTTGTGGCTGCAAAATTATTATAAACTTGCGAGACCTGAGGTCAACATAACCAACATACTTCTCTTCTGTACCTTCGATATCTTAGGGAAATCACCCACTATCGACTGGGCTTCGTAGCATAGCCGATCAATCTATCAATTAGTCCGCTTCTTTTTACTGATTTACCTTGATCATTTCTTCCCTTATAGAACTCATGATAAATCGTGAGTTCTGCAGATTGCTCAATCCCGCCTAAGAATCAATCTCACTGTTGATATAAGGTATCCTACACTCATTGAATCCACTTGATTCTGTACCGCAGCCTTTAATTGAATATCAATAGCAGCCCTTTCATTGGTAAATCGAGTCCGCCATTGCGTCGTTTTGGCTATATCCTTTGAATTAGCGCTTCCTGAGTTCTCTCTTTACATCGCTGTGGCGAAATATCTCACAAATCCTTTTTTATTAATTCCAGCTTCATTCTTTTGTCTTACCGAGCCACCGCACTGTCCGTAGTCTCAGTGGATTGGGACATAATGTGAAAAGTTGGATTGTTACACAGATACTTATTCCTTTCATTATGGCCCAGCTTTCGCCAGTCATTTCGCCAGTCATTTCAGTGCAAGCTCTTTAAAAATTATATTAGAAGTAATCATTAAATATGTACGAAAAAAGTTAGTTAGCTTTTGGTGTTCTCCTGGAAAATTTCTTTTAAAAAGGAGCAGACATCCCTAAAAATCCATGGGAAGAAAGTCAGCCTTGGAGACATCGATGCATGCCTGTGAGTATGTATTCTTACTCAATAGTTGATTTAACCAATAACTTGGAAAGAAGGAAAAGAAAAAGCTGCAGTGATTATCTGATCGATATAATAACTCTCGGAATCTGTCTAGATAATCATAGCACGTCATACAACACTCTTTATCGTCCGCAATATGCCCAATGAGTGATATCCATGGCCCTATCATCATAAGGGCATTTTAAAGAGGCTCAGCGTGACAGTGAGAGAGCATTTGAGATAGATTTGAGATGGGCCAGAGACAGAGGAGCTTTTCATAATGCAACGCTGGCACGTAGGAGAAAGCTTATTCGTTTCACAGCATGATACTTTTTTAATCGGCTTCTCTATAGACGATCGTCCTCAATCTCATCATCATAGTTTCGAACAACTATGATTAGCAAAACCCATGGAGTTCATGGTTTTGCTTATTTCACATCACAGGTATCTGAAAAGAGATTGCATTTTTTGTCGGAGACCTTATTTTGCAGGAGCTTTCAGGTGACTATTTCTCAATAGGAATAAAATTCCCAATAATACAGGAAGGACTGGCGTTAGTCAAGCTCAGCCGATGAAAATTACTGACATATTGTAGCGATCTCTTCTAATAGTGAAACTGAAGCAGCATCGTTTACTCGCACGTTTATCTTTTTGAGATTTAAGCGTGCAGCTTGTCAAGACTGCTTTCTGTCCAGCATCAAAAGCAATATTGCCATATTTTTCCCAATAATTCACTGCAGAATCCTCAGTCAATAATTCAGTGAGAGCCAATTTACCGTCACGAAGGTCTTCGATAGACACATCGACTAGAGCAGCAAACTCTTTGTTGCCTTTGTATATTTCTCCGGTCCGTCTCCAGAGACAAGCTGGAATTGCCATTGATGTGAAAACACGGTCATAATCTAGGATCATCCTTTCAAAGGCTTCTTCCACGAGGACTAGGTCAACGTCCAGCAGCTGTTGAGCAATGGCTCTGAATGTTGGTCTAAACATTGACAAAGGTTTGAGAATCCGTTGACGGGATTGAAGACTCATATTTTTTTCCATATATTGTTGTAACCTTGCATAGCCTTTCGCATAATTGAACGGTTTTAATAGCCCTGCGGCTAGTTTAGCGTTTATGACTTGTTTTAAACGCTCCTCCGGGCTCATGTCCGGTCCTCCACCTGGGTCAGCAGCCGTAAGGAAAAAAGTATCTTTCGCTGACTCAGTTTGAGGTTCCTTTTCTGCTGAAGGTAAAAGAGCATTGTTTGTCCAGTGGCCCGTTGTTGGAGAAGATTGATAATGAGATTCGTGAAGACCACCAGGTCCAGGAATAGGAGAAAATGAAGGAGGCTTGGGACCAGACTGGGGGACCGAAAATGAATGATCGTTAGGAGTAGGCCCAAGAATATTAAGAAACTCGTTCAGAGACGAGAATTCTGAGCCAGCATGTTCAGAAAAAAATAATGACGATTGAAATCCTGGGAAATTATAAGATGAGGTTGAAAATGAATCATTCTGAGGAGTTTGTTCCAAAAGGCTCATGGATGGATTAGTAATAGGGACCGGTTGGCTTGAGAATAATACTTGAGCGTTTGAAATCGAATCTTTAAAATGGTTAGTTAGATTGAGAGGTTTTACCTACTGCTATCCTCCGAGACTGTCGATTTCTTTCGCGGCCGACTTCCTGGTGCCGGCTTGGGCTCGTCTCTGCAGAGATGACCAATGTTTCTCTTGATACATCGAGAACAAGGCCGACCTAAGTTAAGAGAAAATCCTACACATATACATACTGCTATCACATGTCATATGGCTCCGCCTACAATAGATGCAAGCTCATATTTAGTTCCGCCAATAGGGACATACTCACCTTGACCAACTTTCCTTCTTCGAGGTCTAGTTTGTGTCCCCTCGATTCCCTCCATAAATTCATTGCCACGACTGATTCCCTCCGTTTCCGTAGATCCTGATCTCGTCGACGACATTGTGTGGGGCTGATAGAGATCACGAGGCCGAAGTTTTCTAGCGTTGCTGAGCGAAAGTTACTGCGGGGATGGATACTATGATGAAGGGAGAGATGACTTGAAAGAAGTCTTGAACTAGGAAAATCAACATAAGAATATAATGATAATGAGGATTTACGATTTAAGCATTTGCCAGTCAATCGGTGAAGGTCATTTATTGACTATGAGTATGTTTGCTTATTCCGCAAAAAACAAATACTGAGAATACCATCCTAAAATCCGTCTACCTTAAAAGAGCCTTCTTATGTCTATACAGCTGAAAACTGACATGTTACTTCTCACTGTACTTTTTCGGCATAAGAACTTTGAGTCACAGGGATGATAGTTTCAAAGGTTCATTGCTGGCGAGAGGATTGCCTGATAGGCCGCATAATCCCTCTGACTTGATTGAAGAGAGCAGTGGTATTGTCTGGTAGGAGATAGAGAAGGTCTGGGAGGTATAGTGGGAGCATAGTTATATTTTTGGAGATTGCAAGCGAGCCTTGTTTTTTTGTGTTTTGCACCAATCTTTGAAGGACCATGCTTATGCTTTTTTTTTCCACCAATATCATATCTGTGAAGTTGGGTCTGGCGAAGGAAAAATGACGGTCGGCGGAATTTTAGGTCGTTCACCCAGTGATCACAGTCATCTTTGACATGATAGTCGATAATATTGCCCCATACACTAGATGGGACCTCTGTTTGATTAATGAAAATGACCTTTCCACCCCTTTCATGGACTGCGACAGCAATATCTTTGACAACATGACGAATTCCAGTAACTTTCAGTGAGGTCCCAGCGATGAGAAGACAATCGGGTCTCGCTTTTATATCCGCAGCCACGCATGTAGCAATCGCATTACCCGATGGATGCTCTTCGCCGTAAAGTATGATATTTGGCCGTAGAATACCGATCCCAAGTCCACGCTTCCCCGTTCTCTGTCGTTCTAGGCTCTTTTCAGCACATTGAAAGCAGCTAGGTGCCTCTCCATCCAGTAACGATTCAGTAATTTCGCTCGTCCATTCACTACACGCTCCACATAAAGTGCATGATAGTTCATGGATATTGCCATGTAATAGGACAGTTTGTAGCGACTTGAGAGATTGGTTAGTTTCTCGTTTAGTTCTAGCCTCTTTGGGTACACCCGTGTTCAATCCAGCCCTTTCCTCGAGTCCATCAATGTTTTGCGTGTAGCAGCGTCTCAAGACTCGTTTATCCCCTAAATGTCGTAGAAACTTATGAGTTGTTGTCAATTGCGCACGCGCCATATCCTGTCTTAACCTTGCCATAGAAGTGAAAAAAGCTCTAGTAGACGCTTCAGCTCGAAAGACAGATGAATCAAATAAATCCTGTCCCTTGACTAGCGTGTTGGGATATTCGTCCTTTATCAGGTTGTATAGGCCGTTCGCAGACCGGAAGTCAGGTATTCCGGCATTGCAAGATATGCCAGCCCCTGTGACCATAACAACTCTTTTTGACTGAGTAACATAGGCCGCCACAGTTTCAAGACCTTGGCTATCTTCCTTGAGAACAATCATGGGGTAGTTTGTTGAAGGTCACGCAGTGTTTACGCGGTTTCCACAGTAACTGCAACACAGATCAATATTCCTTATCACAATGGTTAGCATAAAAACCCTAATCCTATTTTCAAGACATTCAAAAGAATAGTTGAAAGGATTGACTGATGAAGCATTAAGGGAAGAGGGGTGAGGAATATACTCGTTGCCCTTTAATTTCTAGAAAGACCATTTCAAGGTTTGTACATCTAAGAGCTTTTAAATATCTTCGATCACTGAGCCAGGGATCTTGCGAAGGCGGTATAAAGTGCTTCAATTTGCTTGTAGTAGGATCTCGGCCAGTTGAAAGTTGGCAAGATAATTAATTGATTGATATGACCATTCTAAGAACTTTCGTGTTACGATAATAATAAACTGGGCGGCTCTACTTGAGAGTCTTGAGTAGAAAACAGTTATAGTTACCTTTATAGACGATACCAGAGCCGATTAGAAGTAGATTGAGATCGGCATCCAAAGTTTTGAAAAGGAAGTGGTCTGGCAAGTCTAACAGATGGACAAGGAAACGACTTGAAAAAGAGACCAGTCGTCATAAGTCAGCCAATAGTCAGCCAATAGCCAAGGTATTCGATATATAACGGAGTGCATCTCACCTCAAGCAAATCCAAACTCAATGATGAGTTTGAGACACATAAAATTTGTGTAGTAAGCCAACTACTGTAGCGTCAACGACTGAAAGCCGTCCATAGTCTTGGTTTGAAATCTATCCAGACAGCGAGGGGTCTTAGTCTTATAGATCAATATTGGCTCATCACTGGTTCAGAGTGGATTAATGAATAAATCTCCTTTGATCAAGGTCGATCGTGGGATTTTGAAACCCAAGATCCTTCAGCTCTATATCGAGTTGTTTGATGTAAGGGCACTAACAAATGACGCTAATATCTTTCTTTAGCAAACTGGAGCAACTAAACTTTCTGACGGCTTTTATGCTCAACTTTTTGCGTTGGAGCCGGATTGCTTAGCTTTATCGGCCATCCTTGGAGATCTCAACGATAATGAGCTGATTTGTGCCTCTCCTCGGATTCAAAGCCTGTTCCATTACTGTGTAAAGGAACTCAGCGAATGGCATCGTTGTCCGGTCTGTAAGATCATCAATATTCTCGGAACACTGTCCTCCCTCTTTCAAGGTATACTGTCCAAGAAGCTTGTTGACTATAATGCTACAATTCTGCTACTTCTCAGTCCTATAGAAGCACAAGACCATCAGTTATCAACTTATGCGGAAGCATTAAATCAAATGATCCGACAAAAAAATGCAAAGTTGCAGCTTGAGGCTTTGAGGACTAGCTTGTCTTCTCTTTGTGGACGATCCCACAGTAGCATATCGTTGTTTTTCTTGCAACAGGACTTTTTTAATTCTCTGATGATGACGATGATCTCTGAAGATCCGCTCGTGCAGACTAGGACTTTATTACTGCTAGGAGTGCTTTCGTCATTTGATAAACTGGAGTCTACCAATTCTTGTCTATTACGAATGGCTGACTGTGTAGATGATCAAGCCATGGACGCAATCTTTGTTACTTTGTCTAGGCATCTACGGCGAATCCAGGGCGTATTTTTAATATCCAATGGATCGCGATCTTCTCTCTGGGAGTCGCTTTCCTCCTTGTTTAACAGCTCTAACCCTAACCCTTATCAGCTATCCAATATTCAATCCCTTCGTCCTGACATCGCTGTCTTGGTACCGCTTTATGAGTTCAGCCATGTGAATAGGATGTTCATTAGGAGATTAATCATGTCCAAAGGCTTCACTGATGACAAGGATCCGCCATTATTTGTAATATTTTCAACTGTTTCGGTCATTTGCCAGGCGAAGTCATCAGAGGCATCACTATATACTCGTTTGGCTTTCCTCTTCTTTAAAGTTCTTCTTGATGACCAAGGGGCCATAAAAATGCTTTGTTGTTCTGATTGTCAAGCTAAAATGAGCCTTTGCAACGATAGACTACCGAAACTACCTGCCGTCACTCGTCAGAGATGCCCTGTGGAAGGTATCCTTGATACATCTATCATTTATTTGGATCACAATCTCCGCCGAAAAGGGCTGAATTTGGATCTTTATAGTCTTGTCCTCGACGTTCTGATTCAAGTTATCATATCTCTCAGACGGCATCGCATTCGGTTGTCCTATCACTGGCAAGAATTATGGAGAAGTACTTTAGGAGTTTTGAAGTTTCTGGTTAGTCATGAAAAAGAGCTTAGAAAGCTTTACGGCTCTGCTTTGGACAGATTGGCTGGGCAAACCTTACATTTACTGGGCTTCAGCCTTGCATCTGCCGAAGCTTTTTTGATTGAAGCAAAGGCCTATGATGATTTGTTTTATAAAATTGTTGCTTCGGATGAATTGTTGAAGGGGACTATTTTACTGTTTGACTTCAAGGACTCAGGAGCCATTGGGGGACAGGCGGTAGTCCACGCAGCATTAAAACACTGTGATAATTTAATTCAGGCGAGACGTGAACTTATCGGAAAAAAAGGCGATGGCTTAAATGGATTTTCTGTCACAGATATTGAAGGAATCATTGCTGGTGGCTATGATACACTGAGCATTCCTGAGACCGACGGTTTAGACCGAGTGACACGACTGAGAGAGGTCGACGAGCGAGTGTTTTTCAAAAGACTGAGGAAAGTATTTATAAGGGATGTGTTGGAGGTCATTAGCTGAGCTGATCATTAGTACTGATTGATCTTTAGGCGTCAACAATGTTTACATTGCTGGCCCCTTTCAGAGGGGTATGAAAAGAAGAATGGTGATCAAATGAACGTTTGAAATGTTCGATACCAATGACATGTGAAAGACTTGTCTGGGTTGGAAGTGCGTGGATCCCAGGACTGTAGATTGAAATGAAAAAGAGCATGGCAACCAGACAATTATACGGACTGTAAGCTATAGTCATGGTAATCGTAGCTGATTTCTAAAAAAAAAAAGAAGGGTAGACTGAACAGCTGCCGAAAATTCTCGAGTGACATTGAATACTCTTCATAATCTTTAGCATAAGCACATAAAAAAACACTTTATCCTATTTACAATATGCATCCGTTGGAGGCTCGTCCAGTTGGAGCTTTCTGGCAGTAAGTGCCAGGACGAGAGCAGAAGACGATTGATCTAGGACAGAGACAAGGCTACCACCTGCCAAGGAGGAAAGAACGGCTGCCAGATGTGTCCTGGCACCTGTTATGTCGCCAATATGTTTGATCCGATTAATTTCTTCTGCGTCTAATAATCGCTTCTCCACTCGGGCTCCCAAAAAAAGGAGCTTATTATCGGACTTCTGGCATGTCTGTGCAACTTGGGCCAACGACCGTGTATCGAGAGTAGGAAACGTGATCACGGCAGTAGGACCGACAAGAAGTTTCATCAAGGAATCACACAACAAAGATTTATTGAATTTTCGCTGAATGTATTGCCGCGAGGCCTCCACAGAGGCTGGATCTGGATGATCGATATTGCGAAGAGCAACTCGAAACAGATTTTTATTGATGACAGTCATATTTCCCCCGGCAGCCTTGATTTTGGACCGTATATCACTAGATTCTTTAAAAAGGAGATTGTTATGTTGAACAAAGAGCATCACTGGTGAATTTCGAATCAAATAAGCATATCGGTCAACCAAGAATGTCCGATGATCCCGCAATGGTTTGAGAGTCGACCTGTTTTCCTTTAATACTAAGGATTCTGAAGCACAGGCCAAAGTAGAGGCTCGTCTCGCGAAGAGCTGTCGCAACCGGAGCATGACGCTTTGGTGAGATTGGGGAGTGAAAAGTGTGAGGAAGTCACGTCCGGGTAATCGGGTTATGATTATAGCAGCATGACTTCTAAGATTTGCTGATTCATACCTATACGAAGAGGTGACTTTTAATGTTCTAATGGAATTGGAGTTTCGGCTTCGACAGATCCATGGCTGTCAGAGATCTGTCAGTATATTAAGATACATAGGCTATCAAAGTATTTGGGAAATGGTCCTTATGACCATTGTTTGTCTTATTTACCTGCTAGCAAGATCAAGTTGATGTACTCAATTTATCCATGGATCCATTCACTGAAATAATTACCCGTAAGAATCGTTAAAATCGGCAGATATAAGAGGTTTTATGACAGATAAAGAAAGAATAATGGGGAAGAAGAGAAATAAACTGCTCTAGACCGGATATCCCCGGTTCAGATCATATAGTTAGCGCATTTGATCCAAAAAATCTAGACCCCATTCATCTGCCGCTGAGCGTTGACAAGTTGTAACAGTAATTGTTACGAATCCGTCGTAACGAGTCTCGCGAGCCACCTTTCGAGAATAGTCACGGCATGATCACAAGCATTGAGAGGCAGACCGTTTGTGAGACCATTATCAATCAGACTACTGATTTGATCATCGCTAAATGGTCTGACCCGTTATTTGATCTATTTAAACTTGTTTTTTTAGCAGTAATACGCTCGTAAAAGCCTCAGTCCAGATTGTTACAGTAATAAATACGTTACTTTAGTCACTAACCGTTTAATACATCTCTATCAATGTCCTTGGCTCCACTATTGAAAAAATTGACCATATCTCCACCAAAGTTTACAACTGATGATATTCAAGAGGCTTTTCGGGTTTTGTTTTCCCAGGATGTTCCCACTGCGCAGATAGCCGCCCTGTTAATGGGATTACGAGTGACTAACTTCGATCGAGATCCCGAGGTTTTGGCCGCGGCCGCTCAAAGTATGAGAGAATTTTCCTCGTCAATTGTACCTAACCACTCTCGGCCCTTAGTTGATATTGTGGGGACCGGAGGTGATGGACAGAACACGTTTAATGTGTCGACTACATCTGCTATTGTGGCTGCAGGATTTGGCCTTGACGTATGTAAGCATGGCAATAAGGCATCAACCTCAGCATCTGGAGCAGCTGATTTACTTGCAAACATGGGTGCTAGAGTGGAAGCCGTGAATTCTACTACTGCGGCCCAGTTGTTGGATCAGTCTAGGTTTTGCTTTCTCTTTGCTCCAGTATTCCATCCAGTGATGAAAAAGATCGCTCCTGTTCGCCAAGATTTGGGAGTCCCATCTATTTTTAACATCTTAGGTCCGTTATTGAACCCTGCGCCGGTCTCTTTTCGAATCGTTGGTGTTTATGACCGAAGTTTAGGACCCATTTTTGCCCAAGCGTTCTGGTTACTCGACCGGGATAATGGGCGAAGTACTAAATCGATGATCGTTTGGGGTTCTGAAGGGCTGGACGAGATTTCCCCTGCTGGGACAACCGAGATTTGGATTGTATCAAGTGACACTAAGAATTGTGAGATTCTGGAACGAAGTATCCATCCTAGCGAATTTGGCTTGAATGTTCACGATTTATCTAAAGTCCGCTCGGGGACACCCGACGAAAATGCTAAAACTCTATGTCGACTACTCGATGGTGAAATGAAGCTAGGTGATCCCATCTTAGACTATGTGCTTATAAATGCGGGAGCATTGGCAGTTATCAGTGGAAAGGCACAGGACTGGAAGGCTGGAGCCCAGTTAGCTCTCCAAAGCATCCAATCAGGGGCAGCCAAAGAAGCTTTACGGATATTTGTGAAAGAGACACAAGCATTATAGATTTGATTTAAAGCTATCTCTTGTAAATAGATCCCCGCGCATGCGCACAAATATCCATCAGAAACCGCAACGCCTTTTTGAGAACTCTATTCTATTTTGAACTTATAGTAATCTGCTCGCTCTTTATACTCTCAGCAATCGGAGGTATGCTTGTCACCGAGATTGCAGAGTCCGTGTATTTGGGTAGTCTTTTCTCCACCCTTTAATTATTGTTCCGTCTCCAAGATATTGTTCTATTTGGACTAGACTGTAGCCGCCCCACTTAGGCAATAATCTGAGCCAAACAAACCAAAGAAGACTACCCAGGGAGAAGGTGGCAAGAGTTGCAATGATATATGTACCATACCAAAAAGAAACATCACTCTGTCCATGGGATGGAGGAACTAAAGGAGCAACAAGGAGGGCGGAACACGCAAGAACATGTATCCCGATCGCCAAAGTGTTTGCCCTGTAAGGTCGTTGAAGATTCGGTTCCCGTTTGCGGAGAATGACAAGGCCTATTCCTATGGTTAGTGAGATAAGTGTATTCGCATAAGAGTCCATATCGATTATGAAATTATAAACATCCCCCGCAGGAACAAGGATAATAATAAGAAATGACGGCAACCAATGCAGAACCATAGCAGAAAATGGAGCCCCACAAGGCCAATTACTTGCCCAAACCGAGCCACAAGGGATTAGACCGTCACGCCCAAGTTCTTGGATAATTCTTGAATATGAATAAGAAGAAGCAATTACATTGCCAGAAGCACAAATGGCAACGGCTATGGAGAGCAGTTTTCTTCCAATTACATCGCCAAAGACTTTCTCGAAGAAAAGTGCTCCAACAAGTTGCCCAGATGACTTGATTTCCTGAGAAGATAACACAGTGAAGTAAGCCGCATTTACCAATACATAGGCTAAAGCCACAATAGCCAACGCCAGAGGAGCAGCAAGCTTAAGCGTCTTGACAGGATCTTTGATTTCGCTTTGAA
The DNA here is from genome assembly GCA_003707065.3 of Trigonopsis variabilis. Classification (NCBI taxonomy): domain Eukaryota; kingdom Fungi; phylum Ascomycota; class Trigonopsidomycetes; order Trigonopsidales; family Trigonopsidaceae; genus Trigonopsis; species Trigonopsis variabilis. Next base: position 111,950 of record PPXM03000010.1, on the reverse strand, counting down.
CCATATGAGCATTATTCCAGCCCGCATAAGCATATGAAGCCTTGAATAAGGCTGCAGTCGTCATTGAAGGGGTGAGAAAAGACCCATCAAATAACGTAGAAGGAGAGAATTGATTAGGAATTGGCGAATTGAAGCAGGGAGGACAAGAATAGTTACGCCAGTCAAAGTCACAAGCGCAACTAGAGTAATTTTCAATATCCCTAGAACATTATTAATTCTTATACCGAAAGACCGAGAGAGCCCATGGACTAGAACGCAACTAGTTATCAGCAAGGCTGCTATCACTCGTTCAAGAGTGGGATTAGAAGGTCGATTCAGCCCATACAGTAGATACTGTCCAAAAATAATGGAATTTGTAGCTGAAAAGGCCATCAGAATGGTCTGAGTTGAGAATAGAGTAACCATGAATAAATCTGGATGAGGAAATATATATTCCAAGAAAGGTTTGGGACCTCCTGAAACGGGGAGCAGGCACCCTAATTCTAGATAGACAGCCAAACCAGAAGCTGCTAGCAATGCAGCGACTATATAGACTATAATTGATAATCCTGGACTCCCCACCTCTTCTAAAATAGATGAAGTGGTGGCAAAGATACCTGATCCAATAATCTTACTCAAAATCAATATTACACACGAAAAGGTGCCCAGATGGGGCCGAGATACAGCCTTAGGTGTCAAATTAATCAATAAAGGCGTATCAACATCCATTGGATCCAAGTCTGGCTGTCTCGTCTTATGCGATCTAATCTCGTGAGGCTGGGTAGACGAAAGGGTTGTAACGATAACGATGTCACATGAGCACGTCTTATCCGTATACAGCATCCGGACTAGTCACGAGAATGCAATAAAACTGCCGCGACGAGAACTACAATGACTAGTTCTTATTCGATCAGGGTGTCAGAGAGCTGCCTTAAAAATAAACAGGATTTGCGGAAATAGAACTCGTAGTGGGATATTTGTATCCCGTCCGGACACATTCGTATACAATATCATGAGCAAGCCGTTTTCAATAACTTATCTCGAGCTGGCTTGTAAGCTTTTGACGCAGGAGAGAACTAGCATTACTCAGACCATGTGCTTACCTCCGCCTTTTCGCCTGCGGCGACGAGAGACACATTTAGCATGTCTAGAACTAGACTATTCATGGTCTCAATGATGGTACCTCCAAAAGGCAGAACAACTCCACCATCTATTTCACTACACTAGCCAATTTACCCGATTTTGAAAGCTCGTTGCTCCTGTCAACTCATAATTTGCTGGAAAGATTGATCAACAAGATTCAACTCTCCACTTCTCCGAGAAATATTCTGAAAGATATTTGATCAAAATAGCTTCTATAAAGACCAGCAGATATCGAATTTAGTAGGGGCTATATAACTAAAGGTATTCAAGCTCTTTCAGCACCTGTTTACCAAACATGCTCTTCAAGATAAAAAATGGTCAGCACTAAGATCAATTCCTAAGAGGATCTCTGTTGTAATTCGGATTGGGAACATGAAATCCAACTACGGTGGTCCATTTGTATTCCTGGTCAAAACTTCGACCGATATATAATTTTGACGTGACGTCCACTTACAATAAATATCGAGGCTGCCCCTTGAGAAAAGGTAAACTGGTTACAACAACTCGTCCTCCTGCCTCTGAATCATTTACTTATCGTCACGTGATGATGGAGGACGAGTTCCCGATTCTCGCCTCTTTGGGACTGATGGCTGCTCCTACTAAGGGCGATGGAAACTGTTTGTTCCGTGCTTTGAGTGATCAGTTATGGGGAGACCCAAACCGACACAAAAAATCTCGAAGCGAGGTGGTGGCCTATATGGCGGACCACCGGGACTATTTCAGCCAATTTATCGAGACTGGTGAAAAGGGGACGCTAGAATCTGGTGAAGAGAGTGAAACTGAGGATAGTATATATCACAACTCTGACGGAGACTCTTCCGGATCAGATGAGGACTACGACAAAGCTTCTCATTCGCGTGTGAAAGACGTTCCTGTTAGCCGAAGAACTATGCGAAAAAGACAAGTTCCAAATAAGAAGTTTGCAAAAAGTCACAAGGGAGTGAATGTCCGGGGAACTGGAGCATTTGATGGCTATTTAAAACGTATGGCGCAAGATGGTGTTTATGGTGACCATATAGAGATTGTCGCCTTTGCTAGGTGCCATCGAGTTGATGTGACTATTTATCAAGCCGATATTTGTTATATTCTACAGGGAGAGCCGGAGGCAGAAGCCGGCACGTTTCCTATGCTTCATATAGCATATCATAGTTGGGAGCATTATTCTTCCGTACGCAATACCAAAGGACCAAAGACCGGGTTACCTCGCATCCAGGTGTCAAAAACAAGAATCGAACAACAGAATAGTGAGTGTGGGTCCGCTCCCCCGGATTGGAAGATAAACCTCGTGATAAAGAGCATGCCCATCCCTGTTGACACTCTAGAGATTATTAAATCTTTGACGTGCAGTAATGGAGATATCTCAATGGCTGTCGAGTCGTTATTACTAAGAATCAAAATTGATGCTGAGGGTAATCAATTCCTTGTCGCTCAATCGGGCCAAGAGCAAGACGAAAAAGAATCCCATGAGCATATTGAGAGGCTAAAGGAAGCCGCTCCGACCACAAAGTCTGCCCGGAAGGATAAACGCTTGACTGCTCGCGAGAGAAAAGAACGACAGAAAACCGAGGCAAAAGCGCGGAAACGGAATAAAATTGCCCAGCTGAAGAAAGAAGCAGATGCTGATAATCTGCCAAATGATCAGGGAATGAAAACTATTTATATCTAAGCGGATAAGTCTCCAATGTGATGAAACATCGTTTGGTTGCTCTCTTACTATTCTCAGCCACCCAGCCAGCGTCCAGCTTGTAAACACAAGCTCGTTTGCAAGCTGGATTGGTCATACGAAGCCCTGATCTCATCTACGAATCAAGCTATTTCTATATAGAGATAGCTTTGTGCTATATCTGCATATAATGAATCATGAAAAATATATTATCTAGCGAAACACCTTTTTGTAAGGAGTTGACAAATCTCATCCATGAAGGTTAAGCATTGGCTTCGATGGCCTGTTCCAACTGGGCGACCTTCGCTCCGACAATCTCGGCAACTTTCTGTCCATTCTTGTATAATTGGAATGTAGGCATGGCGTTAATTCCAGCCTGTGCAGCGACATCATTCAATTCATCGACATCCACTTTAACAAATTGAGCAGAAGCATATTTTTCAGACAATTGTTCGAACTTAGGGGCAATGATCTTGCAAGGACCGCACCATGTGGCAAAGAAGTCCACAACAGTGAGTTTATCAGAAGCAATTAGCTTGTTGAATTCAGCAGAAGATTTTAAAAGTTGAACCATGGTTGGAATAGTTTGATAGAAATAGCGACGATGAATAAATAAAGTCGGATTTCGAAAGATTCGCAGAGAGGTTGATGTCAGAGTCACTGTGTTTATGACGCTACGTCTCGACTCGCCTGGCCTTTTTATATTATGTGGCGCGGGTGGCTGTATTGGTAAGCCAGGTTTTCTAGACTGGAGGTGCGTTAAAGTCACGTGGAATTCTGCAACGCCTTTTCATCATTTGTCATTCATCTTACGGATGCATGCTTCCATCACATGCATTACACATAAAATCTAGTCATGCTTCTAGTATTATCAAAATGCAATGCAACACTCTTATTGATTATGCTCATCAGACAACTAATCTTATCCTTGCTCCTTTATTATGCTCTCTGGCTTGACTCAAATCAATATCCTCTGCGATTCCCACAGATATAGCACCGATGTCATCTCCAAACTCATTTTCGCTCCATTTGCTAGACATATCAGACTCGACGTCTCCATCGTAGGGAACTTCTGCTTCATCTGCAGTCACATAGTCCTCCATGGTCGTGCTTGACCCGTAGCTATCCAGGCTATTTCGTCTCGCAAAAGGTGCCTCAGGCGGCACTAGCTGTCCAGAGCTACCATTTTCATAGCCTGCTGGAACAGATCTCGGGACATTCAACCAGGGATTAAAATATGATTGTGCTTTGACATCACTACCCAGCCTCCGTCCCGGACCCTGCTTAATAATTATTCCCTGATTTTCTTTGAGAAGGGGTCCTTTCTGTAAATAGGGTTTTCCTATCATTGCCCCAGTTTCCATCTGTTGTTTGGTATATTCTTGACCCATTTTTTCAGCTGCGGCCTTTCTAAGAAAATCTGACCATTTTCCGATATTAACGCGATTCCTCCGTTCTTGTTCTTCAAATGATAACGGCGATGTAGGCGAATACGCATAAGGGTTGCCACTTGATAGCCTACTGGCAGACGTCGGAGTACCTAGACCCATCATAGACGTCGCTGAGATCGCTCGACGATGATGTTCTCCATCGACAGAGCCGCATGAACTGGAGACGTTCTCTTCAAAACTAAGTCGTGCGGATGCTGGGGTCGGAGTTCGAATGTTTCGTCGAGTCCGTTCTCGTTGAGTATAGCTACCAGCCTCTATAGCGAGTCCTGGACCTAATTCATCTTGATAGTATACTTCGGGCGGTACAAGAGAAACTTCTCGACTGGAAATTGAAACTTGGCTCTGTTGGCTATGTCGAGAGTAGGAATCTTCGCCTGGAATTGGGAAATTTTTAGAGACATCTAGAGGTGACCTGGTCGCAGTTCGATTAAGACTGCCATTAATCGGGCTCGCTGTCTGAGTAGATACCAAAATTCTTTGTCCAGATGCCCTTGGGAAGGGCTCAGTATCAAGTTTCGCACCGTTCGAATGACTAAATCTCGGACTCTGAGACAGCTCTCGTTCCTGCGCTCTTTTGAGAGCCGTTGACACCATTGAGGTCTGTAAGTCGCCAATCTGACTAGCGTGGCTAAGATCAGCAAGAGAATATCCCATTTCTATCGGTTTCGAGAATTGACTTGTCTCTTCCGAGTAAGGGTTATCTTTATCGCAAGTATGATGCCTTTTATGGACACCATGAGTAGAGGGATCTCGAGAAGAGGACCCAATTTTCGGCTGAGGGCTTTTTCTAGTTGTTCCTCTAGACGATACGCGATGAGTCTCGGCAGACCGTCGAGTGTCCGAACTTAGACGGCTGTGGGCAGAATAAGCGTGAGGTAAATCAGGAGGTAATTGTATTCTAGGTTTAGCCAAGAGAATCTCAGACATGCGAAATCTGTAAGCCTTTTGATCGTCTGAGTCCAACTCAGGAAATTTGGAGTTTGACGTTTCTTTAGATAAGCGCTGTCTATCCCTCGATCGCCTTTCACGCACTTGTTGCTGACTTAGCTGATTGGATTGCACGTTAGACTTGACACTATGTCGTATAGGCGGACTAGATGTTTTGGTATGTCTGGATATATTCGTAGCAGGACTAGTGGGAGCTCGACTTGACTGAACATTATTTGCAGGCCTGGGTAGATCAGGGGAAACAAGGACAGACTGCTTAGAACCACGACCAAAGCATGAAAGCCAAGACATTTGATACTGAGGCAGATCAAGCAATCTGGCTTCGTGCTCAAGGAAGAGCTAGTCCGAACCCGGCTTGACAGGTGGACTTTGGACAGGCTGGGAATACTGGGAAGAGGCTGGATTCACTGTCCACCAAATTGAGACATCACGTGCAGGGCAACACACGTGCCAGATCCAGACAGGCAGTAAATTGCCGGCGCAAGGCAACGAGAAAAGAATTCATCTGGACAAACTGGGAGCGTAGTAGGGATCATAGTAGGGATCATAGTGGCCAGACAATGCACAGTTTAAAAGTTTCATCTAGTCTTACATGTCAACATATCCAAGCTCCTCTCTATCGTCGTCCAGTACCCGTCCATATTCCAGCAGCAACCGAAAAAGATAAGCTTCAATGTCTACATCACGGATAACGCGAAATGCCCACTCCCGACCAGTCTCGGCGATGAGTTTACCAAGACTATCAGCAAATACTCTGCCTTCTGGTTCCGGCTGATTTAGAAAAAAGTCCATTACCGAGAAGAAATCGTCAAACTGGTTGCTGAAGGGAACAAAATGAGCCCATGGTATGATTCGTTGATCTAACCACTCATGGAACATGGTTGCTTTTATTGGCAAAGAATGACTGAATAGAAAAGCTCTAAACCTGCCACTGAAAGAATTTCCATCGATATCAACTAGGTACTTGTGACGCATTTGCTGCCTCAGGTCCATCGACGGTTTCTTATCAAAGTAGTTTCTATAGAATTGACACGACCAATCAGGTTCACACCAATCAAAACCAGAGAATCCATAATCCCATTTATTCATGGCCATAGAAGTCATATCCTTCTTGGTAAGGATCCACTCTTCCCGCGGGTGATCATAACCTAACGAAGGGTACTCATTCCCTTCCATATTTGTAGCATTTGTTCTCATAAGAAACACATGACGGTGTAGCTTATACCATGTAGACGGTGTCTGTAAACCTCCTGAAGGCCATCCTCTCCAAACAGAGTCACTTTGCTTGCGTTCCCAGACAACATCATCAGCCTGGTTATAATCGTATCGCATATCGTTATTTAGATAATAGATATTGGGTGCGAATAAAAAGTCGTTGTTGACACTTAGTTTACATTCGCTGAACACAGGAACTAGCGACGTCAATTCATTGAAACATCCAGCCCTTGGAGAGGAAATGGTCCCGTATATGTCTTTGATAGAAGCACCAACATGACAAAAATCAGATGAAGCAGAAAAATTGGAAATAAACCGTCCACTCGCTACAGTATAGGAGTCCAAGACACTAGCCGGGGAAGCATATCCAGACCCTAGGAGAGCAGTGACTGAATCAGGTGAGCAGGCTCGCAATAAGGTGTCAAACGGTGGAACATCATCTGTGAAAGCGATATTCTCTATTTTATTATATGCCAGGCCCAGGTTCTCGGCATCATAGACTGTGTTAGTGAACTTCTCATTAGACTTTTCCAGAAAATGCCTCTTCAGCAACTCCTTGTCGAGAGCGGAGGCGATTTTGTCGTATGGAACAGCCACTCGGGGTTCATCGACAACATTCAATGGTATATCCATGTCTGGCAAGAGATGGACGAATCGCCGTAACTGACGTTTGAAAGTTCGAACTCTCCATTGAATTGGATTATAATCCCAGCGGTGGTAATCTACATCGATAGTGCCATTTCTTATCTTGAATAAAGCGATCCAGTCGTTTAACTCCAACCTTCTGGCCGATTCTCTGATGGTACTCGGCTTGATACCCCAATAAGGCCGAATGTCGCTCCAAATCTGGTCAAAGTCATCCACATCCATCACATTATTTTCTCGGCAAAATTGGTACCATTTATCGAAGCCTGATGGTGGGTCTCTCCCTGTTTTTTTACGATACTTTCCAACTACCTGGTGAAAGTTCGTGGACAGCCCTTCCGTATGGTTTTGAAATTGTTCCAACCCTTTAGCTATCAGCTTGACTACAGGATGTTTAAGCCATTTAACCGGATCCTCTGTATCTTGGATCAGCTCATGCAGCTGATTCAGAGGTGAAGATTTGAAAGTCGGGTAGTCTTCACTTTCCCAATTCTCTGGCCAACCCGTTTCCGTTCCCGTCGTCCTTTTAAAAGATCCTCGGTGACTCCAATCAAATAGAAGACTGCAGACAAGGAATAGAGCAAGAATAGATAGGCCGCAAAGCTTTACCTGCTGAGCTGTGACCATGTTCACTAAACTAATCGAAATCGATCGAATGTCACGTCCCTCTCACTTGCTTGATCCTATCACCTTGTCCTTCCTCTGTTGACCGACTGGTTGTGAAGAAATGGGTAGAGGTCAACGCCAAAGTAATGAGGCTTCGTGCGGCTTGTCACCGGACCTTCCTCAGTCTTTCGGGGTGTGTGATCGATCACGTAGCGCGCTACGAAATTTGCGTTTGACAATATATACTTCTCAACTTTGAAGCATGGGTGCATGGATTTAATTAATGCGATTAAAAAACCTGTATTTCTTTCCGAGTGTCGTTTATTCGTACCTTTTCATCTATATATATATATACGTGGCTTGCATTGATTTGCATGACTAATTTCACCGCTTGAATTACGACGTTTATTATTGGAACACATCCTTTTGCCTTTACCAGGCACAGAGGGAAGAGCACCGTCCAAGGTTTTCATCAGAGGGTCTACAGAATAGAGCAAAATATTTGAGTCTTTCACTCTGTATGAATCTATACCAGACTAACTGTTTCCTTATGGTGGTTGTTGCCCATGCGTTCATCGTATCTCCTGCAAACGATTTCCATTTTAGGCACCACCGTTGTCACTCGCGATTCACGTCTGCGCAGCAGCAAGCGTAGATATATGGACCATGCCGGAGTGTATAAGCCGTTATTGTGACATTTATCTCTCACTGATCAAGTTATTCGCGCTTGCTACTTTTTGCAGCTCATTCCAGGGTCAAGCTTTTCTCGCGTTACGTCGTTCAATTTCTTCCCTTTTTGGTATAAATTGCTAAATGCCATCTTCTAGAAGCAAGTGGGCGTTCTAATACACTTCCTATCTTTTTACCTCATTTTCGCTGCAAATGAAGGGTGTAGAATGATAGGTAGCTTAGGACGTAACCTCTGAAGGAGCACGACAGTCACGTCAAAGATCTCGATCAAAAAAGGGCAGTTATTGCTAGTTAAGAACAGTGTTCCTCCTTAAACAGGGCGCAGAAATATGATAATCCGTGTACAACCTAGATATCAGTTGCAGCTTGCTGAGTGTGACTTTCCGTGTTTTCTATACAGCATTTAATCAATTGCGCCCCGGTTACATGAATTTTCCAACAGAGAATAGTCATATCAACTGAATTAGAATCGGCGTTCATTGATATCACGGGGAGTGGTGCCTGCTCCGTGCTAGTTTTTTCGATGGAGGTCAAATCCATTGCCGATACCAAACGCTTCAGATGGCTTTAATGTTTACAAACAAGTCTCGGGCATGTACAATTTCGTTGTTAGAATACTTTAGAAAGTCAATTATTCAACGCGGTGACGGTTGCAGTGGTGTCGCGCTATCTGCGGCTAAGAAATTCAGTGCATAAAGGCAGTGTAGCGAACACGCTATCCTTGTAACAATCTCTACAGCGGTTGCTACCAGCGGATGTAATTCAAAAGAAAGTTATCTTACTAGTCTAAGTACACTCGCTTATATAGACACGATAATGGATCAGGTCATATTCAAAGTGGCCTGATTAATGATTACTGATCCAATTAATGGTCTGATCTCTAAAGAATGACCTGATCTCCAATCGTAGTGCCACCCTTGACCGTTGGCCGGTCAGCTGGAACCGTTACGACTAATTCGTAACAATCCTGTAGTCAGTCCAACCTGCCGATTCCATAATAAACTCTCATAACTAGGTCGATGATGCCATGAATCGAACAATTATCTAGAAAATGTATCAACCTTTACTGATAGAAGCAGGCCAGCCACTGATTACAGGAGTGGATGCAATTGATCATACATTCGGCGAAGGCGAGTTTCTCCGAGGCCGTCGAGTAATTGAGCTGACTGGTCCGCCTATGGGAGGAAAGACAAGCCTATGTCTTAGCCTGGCCAAGAGCTCGAAGAAAACGCTATGGATTGATGGAAGAGGGTTGATCCCGGGGTCGAGAATGCCGGATTCCTTGAGAGATCGCGTCAAACATATGCATGTTAGTGGACTGGCTCAACTGATGGCGCTATTAGGCGGACCTATGGAACTGATCGAATCTGACACTAGACTTATAATAATCGATGATTTTTCGTCAGTCCTGCGCCAGGGTGGAGCACCTAGAGGCCATATAATTGTGAGATCTTCCTCATATCGAGCTCATGAGCCCTCTATCCTTAAACACTTAAGGGCTGTTAATCTTGTTCTTACTCAGTTATCGAAATTAGCATACAAAAATAACCTCACAGTGGTCATTGTGACGCAGATGGCCACTGTCATGTCGAATTCGTCTCCGCATAAAGCTCTTCTTCTTTCTTCCCTTCGAAGGCCATTTAAGGATTCTCATTCTTTGAGAGGCCTCCAAACTACGCTTAGATATACTCACAGTCATCTCGAATCGCTTATTCCATGTCGTGCGGTGGTCTATGCGGATTCGGCTATCATAGCGTCTTTTGGAAGCTCGGCTCGAATTTGTCGAGTGGAAAAGCTCTCCGCTTCAATTACTTATACATCTATCTTTCATGTTTCCCAGTACGGAGTTTCCGATGTCATTAATACTCAACCGTCATTATCTCCCTTCAACGCAAGCAGTTCGCTAAGCGTCGTTCCGTGAAAGCTCACAAAAGATGGCTTGACGGATACGTCTTCCCCTAATTGACGTCTAGGTGCTCTACCATTAAGGTTTGATTCGTTGTTGCTGTACTAATCGGAAAAGAGATGATTCTCATTCTGGAGACTCTCAAACATAGACTACAAATTTAAACAATCCAGACGCCTACATGCACTGCTCTGATATATTTCTAAGATAATGGTCTCCAGCAGTGTCTTGTTTGAAGGATTGATTCCGACCTCCATTCCTCTAAGGGTTATTCTCTCACGTGATGATATTCTAAAGAAATGCACTATAGTCACATTATTCGATTGCACAGTGTCAAAGTAGGCTTTGAAAGCCATATTTTGAGTTTGATATCACGCAGAAAGGGTGTCTTGAGCATTCTTTCAACGCAATTCTCTCTATCGATTAGAAGAACATGATGCCAAATAAAAATGCAACAGAGTTTTATTGTGTTTTGAAACTCATAATGGTCAGTCAAATATATCTCAATCAAATCAAATTAAGCGTAGACATCTTAAATTCGCGGTAATGAGTTAGTTCGACCCTTCGCTTCAAAAACAGTCGGACATAGCAATCTTTTAAAGAGTGCCAAAGCGCTTTTGGTGAAGAGTATAAGAGTACTTCGCACGCGGCATCTAAATACGATGGTATCTGATGCATGATAGGGAATTAAGAATTTTTCTATTTGGCTACTATAGAGCAAAATGCGCTACTGAAACTGAAGAATAACTCGAGATGCCTCACCGTTACGCAAGTGCGCGTTGCTACTTAATTTCACGTTTTTCCATCAGGCCATACAAGGTTCCCTAATTTTCTCTTGAAGCTAGAAGCATAATATTCACGAATGCCGATTGACCGCGAAGAGGATGGTGAGAGATTTTGGCGTGTGCCGTCGTCGCTAACTCCAGATGAGCGTGAATTCACCAGTTCTAAAGATGTAGAGGTCACACCAGCTTTCGAACTCATGGGTTTAAAAGAGGATCTGCTCAGAGGTATATATGCATTTGGATTTGAGACTCCATCGGCAATTCAATCTCGAGCGATTACTCAAGTGATCAAAGGAAGAGATACTATTGCCCAAGCACAGTCTGGTACGGGCAAGACCGCCACCTTTTCGATTGGAATGTTGCAAGTCATTGATACTCGGCTTCGGGAAACTCAAGCAGTCGTTTTGTCGCCAACCAGAGAACTGGCCACTCAGATCCAGAATGTAGTGATGGCTTTGGGTGATTACATGAATGTCCAATGCCATGCTTGTGTGGGAGGAACGAGCTTATCAGAAGACATCAGAAAACTTGATTATGGCCAACATATAGTGAGCGGAACTCCTGGTAGGGTTGCAGATATGATTCGTCGAAGAAATTTGAGGACTAGAAACGTCAAGATGCTTATCCTTGACGAAGCAGACGAGTTGTTGAATAAGGGTTTCCGGGATCAGATTTATGACGTTTATAGATATTTGCCTCCTGCAACTCAGGTTGTAATTGTCAGTGCAACTCTTCCTCCCGATGTACTGGAAGTCACGCAGAAGTTTATGACCGATCCAGTACGGATCTTAGTTAAACGAGACGAGTTAACACTAGAAGGTTTGAAACAATACTTCATCGATGTAGAAAGAGAGGAGTGGAAATTTGACACTCTTTGCGATTTGTACGAAACGTTGACGATTACTCAAGCGGTCATTTTTTGCAATACAAGACGGAAGGTCGACTGGTTAGCGGGCAAGATGCGAGAATCTAATTTCACTGTTCTCTCTATGCACGGAGAAATGCCTCAAAAGGAGCGTGATACAGTCATGGCCTCTTTTCGTCGGATCAAATCTCGAGTGCTGATCTCCACTGATGTCTGGGCCCGAGGAATCGACGTTCAACAAGTTTCTCTTGTTGTTAACTACGATTTACCTCTTCAGCGTGAAAACTATATTCATCGGATTGGCAGGAGCGGACGGTTTGGCCGGAAAGGTGTCGCCATCAATTTCGTTACGAAAGACGATATCCAGGTTCTCCGTGATATTGAGCAGTATTACAGCACTCAGATCGACGAAATGCCGTCGAATGTTAGTGAAATGGTGTAGGATATGTACATTAGACCAACTTTGGCAGAAGCCGTCGTGACCACCATTCCCGAAAATTTACAGGTTGCACTCTGATGCCTATTTCCTCTAACAACTTCGTAGATAAATGGCAGTCGTAGGGCCTCGTCACAGATGAAGGATCGGGATTCTTCTCTGGGACAAGAGCTTTACGGGGTACTCCAAGAAGCTCGGCAAAAATTATAGTCATTTGGTACCTATGGTCAGTCTTGATTTTTACCTGGCTAACTTTGTAAAACACTCTTCCGCAGTGTAGTGCAGAATTTGAGGAATAGTTTCATTATCCATGATTTTTGAAGAGATATGACGAAGCACGTCCGCAACATCTTCGGTATTTCTGGCGTCAGATAATGATAGCTCTGATTTCATCTTACGTTGGGTATCGCCGCGCGTAATCGTCCACATAAATATGAGATTTTTTTGACTCATTCTAGAAATGATTAGGCAGGGACCATTTCGGCTAACATACTAGGGTGAGGTCGACCAAAATGTTGATCGCTGAATCCGAGTTATATTTCGAATCACCATAGAGCACCTAGAACGTCAGAGATTGTTTCTGTGCCGACCCACAGGCACACGAAGGATAACTGCCGAAGGATAAGCCTTCAACACAATCTGCTCCCCTCTGAGCTTGGAAACACCATATTCATTCAATGGGCTATAATGTCAGTGCATCACTTGTATCCTTGCTTCAACTTACTGAGGGATATCTGTCGTTTCATATGGGGGGTTCTTTCCATCGAATACGTAATCTAACTGTCAGACCCAAAGACACACTGACACCTTACCTGAAGATATGTAGATAAATCCTATACCTCTATCTTTACATAAAGAAGCCAATTGACCAGATACCCCACAATTCAGTTTCTCAGCAGCCTGGGGGTCAGCTCTGACTGCGTCTGGGCGCTTCTCTGCTGCCGTGTGGATCACTATGTGAGGCTTTGTCTCATTCATTAACTGCTCGACTGCACCCGAGTCCGTGAGATCAAGTTTGATCAGGTGCGGACCGGTGGCTCTCTTGAACCCTTTTAATTAGGATGCATTAGGGACACATCTCACCGGTTCCAACTACTGACCAATCATAGTCTCTAAATGTATGCAAAATTTGATGCCCTAATAACCCAGTAGCACCGGTAATCAAAACTGTTCCTTTTGTCATAATGTGGTCAGTTGATGGCTTAGCTGGGAGTTTCGGTTCACTCGGGCACTGCGTTACTTAGTTGTACCAAGATTCTAGGGCAATTCGTTCTACGACACATTTCATATTCTGGAATTGTATTTGACTACGCAATATGACTTATCCAAATTATTATCGTCCCGTAGTACCAAATGAGCAAATGCAGGTATAGAACCTGAGAAGATGATGTTTGTCGATAAGAAGGACCCTTCAAGCACATGTGACAGTTATTACATGTAAAACTAGACACTTCCGGGACATTCTGAGGGGCTTTCGAGATCTAAATGTCGCATTGAGTCCAGCTCGGGTGGCAGTAGATCTTGAGGGGACGAAGCGCGAGGAGTTGACGCCGCCTCCGGATCGGAATCTTCCTCTGGGTCAGACTGCCCTTCGAGCGCATCAGTCATCTCGGCAGTATTATCAAACTGGTTCCAGTCACCACTCACTGTTTCCTGGGGTTTATACAAGCCACTGTCTTCTGCCATCTCGTTTGATTCTTGAATTAGATTGTCTGAATGCTGTAAAATGTAATCGGCAAAAACATCTTCATTGGACTCCAGAAATGCTTTAATGATTGTGGAAATAAGAGCCTGGATGTCTGGGTTAGGATGACTCTGTTGGGCCTTGCAAAGCGCAGGATAGACAATTGGAAGAAGGTCAGATGCGTAGGCGTTGATGTGGGGAACTAAACATTCATTCCGGAAAAAATAGAGGGAACGTTCACAGACTTGAAAATGGTCCCCCGCTATGTTTTTTGCTAATTGTTGAAAGAGAGGCACCATGATCTCATGAAATCTCTCATCGTCAGTATTTTCCAAAATATCCTCAACCTCATTGAGGAACTGTAACTCTTTGGATGAATTCACTTTTGGCCAATAGCGCAAAAGACTCCGAATAACATCAGGCATTAAGGAGGGGTCCTTATCAAGAAACTGCACTATACAGTACGCTAGTTGAGGTTGAAACAAAATTAAGGACCGCGTCTTATGTAAAGGAAGAAGGACTCGAAGTAGAAACGTTTTGTGTTCATCTTTAAGAGGTAGGGCGAAGCCATTAATAATGCTACCAAGGATCTCTAATAGCTCGCTTACACCATTAAATCGGCCAGTTTCATAAACAAACTGGAAAAAGACGTTATTAATCGATCTTCGGATAGTAGCACGAAGCCCCAAAAATTTTCCATAAATTCGATGCAAGACTGTCTTTAACGATTCACGCTCCCTCGGATCTTCGGAATCAAAAAGATCCAGAAGCTGTAAGATGAAATGCTGGTTGATATAGGCTCTAGCATTGGCCTGCTGAAATTTGTCGTTTGAGATTGCTGCTAAAAAGAAGGAATAAACTAACTGCATATGAGGCCATGCTGGTTCAAAGACAGGGTCATCCTCATCAGGATCATATATATCACCTATAGGGTTGACAGGAGGAGGAATAGGGCGGAAAAGATTAGTAATAAATGTATTGACAATTGCGCTATACATTTGATCAGTGAATGTAATGTTTGGATCACTAACGTAATCCCGTAACTGAGTCAAGGCAGCAGTTTTGATCTCTTTAGCAGCTGTATCAGAAGAAGGATTATTAAAATCAAAGATGATATTGGCCTGGGCGATCTTTTTGAAAAAAAGTTCAGGTCTCATGCTGTTAGGCACTTCATGGAAAGAAGGCAATCCATGCAACTCTCTATGCTCTGAAACAGAAAAACGAGATGAGTTATGTCGAGGGCTCTTGATTACTTCAGGTAAGATCCCATCGACAGAATGGCCAGTTGGAGATGTCCTCGTTTCAAAGGCCTGAGCCTTGCTTACATATTTTGGGACTGAAATCTCATCTGGCATCATTTCCACTGATCCAGGTGGAACAGGCATATCCTAGAGACTCTCAGCACTCCGTTTCTTTCTTGAACTTACGTTTGGCGAGGTCAAAACCAAGGTAGGCATAGCCTGTGCTTTCGATGATTTAATCGAGTTTCCGAGAATCTTATCCCCATTTATCACGTTAAATGATCGATTCCCTTTGGTGTCTTTGCTACCTTCCTTACTTTCACTTGATGGCGATGATCCGGTAGATGCAGCCGCTGACTCTTTCGACCGCTTCTTATCGGAGTCCTTGGAGGATTTCGTCCGAAACTGTACCCGTCAGTAATCTGTCATCCATTTATCCTTACTCGTTGCTTGAATCCTTTCATCATGGTGACCGAATAGATCGCAGAACGCGTGCGGAGACAGGGGCGGTTTACTGCGGTTGCCGGGGTACCATGCTTTCTATGATTTCAAACCCCCCTCCAGTTATCTTTCGTCTTTGATTCTTCTCAATTGATATTCTATGTTCTACTTTTACTGTGGTCTTTATTTATGTTTGGTCTTTTCGCCAGGCCTCGGCCGCTTAACATCACCTGACCGGGTCAGTTGAAGCCGAACCTCACGAAAAGCAACAATCGAGCGAGACTGAGTCACCTGCGGTTTTATTGAGCAGCAACCGCAAACTGTCGCCGCTAAGAATGACGTATCAGTTATTTATCTCAATGGATTACTTCCTTCAGATCACTCAAAATTTTACATTCTTCTTGCTCTCTACAAAAGTCTGCCGATTTGCGGCGATCCATTCTCATTCTTGCCCTGTTTATAGTGACCGTCTGAAATCCTGATGTAGAGTAGAAAGCATCTAACCAGACAGGCGAAAGCAGTCAGAACTTACTCATGGAGCTCTGCAGTAAGGTAGTCCTATTAGTAAAAGATTTGTGAGTGTCTATCAATGTCTTCTCCAGGAAATGGAGATTTCGAGTTCATAATGAGCCCGTGTCGAATTCAAACAAGATTAAACCTGAACACAGGCGCCATTCTGATCAATGAATCAGTTAGAGATCCCACAAAGAATCCTAGAGCGAGATGTGCAAGGTGAAATCAATCATTCCATTACTTGGTCCAGCATTCTGAACGGGTCATCTTGGGCGTCGGTGTCTTTTGGTACCAGATCGTTGTCAGGAAGAAGGCAGAGAGGACCATCCATCTGTTTCGTATCGAGCGCAAGAAGCAGTCTCAAATGTCAAACAATGTTGAAACCTTCGCATAGCGAAGAACTAAAGAAAACCAGGATCGCGTGCGTTGAATACCCTGGCAAAGTACAGAATTATGATCGAGCGGTTGAATTTATAGGAGGGCATGAAAAGCTGGTGAAGGTTGCCAATAGAAAGACCCAAAATGAACTGACAGTATAGGCCATTGTAAGTAAAGGAGATCCTCCCTTGGAACTGAGATTGCGTCATAGAGATCATTTCGAGCATCCAGTTTCATCTACGACTCATGATGGTCGTGATATTCTGATCCGGCTTCGGCTTCCCAAAAAGACGTATGAGAGATATAGCGGGCATGTGGTGAAAATAGTGCAAGAGGATAGAGAATCGATTGAATGGGACAGTCAAGGCTTAATTGATAGTACGTTTCGATTTCGAGACATAGCAGATTTCCAATATAATACCGCGCGCTCTCCCTTTGCGACCCGGTTCAGAGGATCCTTCTTAGAAAACGATTGTATGTCGATAAAGTCATAACTACCATACTAACCTTATAGATGACAAACTGAAGGAGTTTGCATTCCATTTTGAGTCTTTTGATAACGACAACACTGCCGATGTTCTACCTCCTCCAAGGTTTTCATCGAATGTTGTTCCTTTCAAATACAAGTATTAAAAGATATCATCAAAGCTGACCGGGTAGTTATATGGAGAACCCATCTTCTGTGGCAATTCAGGATGGTGAAGGACGTACTAAACGAAAGGCAAGACGAGATGTATCACGTCTATATACGAAACTCATTCCTTTTGGAGAAAAGGTCAGTATACCTCAAGGGCCAGACGATCATTTAGAGCAACCAACTGGTTTTGTTATGGACTGCATAAATCACCTCAATACGTTATTCGGAAGGAGGCCAATATGGCTTAGAAGAGGTTTGCTATACCACACTCCGATAGATCTTCAACCTTATGTCAAGAATGCTATAGCTTATGTAGCTTACACTTGGAAGAGTGGCCCATGGAGAAATGCTTGTTGTCGTTTCGGCCTCGATCCAATGAGTTCGACCGACTATGCCGTCTATCAGACCGAATCTTTTCGCATTCAAGGAGATCAGCCACATCGGCCTCCAACGAAAGTTATTCCTGATCTCGATGATCCTATTCCTTCTTACTGTTTCGATGGTAGACATTTGAGTGATGCTCGGCAATTCCAGATCTGTGATTTATTAGAGCCTCAGATCCAAGAAATGCTGAAGATGCCTGTCTATCGTGAAGTTGTTGATTCAAATGATGGTTGGTATGCCAATGACTTCATACAGAAAATTCGACATATTATCAGATTACAAATCGAAGATATTGTTCAAGAACAACTTGACAGCATAGAGAAAGAAGAGGAATAACATGCTAAGAACAACAGACACCCGAAGCAATTGTGATCGTCATGCAGAGTCTTTCACTGATCTTTACCTTTGCAATTCTCGTGCTACTTGAACGTCGTGATATGCCGCTCCACGAGAGTATGCCTGTAAGTGGTTGCTCCGTGTGACGCCAGGTTGTGACTATGCAGGTCCTGAGTGTTTTGAAAGAAGGATATAAGCGGATTAAGATGGAAATCGGTAGACTGTTTATAGCTCGACAACCCTAAACACCTTAATCTGTTCTCTGCTGCCACATCAGGCAGGCACTGCTACAAATTTGATCTTTGCTATAAGGCCCGATTTCACATCTATCTATGAGAGTATGTGTATGGCGAAAAAGTCTGGCTACTCTGGATCACGTAGCAATCGAACAAAGAAGCAACACAACTGGATAGTAATCATTTTTATCTCTACAGTTGCAACTCAATTACACCCTCAGGTTGGACTAGACGGCCACACGTCACTACAGCATGCCGTTTCTTGAGGTCCATCACGATGTTAAAAAGAGAGGATGAAGGAAAATCACCGCCAGTCTGGGAACACCGGCAAATTCCCACAGGGTAATTCAACTCATCTTTGAACACAGATTGAAATGACTCCAGAGTTGGTTTTAAACCTTGAGCGAGGACTTTGATGCGGTCGACTCGGAAAAGTGAGTCTTTGGCAAACAGTATATCATCGACCTTATGTTTCAAAAGATAATGATTCGAGTGATAGATTTTATGAAACTCGTCGAGGTGGAGTTCCTCGAAATCGAACGCTGAGCATTCGAGTCCAACAGCGGTTGTAGGATCAGCAATTAGAAGATGACCAGCTGATGCCACTCCGTATTTCTTTAAGGTTGAGATAGCTTCATAAACACTGGTCGATTCCAACACTGTTCTCAAGGCTAGATGAATGGGTAGTTTATCAGAAGCCATTCCGGGCGCTTTAATAGCATTCAGCAACACTCCTGTACCATATTCATTGAATCCTATTTTGCCAATTATGCCTGCTTCGGTGACCATGCTGAATTTAGGTTTGTCTTTGACTTGTACGTTTAGAACAATCAAATTCTCCTTTTGAAGATCATTCCAATCCCAATTTTGTCCCAAGAATGAGAATTCAGGTTCCACCCAGGCAAGTGAAGTGCAGCCATCACTCATGGGCTGCTTATATAATCCAAAAGCAATCTCCGTGCGGACGTTCAATGCCATAATATTCTCCAAAGGCTGACCAGATCCATCTGCTATACCTCTCATCTCTTCATAATAGTCTGGCCACATCTTTCGGATGTTTTCTAAAAATTCCACTGCCTTGACTTTCACTTTATCCCAGGTGTAGTCTGATGACTTGATAAAGTAATCTGTGTAAAAATTGATCGAGCCTTGGATCTCCGTTGGTGCTGATTTACCGTGAGTGTAACCGACCTAAGATTAAGTAAATGAAAGCCGACATCTTGCGACTCACCTCATACGGAGTGCCAACGCATGTGAAAACAGGAAACTGCTTCGTCATCTTGCTCTTCCTTTTCCCGTAGAGTAGATAAGCGGTGGTTGAAGGTTAGGCAGAACAGTCCGATACCGAATCAAATATACGTATCGGGCTCGCTGATAGGGGAAGGCACATACAATACCGTCTTCAGATAAAAATCTTGATTTCAATATATTCCACAATAATCGGGATGAAATCCTTCTCGTATGTCATAATTCCGAGCTTATGCATGAATCTTCTCAACTGTAAGAGCAGTTTCATCCATCTGCAACGAAATTAGCGTCTACGTTTGGATCTCGAAGAGAGTAAGCAACGGCGAGCCAAAAAATGGTCAGATTCTATGAAGGCGGTTAGTGTCGCAATTCTAACTAATGGTCCTATCTAATCAAGCTAGCTTCTTCAGAAAAGGCATACTTAAACATGCATTCATAGTTATATGACCAGTTCAAGACTGAGTAGATCATCGCAACAACATCGATCATGGCGATCCCATGAATCCTGGGACCAGCAACAGACTCTGTAGCCGTAACAGGATCTCCCAGAATCTGAGCTTGAACTATGATAATTTAGACTCTGGGAAACTGAAGAAATGAGAGAAACTTGTCTAGATATATCAACAGACTTTGCTGTCGATTAGAGTATTCATCTTGCACCATATCTGATAAAAATAATAAGAACTGGTTGCAGCATCCAAGTAAAATAGGCTCCTCGGCTTGCAGTTAGCCAGTGGGCATACTATGATTAGAAGCCATCAAATCTCCTGGAGAACTAGCAAAGAAAGCGAGATAAATACAACTTTGAAACTCAATACTACCCCTAGTATCATACAACTTGTTATTTAGGATGTAGTTTCAAGATTTCGAGGAGTCACTGGCAATAGATAGCAGGCGCTCACCGTCATTGATCTCTAACGAGCACAATTCAGGACTTGATCTACAGCTCAAATATTTCATGTCAGGGACTATTATCTTGAAACGTCCAGCTATGGACTCATTCAACAGAGTTTAACGGGTATCGAATAATGCCGGTATCAGATTTCCCATCCACTGTGCGCCCCTTTGGAATAGTCCTTCTAATCAATAATGAGACTACTATCTTTACCGCCATCGTCAGTCCTAAAGAAAGCTGATTTTCATAACATTCATCCCGGTATTTTCACCTGATTAGGGTAGAACTTGATCAGCGGGTGCTCTCCTAATGATGATTCATAGACATCTTTATATTTACTGACACTAAGGATTTTATTGATATCGCGTTTCAAGGGATTTCTACGATATCGGTTGATCAGCCGCAATTTGAACTATCATGTTCATATCGCTTTTTACCTCTCTTCCTCAGTCTTAGATATTTAAAAATCTTTCTGAAGATCGTTATCTTGCTCACGCTATGTTGTTTCTCCCTTTATGTTTGATTGGAAAACAACGAAACTCTCCGTTGATCAAGGCTAACTTAAGCAGGGTAACGATAAAGAGTTTTTGTAAATCTAAGGCTCACACGGAACATGTTGTTTGTGCTCGTATTGCGTGAGAGCAAAGGGTTATATGTATCACTGTACCCTTATTTAGTGATATAGGGTCAATAAATTCAGCCTGATTTGAAAAGGTCAGTAGTGTATAAAGTTGGTCCCCTATCTTTCATCTACATGAGGAAATGAATAATGTTGAAAGTATGTATCAATGTGTACTAATCAATACGCTGACGGTCAACACAATCAAGCTGAGCTTTATATACAAGAGAAAGTGTTGGCGTGTCCGGCGTACATTCAGCGTCCGAGATAAGGTAGAAGGGTTGATCTCCTTGGGCAATATCTTGCCTACCATTTGCTCCTTCACTGCTTCCCATCCGTGAATCATGATTTATTCGATCAAAATGACTTCAAAGGTTACGCAAACAGGCTATAATACACAATATTACCTTATCAAGGATATCAGAACTCCCTGTACGATAATCAGGTTGTCAGGAAACATGTCCGTAGACACTGCTGCTCGTTACAAATAATATCATGTTACATTAGATACGCGGCGGGAGACGAGTGGAAGTAAAAAAATACTTATAAACTAAGCACATAAGGCTATTTATAAGATACTCACGCTAAGTCACGCCAATGTGAACTATGAGGATTTCATGTTCTCACATGTCTTTGGATTATTACTGGGATACTATGGCAATCTAGGATCAAAGCGGACAAAAGCACCCAATCGTGCTAGCTCATGGAGGACCATTAATTAGGCTCAATGTAGAGAATAAAAGTATGTTCCCCACTTCTTATCTCTTTCTCCTACATTCACGTTTCAGGACTTGTGAGTCTTCTGATCAAGCAGTCCAATATGGAGGAGCTTTGTGTTAATTGCAAAATATTAAAACAATATCTAGCGCACAGCTGAGATTCAACTCTTTTTTATCTAAGCTTCATATGCCACCTGGGTTTGATTATCTGATGGGTGCAATAGGCAAGGTATTGCGAATTGAGCCGTGTACGACGCTATACCGGCTAATTACCGTAAGTATCGTGCTATGACACGATATCATCCAACGAGTCCGTGACCCTAACGGCACACCAGGATAGAGGAAGCGCCTAAAAATCTACAGACTATTGAGCGCGAATAGAATCACGTCGTTGATGTGAAATTTCATCATTCCATAAACATAAATATATGTGTTTAGTAGCTCTAAATCAAATTCAGATTTGCGCTTGCTTTCGTAACACACGGAAAGTAGTAGCGGTGTGATGATACAAGACAATATCCGCATCGCAAAGAGGAGCATCACTTGCTATCAATTTCTGCGAGAGAAACCACTTGACTGTCAACCAAGTGAACATCCAATGTTAGCGGCTGCGGGGCAGTTTTGTGCCAGTGAATGCATTTCAGATAATTTGCACGCAGTTCGATCACTTATAAAGAAAGCTGTGGACGCTGGTGCGACCGCGTTATTTCTTCCAGAGGCTTCAGACTATATTGCTTCAAGTCCGGGTGATACAGTTCGCATGGCACATACAGCTGAGGCCAGCCAATTTGTTGAAATTATCAGCCAAGACCTGAAAAAATTGGGGAGCCTGGAACTGAGTATTGGAGTACATGAACCCGCTGGAGAGAAATGCAAAAGTATGATAAACACCTGGCTTGAAACTGACGGTAGATGTATTGCTGTGGTTTAATAGAGAAGGACAGATAATTTACAAGTACCAAAAGCTTCATTTATTTGATGTACAGGTGAAAAATGGTCCAGTGCTAATGGAGTCACGGTGGGTCACTAAGAAAAGAGTCTAACCAGTAGGTCAGTCGAAGCAGGATATGAACAACCAAGAATCTTAGATACCTCAATTGGAAAAGTAGGCTCAGCCATTTGCTATGATATCCGTTTCCCGGAGCAGGCGCTCCGTCTCCGATCGCTTGGGGCCGAGATTCTGGTTTATCCGTCTGCTTTTGCTGTTCGGACAGGCCAAGCGCATTGGGAGGTCTTGGGAAGGGCCCGCGCAATTGATAGCCAATGTTATGTCATTATGCCTGCTCAAGCAGGCCCTCACTCTCAGGATGGAAAGCGCTTCAGTTGGGGCCACTCAATGATTATAGACCCTTGGGGAACAGTGCTCGCTCAATGTGCTGACCTAAACTACGATGAGCCAAGAATATGTGTGGCCGATGTAGATTTGTCAGTACTCTCGCAGGTTAGGGCCAATATGCCTTTATGGGCGCAGAGACGTCCTGATGTTTTCGGAATTAGCGTTTGACTTGATATACGTGCGACCTAGAGATTGAACGGATTCTGACTTTCATGACGTCACTGTCAACATGACAGCGACGACCTCTGACTTATTAATAATGAAATGATAATGACTATCCGTCCATTGTAGTGTTTGTACATAGTCTATTACCCAAGCAGAATCATTCTACCTTTAGGAAAGTCGGCGATGCTTTAAAGGATGTCCAAGTCCTTATTATCTTGCACATATCACAACTGTTGAGCAGAAAAGCTAAATGCAGAAATCGATTTCTGTTGTATGCGGCTAGACGTCGGTACTCCTTGCAGAGACGAAGAGGGATACGAGCTTTAAGTCAGAATAATATCGCACTTGTATTATCTTTAATTCAGAATAATGTTGGACTTGAAGGCTTACTACCACTTCTGAGTCTGCTTTATAGACTCGAACAACAAAGAAGTAAGCGAGCAAAGAAATTAGTGTCTTATGTAGACGCTCCTACAAACACGGGCCCAGTAGGGCACCTTGCGATGATTACATAATATGACAGTTCGCCAGCACGCGATTGCTGGCCCATTAGTAATCTCGCCTTACTTTCCTTCTTTATAACTCTCTTTTCCTTCCCAATTACACCAACAATGGCAAATCGAGCATTTTTCATCAATAAGAATGGACCACGTTCAGTAGTCGAGTTTTCGAAGAGTTTCCCCAAGCCCTCTGTTGGACCCAATGATGTTTTGGTTAAAACAAAGTATGCAGGGTTGAATTATATCGATAATTATTTAAGACGAGGAGATTATCCTGTCGCTAAGTTTCCTTTTGTTCTAGGCAAGGAAGGAGCAGGAGAGGTTGTGCAAGTCGGAAGTGAAGTGACTCGGTTCAAAGTTGGAGACAGAATTGTGTGGAGCGGCGGAAACGCTTATACAGATTATTCTGTTGTCCATATTAACGGGCCGGATATTGCTTCTAAGATTCCTGATGACATCTCAGATAAACTAGCTGCTGCGACTTTTCTGCAAGGATTGACGGCCATTACAAACATATTTGAATCTTACAAAGTCAAGAAAGGGGACGATATTTTAGTTACTGCTGCCGCTGGTGGCCTGGGTCAGTTTCTGGTGCAGTTGATTGCCGCTATAGGAGCAAACGTTATTGCAGTGACATCTACTGACAGAAAAGCTGAACTTGTCCGCGCTCTAGGTGCCAAGTATGTCTTTGCTACTGAATCCACGTCCGATCTTCGAAAAGCCATCTTGGATGCTACATGTGATAAAGGCGTCGAAGCCTCTTTTGACTCAGTAGGTAAGGCCACCTGGGAACTTAGTCTTGCCGTCATCGCTAGGAAGGGCACTATCGTCTCTTTGGGCAATGCTTCAGGATTCGTTCCTCCAATTCGTATTGGTATCCTCGGGCAGAAAAATATTAAACTCCTTCGTACTGTTCTGTTTGGCTATGTCCAAACTCCTGAAGAGGTGGCGTTTTATTCAAGCAAGCTGTTCAAATTCCTACGAAACGGCTCTATAAAGATTGAAATCACCGAATACGACTTTGAAAAGTATCCCGAAGCCGCTGCTGTATTGGAAGACGGCAAGAGTACCGGCAAATTGATATTGAAATTATAGACTGAGTTAATTTCTATGACACCTATTACGCGGTTACCATATCTCAGTCATTACCTCAACCCAACTACTTGTAGATCCTTTGATCATCGTTGCACTATCTAACACAAAGTAGTAACTCATCTATGTTACATAAGGAATTTCGACTTGGAATGTCATCTCTTACGGAAAATCTTGCGGTTACCAGCTTACTCTAAGAATACTCACAAAACAAAAATAGACATACAATCAAGGCTTCATTACGGGATCAATGATATGCATGCATTCCAAGGCCCCATCCTGAATTGTTTTCTGAGGTCCTTTAAACCAGTAGCGGCCTCCATATTTAGGCAGGAACCAGCCGCCAAGGGAGAAAATCGTGATGGCTCCAATCATTACTGGTGCATAGTTGAACGTTTGTCCCGTGACAGGGAAGACTTCAGGAAGAAGCAAGACCACTGAAAAGAAGAGAATGTAAGTCACTGAGATAAGGTCAATCAATGTACTAAATCTGCCCAAGTTGAACTTGGCGGGCTGGAAGATCTTTCTTCCGTAAGGTAAAGTCCTTGCAGCAATTGGAAATACGTAAGAAAGATTTGTAGCAATAGTTGCAGTAGAAGTGATGGCATCAAAAGCAACCTCAGAACCAATCACAGAGCAAAGAATGGCGACACTCCAAAAGATGACGAAAAGACCGGCATTGAAGGGCATCTTGTACTTTGTCAACTTTCGAAGATATTTTGATCCAGGTAGTAGTCCATCCCGAGAGATAGCATAGACTACTCGCTGAGCAGACATGAAACATGAGGCAGTGGCACAGGTAGAATCGACAAATAACAAAGCCAATAGAGCAATTGCCCCCTTTTCACCCACAAGATCTATTAAATAGGTTGCGAAGCTATTATAATAAGGAGACTCTAGCACATTATCGTAGTTCTGAGTGCAGAACAAAATTAGGATGAGTAACGGGACAGACGTCGACCAGCCCACAACGGCCGACATACACATTCCTTTAGCAACCACATTCTGGGCGTCCCCAGTCTCTTCTGCTATGTGGACACTAGCATCAAAGCCAAAGAAGATCCACATCGGGAAAAGAATCGTAATAACGGCCGCATATGCATTGCTACCCTCCGTGGATCCCTCGCTATTAATGCCATTTCGAAATGTGCGAAAGACCTCATGTGCTGGCTGGAAGTTCCCTTTTGCTGCAACCGGGAACCAGATCCAGTAAATGATAAACAAAGACCAGAAAATTACCAACGCTGACCGAAAATAGTACTGGAGGATTCTTTGAGAGATCAGATTCGGGATTGCTGCAACTAATAGTCCAATGACTGTTATACCCCAGGAGAAAGGACCCCCGTATCCTGACCATTCTGGATACTTGATTTGAATGATGGACAGTAGAAAATTTGTACATCCGAACTGGACACCAGGTACGACACAAATCCAGCCGCAGCAATTCCAAATGCCGGTCAACCAAGAAAGAAAAGGGCCCCACTTGGGTCCCCCTAAATAGTATGCCCAATAATAGATACCTCCAGCTGTCGGCAAACTCGCTGCTATTTCGGCCATAGCAAATGCGGTGAAAATTGACAATCCTCCTCCAATAGTCCAAGCTGCAAAAGCACCACTCATACCAGAAGTACCCATAGCAAAGGTAAACATAACCGGGATACCACTTACATAGTTCATAGAAGTGAATGTGGCCGCGAAGTT
Organism: Trigonopsis variabilis; assembly: GCA_003707065.3. Taxonomy (NCBI): domain Eukaryota; kingdom Fungi; phylum Ascomycota; class Trigonopsidomycetes; order Trigonopsidales; family Trigonopsidaceae; genus Trigonopsis; species Trigonopsis variabilis. The sequence continues at coordinate 85,493 of PPXM03000010.1, read as the reverse complement.
CTCAATCCAGGTCAAGTCTCGCTTTAATTCTTGTTTGTAACCCAAAGAGGCAAGCAAGTATTCGTCTTTAGTAACAAGATTCTTTTCTTGCAGCTCTCCAACTGAGCTGTGAATCGATTCAATCACTTCTCTCTTCTCGTCCGTCATTCTTAGGCTTCATCGGGATGAGTGTCGGGCCCTTCTTATTCTATCAGTAATCAGTAATCTCGATACAGTATCGATCTGACTGATTACTGATAAGCTTTTCTTCTTCTTTCACCTTCCTGAAACGGCAGGATGCTTTCTCAGAAACCAGTTGCCCTTATCGCTCTCTTTGTGCTTCCAAACTTAGCTCGCTATTTCTTCCTTGCTTAATTGCTATAGTAATCTTTCATCCTTTGGGATGTATCTTCTTCCCTGCACTTCAGTAGCTGTCCCATAATCAGAAGGAATTATATTCGTTCCCATATTGTAAGGAGTGTGGACAATAAAAACCCGCAAGCTGTATATTCGAAAGTCCTAAAAAGATTCACCAGAGTTCTCTTATTCCATGCTGACTTTGGATTCATGTCCGCCCATTAGATCGCCGTTGATCCAGTTAGAATGGGTGACATTATCTCCCAAACAACTTCCTATTTCGATTAGCGCGCAATCAAGCATTGAGTGGAGCTTAGTCACACGCTGTCCTCATCGGGCGGCACGCGTTTCCTATCCTGATAAGGAATTCCTTCTCATATTTGATGTCTCTGACAAACTCTCAGTTCATTACATATGCACTGAAGGTATTTGGTGTATACTTGCCAGACTAATTTGGCTTCATGTCTATATTTCATGACTATCATTCAAATGCTATATTGTCATAACGTCTACTAGTGTCCCATTGTATCGGTCGGGATCGGAATTGAACTGTCCCGAAGAAGTTAATTCAATCAACATTATCTATTAGGGATCTTTACCCGGGCTCCCACTCCATATCCCAGACACCCCTTGATAGGGAATTGTTTGCTTTAATATTTATGATTGTCGAAAAGATAACCCCTACCCTATTAACACTTAATACATAAAGAAAGATAATCTGACTGCTATGTGTAGGGTGCACAAGGAATAAAAATTATCCCTGTTCTTCTGAGAAACTTAGAAAGGTCGGTGAAAAAAGCTTTTCTAAATTTTCCAGAGACTACATCACTGGTCTATTAAATTCATTCCCCCAAATACATTTTTTAGAATAAGTAAAGTCACGAGGAGCTTAGTCAGTATCAAATGCTCAGATTAAGGTATCTGTCTTTAGACCTGTACAGATTGAAACATATTTACAATCTTTAGCTCCCAAAATATGGTAGTTGGAATGCCATAATAATTACAAAGCATAGCGGAAACTTTAATCCATTTTCGGCCGATCCTGAGATTGAGATATATGATTATTGTCACTAGCAGCTACATAACAGCTGATTATTTCTATTGACTACTGTTTAAGAAAGTTCAAATTGCAAAGATATTCACTGATTTCATATCATCAGAGTCCTAACCTGAAGCAACTGAAGTGTTGTCATGTCTTAAATTCAATTATTATTGGCTTACATAAGCCAGGAGCAGCTCGGATGGAAAAGTCTAAAATGTAAGACTCCTCATTATTAACTGTCCGGCAGCAGCTTCTGATCTGGCTCGAGAACGTGGAAAATTTTGTTTTGTTAGTTGGGGGATGCTTTTCGCAGCAATAAATACCAACTGTTCAGCCTATTCTGATAATGGGAACCCTAAATGTCTCATGGGGGTATTAAAGCCCCTATCTATGATGACACGTCTGTAGCAATTGGTCTTACGTCAACAGCAGTCATAGAGAGATTTCTTTTTCATAAAAAAAGCAGACCCCTCCCACGTTTGTCACTCTAAGGAAGTTGGAGGATCTGTGCAGTGAAGTAACATGCTTCATTGATAATTTTTGGGCGATATTAGCATTGGTTGGCGTAATTATTTGATTGCCATCATCTGCATTAGTCCGGTTCATTTTTAGCCTTGGCTTATTATCCCCTCGCTGGACTTGGGAGTGAGTAAGCCTGCGTGCGTGTCAGGAGGCTCTCATCTCTAGTACTCAAGCTAGTCCATTTGCTTACATCGGCAACTTAGACGAACTTACATGTCACACCTCAAGGTATAAGACATGAATCTTGTCCCGCCTGTTATATTTCAGTATTCTTTCCAACAGCTTAAAGCATCAAATGGAGTGTCCATGTTCATGGTTGTTGGGCCAATATTATATAACGATAACGCTGAAGTGACGTCCTGTAACGCAATCTTCGCAGTAACAGTTAACACTAGCATCGAGGCTGTTGGTTGACTAAGATGTTACTAGTTTACAAGCCAGCTTTAAATATTGTATCTGATCACTTTTTTTAGGGAGGTTTCACGGCCCAGCAGGCTTATAAGCTTGTAATGTCATCGGTCTCCTAAGCAACAACCGAACGGGGATTCGTTGCCTCAGTCTTATTCATACACAATTATTTTGCACTATACAGAATATGTCTTTGAGTGATTATCACAGTGGACAAATAAGCATAGCTTCCACAAAAGAGTCTTTCATTACGTTTGATTGTCCCATATTTGAAGAGGGTAGACAGAGAAGTCCGTTAGCCTGTTTCATGCTTCCAATGCGGCTGCTTCTTTGTCCTCCTGTACTATGTGCAACGAAGCAACATTCGCTCATGTCGAACTGAATCAACACCCGATGGTATTCTGGACGGGGATCAAGTTTTATATCAGAAGATATTTTTGCCTTTATCTTTGGAATAGACGTTTGATCAGGTGAGACACCGCTATATTGGCGTAAAGCCGGGAGGACAAAAATATGAAATGTCACCAAAGCAGAAGCTGGGTTACCTGGCAAGCCAAAGATGAATTTATTATTCGGCAAAGAAGCAAATGTAGTTGGCTTACCCGGCTTCATTGCGACTCTCCCAAAGACAATTTTTCCCCCGAGACTATTCTCTATCGTGGGTTTTATTAAATCTAACTCACCCATGGATACGCCGCCTGTTGTGATAAGAATGTCGCAAGACTGGAGGCATCGCTGCAGGGTTTTTGTTAATACGACAGCACTATCTTTAGCAATACTGCAGTCTCTAATCTCGAAACCCCAACCACGTACCGCGGTGATCAAGGAAAGCCTATTTGTATCCCATACTTGAGCATATCCTAATGATTTATGCTCATCCTGTTGATGTAAATCTAGGACTTCATCTCCAGTAGAAAGAATTCCAACTACAGGTTTCCTATAAACCTTGACCGATCGGATCCCAACGCTAACTAGAAGACCAATTTCTCCTCCAGAGGAAGATACCTGAGTCCCCTTTTCAATGATACAATATCCCTTAGGAACATCACTGGCGACGGTCCTTATGTTGTCATTGGACCGAACTCCTTTGGCCAGAATTTCTACTTTAACTTCTTCTCCTTGGTCATTTTCCTCAATTAACGTAGTCTCTTCAACCATAACTACTGCATCTGCACCTTTAGGCACGACTGCCCCGGTAGTTACTCTACCAATTGTATGAACTTTCAGTAAATCTTGGTGCTTCTCAGAATCAGCATGAGAAACAGTATAAACTGGATATATACCCGGTCCTTCACTGGCTCTTACTGCATATCCGTCGACTATTGATGTTGGATACTGAGGGATATCCATAGGGGAGTAGATATCTTCCGCAACAATGTAACCGACTAAGTCAGAGTTAACCAACCGCGTCTCAACTGGCCCGCGTGGGATAGCTTTCCTTATCCTATTTAAGGCTTCGTCAACACTTATCATAGGGTAAGGCGATTGTCTTTTGCGCTCGGCAGGCTTGTTGTTTTGCATAGACGGTTGTGCCAACTCATGTTTCTTGGGGCCATGATCACCATCACAATGGCCGCATGAAGAAGCCACCTGATTTCCAAAGATCGAGCTTCCTTTCTCTTCAGATGCATGCAATTTTCGAGAACTGTCCCCTTTTACCAATTTACAGGCGTGAGGTAGGGCTGGTAAAATGGCTTGAACATTCTCCGCAGCGCCTTTAGGAGACCCTGGTAAGGTGATAATGAGACTTTGACTAGTTATCCCCGCAACTGGACGAGACAGCATTGCCAATTTTGTAATTTTCAAGGATTCTAATATCATCGCTTCGACTATCCCTGGACATGGCTTTTCAATTATTTTCATAACAGCCTCAGGGGTATGGTCATTGCTGGATAATCCAGTCCCTCCACTGGTCAAAATTAATGTGTACTTATCAGAAACAAGATCTAGTAAAGACCTCTGTATAGCATGAACATCATCTGGCACAAAGATCGTCGTTTCCAAACTGAATCCAGATGTGGCGTCAATTAAATTCTTCAAAGCATTTTCCACTCGATCTTGTGAAGGATCTTTGAAACATGTGTCTGAAACAACTACCAGACAAGCTTTCATGGTTTCAGTTGCGTTCAGTCAATTTTACAGTGAAGAATGTCGTACGACAGGTCGCTTGCGACGAGGCAAGGAAAACGTGCGCTGCTCGGCTAGACAAAAGTGCAGGAAATTGAATCGTTGAAGATGCTTATTTTTTAAACGCAGATCCTTTAGAAGAGCTAAAGAGTGCATTCATCTTGTATTATCAAAATATTGCTGCGGCTTCAACAATAACGGTGACATGGAGATATAGATAGAAAATAAATAAAGTAATTTACGTACCGTCTATCACCTTTTTTTCGCTTCTGTTAAGGGAGCTCGCGGAGCGCAGATGTGACATCCGTCGTTATCCACTACGTGGCGAGTACCATGTCCTTGTTAGATGTGATCTCTAAAGTGGACTCTTCACCTTATCAAGGTACCACTCAATACGAAACAAAGATCTTATCAAACTTTTATTTTTTTTACCCTCACAATGGGAATATTTCGCTCGGGATGATTCCTATTCCAGTGGTCAGAATCATGGAAAAAACTCCAGACCTTTTTCGAGTTGACCATACTTCGGCCCGGGTCACAATCAGTCCTCAATTAGATACTCTTGAATCTCGAACCAGTGAGATAAATTCGTGTATCGTAGCTTGGAAAAGATTGAAGCTGTTCGGCCTTGATAAATCATTCAGGAATGAACAATATACGGTATTCTATCCTGATACTGTCGCTTATTTCACTATTGAAAGAGCAGCTGCCTGTCTGTTTGGAGTAACTACTTATGGTGCTCATATGACTGTCTATTCTGGCTCTCCAGGTTCGGATTTGAGAATTTGGGTACCTAGAAGATCGTATTCTAAGCAGACTTTCCCAGGTATGCTTGACAACTCTGTTGCTGGGGGGATTTCAAACGGCTTGAGCGTATGGAAGACCATAATTAAGGAGAGTGAAGAGGAGGCGGGAATTCCTCAAAATATAGCCCTTAATCTTATCAAACCTGTGGGCGTCTTGTCTTATATTTATCTTCATCCATCTGATGAAGTGTATGCTTACTATCAACCTGAAATAGAGTATATCTATGACATGAAGGTTCAAACAGATTTTACTCTCAAGCCTTCAGATGGAGAAGTTGAGAGTTTCCAATTGATGACCCCTGATCAGATCCTAAGCGCTATCAAAAAGGGAGAGTTCAAACCTAATGCAGCTCTTGTCCTTATCGATTTCTTTATCAGACATTCACTTGTATCACCGGATACTGAGCCTTCTTATCTAAATATCGTCCAACGAATGCATCGAACTATCCCTCATCCTTTAGGATCTTTCTAAACTCGTCGCTCGCTGTGAACTTTCGTCAAGATCTTTCAGCTAGCGGTTCTATACATGCTATAAGTATATGTCTGTCGGTCTATGTAGTAATCAACTTGTATAAAAAGTTTACTATCACGACATTTACAGAAACAGTCCGTAATTATATACACTCAATGTTCAACCGACGACACGTGGCTCTTGACAAATCGGCCAGATGGATCTTCAGCACACCCCCATTCGGCCTTGGGGACCCAGCGTTCAACGGTACTGGCAGCGGCAACTGTAGGAAAGTGCTTATCGAACATAAGCCTATAGAAATAAGCCTCTTTTGTAGTAGGGATATTTTCCTTCCAATGAGATGGGGGGTTAGTAAACTGCGCGTCCGAAATTTGCTGTTCGGCAGTATCTTTAAGGCAGTCGATCCACGAATAACCGACTCCATCAGAGAATTGCTCCTTTTGACGCCAAAGGATCTTGTCAGGCAGATACGGTTTGACATCAGGCTCACCAGTGGTGTCAAAAGCCTTTCGTAAGATATATTTCTCAATATGGTCTTTTGTAATCATCTTATCAGCAGGGTCAATATTCATAGTTAACTCAAGGAAAGCTTTATCCAAGAAAGGAACACGAGCTTCGAGACCCCATGCCATGGTGGACTTGTTAGCCCGCAAACAGTCGAAAAGATGCAAGTTTTTAACACGCTTGACCGTCTCTTCGAAGAATGCAGCCGGACTAGGAGCAGCCCCAAAGTAAAGGTAGCCTCCAAAAATCTCATCAGAGCCTTCACCAGAAAGAACCATTTTGACACCTTGAGCCTTTATTTTGCGGCTCAGAAGATACATGGGAGTCGAAGCTCGAATAGTGGTAACATCATATGTTTCCAAATGCCATATGACGTCCGACAAAGCATCTAAGCCTTCCTCAAGAGTGAACGTATGCTCGTGGTGGACAGAACCAATGTGCTTGGCGACATCCCGTGCGGCGATAAGATCAGGAGCATTGGGGAGACCAATAGCGAAAGAATGCAGACGAGGCCAAACAGCGCCGGATAGCTTGCCCGTTTCATCAACACCAGTCAAGGTATGATTAGCATCAACCTCACCAGCTTTAGCCTGTGCCTCATTGAGTTTTTCAGTCTCTCTAGCAGCAATAGAAGCGATAAGAGAAGAGTCTAATCCACCAGATAGTAAGACACCGTAAGGAACTTCAGCCATGAGCCGCTTTCGAACAGCAGCCTCGAGTGTAGTTCGAATAAGTTTATAATCAACAGGAGTAGTAGGAACGGTAGAATCCATAAGCCAGGAAGGTTTATAGTAACGTTCTAGTCTACCGGTTTGTGAATCATAGAAATGACCAGGTAAAAAGGTTCGAATTGTGTCGCAGATCGGAACAAGACACTTCATCTCAGAAGAGAAGAAAGTCGACCCATCATATTTAGTAGATTTTCCATAATAAAACGAGGTGATTCCGATAGGATCACGAGAAGCGATCAATCGGTCATTTTTGGAATCATATAAAGTGAAAGCGAACATACCATCCAAGTACTTGGCGCAATCAGCTCCATACTTTTCATAGAGGGGAATGATCACCTCACAATCGGATTGGGTCTTGAATTTATAATCTGGAAATTGATGCCGAAGAATAACATGGTTGTAGATCTCACCATTGACAGCAAGAGCGATAGACCCGTCCTGATTGGTCAAAGGTTGAGCTCCAGAGTCTAAAGTAAGCTTAAGTGCTTCATGCAGCTTTGGACAGATTTTGAGTCGCACAACTCAAAAAGATCGCTATGACTCACCTAGGCCAACGATAGCCAAACGCTCATGACATAAGACTGGAGAAGTTAGAACCGGAAACATCTAATAAAGCTTCAACTTACTAGTATCTTTTAGTATAATGTTGCCACCTATCCATGTTAGTCCTGCCTTGTTTCATGTCTTACTCCAATCAGGACCGCGATGTCGTTGCCTGCAATCAGTCAATAAAATTCTTTCTCTCCGAAAAAACTCACAGTTTCGATAATTCTAAAGCTTTAGGTTTGAATGATTTCACATCATCGACGTGAAGAGCTGCAAAGATTCCACACATGTCTTGAGAGATACTGAGGATCGGTTAAAGCAGAAAAATGACTGACAGAAACTTCGGACAGCAACACCGGGCAAGGCCGCACTCACGTGACTAACGCAATTATATTACTTGAAAATGAATAGAAAAACTGGGTGTATTTTTTTTTTTTTGTTTAACGGAAAAGATCATTCTTAGGCTTTAATTAGACCTCACCATAGCGTGATAAGCCTGGAAAGGTGTAAGCCGAAGCAACTCAAAAAGCTTGTCAGTTTGGTGATAGTGAAAGGAAATCCTTCGAACCATTCGAATCATCCTTTGTAATTAAGAGCTATTTCACGCTGGTATTGTAAGCGAGAAGAAATTACTGTTGCTTTTAGCCCATAAGCCGACCTAGGTGATTTCCAGACACGTTCCTCAACACCTTATATGACAGAAGCAGATGGGGCGTGTTTTATTCCTTTGAAAGGTCAAGTTGCAGGACATGAAGGGGTAATGCAAGATATCAATGGCAGTGTGATCATTAAACCCTGCACTATTCAAGAGATTGAATTCTACGATTCATGTCAAGACAGTCCGATGATGGAAATCATTCCTGTGTGCTTGGGTCAGTTGAGTCTGAAAGGTGCTAGCCAGAAAGAAACAGGAGAAGAAGAAGAAGCAGAAGCCCAAAACGAGCTAAATGAGGGCCAAGCTCCCGAACAAGCGTTGGTGCTCGAGAACTTACTATGTGGCTATTATAGACCCTGCATAGCCGATATCAAACTAGGGAGAAGGCTTTGGGATGATCAGAGTAGTATTGAGAAACAGCAACGTCTAGAGAATGTATCTAACTCTACAACCTCAGGTTCACTAGGCTTTCGAATTGCAGGGATGAGGATCTGGAAAGATGAAGAGGAAATCGTATATGGCAAGGAATATGGGCGTCGATTCAATAGCAGGAATGTTTTGAGTGCATTAAACGAGTATATGTCTGGTGGTGATCTCGAGCAGAAACATCGGGAAATAGTTCTGGAGTCGATTTTAGTTTTCCTTGATGAGATTGTTAGTGTCTTGGACAAGCAAGAACTGAGGATGTTCTCAAGCAGTATCTTGCTTATCTTTGAAAGCGATAATTTAGAATTTCTTCGTCGTTGCAAACTCTTGCAAGATCAAGCAGAAGAAACTCAGGATGAAGAAGCCTCAAAGATGCAGGCTATCGAAACTTTACAGAAGGAATCTTTAGCCAGACCCGAGCACTCTGACCTAACTGGTTCGTCAGTATCCGAGGATGAAGTCACTAATGTTGTCACCGTAAAGCTTATTGATTTTGCTCATAGTCGCTGGGCTAAAGGTAGTGGCCCTGACAGAAACTGCCTGGAAGGCCTTGACAATCTTCGACGATTATTCTCCTCTCTAAAGAATTAGTTTCTTCTTTATAGATGTGAATGTCGTGTATGCGTTTCCATTATCATACTTTGTATCTTATAGTCTGCCTATTTAGAGAGGTTCCTTTTTTGGACAAGGAAGTATATATGGAAATGGCTTTGCTTATCTAACGCTCTGAACCTCTCATAGGATAAAATATAGAATACATCGACCTTAGGCAATTGTAATTACGTTAGACGTTTTCTTATTCATCACTCCACAGAACGCTAATCAGACTGCATTGTGAAGAGCGGAGAAAATTCAGGACGATTAAGTGGTAGGATAGAACCTCCTGGGAAGTTTTTGCGCATTCGTCACTGCGCCGTCCGGTGAAGATAACAGGCAAACGACTAAGTACATGTGTTTTTGTGCCTTTCGCTTTTTTGGTTCTTGTCTTTCTGTTCTGTACTATTCTGCTCCGTTTACTAAATTCGCTTACGGCGCAATGGCAATCATGATTGCACCTCTCCTCCTTTCGACCCTCTTGTAAGTTCGCGCCCGGTCTGACTTTGTTTGCGAAACGTGGTAAAAAAGTAGTACGCGAATATCAAATAAGCCACGTCATCAGGTTCTAAACACTGACTTCCCTTCGGCTCTTGATGTTTTCACCAGCCCCCAGAGCTTTCAAGTCGTAATAAAGCGAGGAGTATGTCACCCCGCAATTTCGCCTTCAATCTAGACTGGCATAATCGCGAATAAGTCACGTGAGTTAACCATGCCAGGTCTCCGTTCTTTCTCTATGAAAACCAAGATATCATTGAGACAATAGGATAGATTATTTTTGGGTATTTAGTGAGAGAAACTTCATGTATTACATTCATAGATAGTTGACTTTTAGACGGTTCTAGCAAGGAAAGTCGTCTTGTCTGCGAAGTTGTGTGATTTGTTGGGATGTACTGTAGCAGTTGGGACTTTACTGGGGCCAGAAAATATAAAATCAGCTTATGCGATGAGATACATATCATAATGACCACAACCTACAGTTATCGCGACAGTGACTGTCAGTTAGTGGACTTTGCAGTTTTGACTGAAGATCCTACGGCAGAAGCGCCGGTTCTATATAGACGTACGTGTCAGATGAAGAATCCAGATAAAAGTGGGGAATATTCGACTGTGTTCACTTATAACTCCACTAAGCCGAGTCCGACATTGAGACGAGCTAGTCGATCAACACAATTACTGACTGGATTAAGGTACGCAAATGTCAGGGGTGCAGAGCGTTTGAATCGGGTAGCCATATCGAGTCCTAATCTTGGTAGGGTGATGGTGAACGAGGACGAGCACAGTGTTGTTGAGGATGAACTTACCTTTGCGCTAACTGGGGCTAAGCTTGCAATGGAATTGCAGGAATCTAAAGGTCAACTATGGCTTTCATCTGCTCGAACGTCGTTCTCAAGAGCTACTGACGCCGAGGATGAACACGGAGAAGAGACCGAGGAGACTGTTGTTGATAACGCCATGGGACAGCTTGCTCGGCAAGGTAGTGGTTTTGGATGGGTTGATCGTCTTACAGATGAAGACGAGACTATTATTGATGAGAGACCTGCAGTACCTTGTGCAGCAAGAACCGATAAAGAAGCTGATACAATGACAAAGCTAATGGATCATCGAAATGTAACCTGGCAGCGACTAGCAGGGTCACGCGAACCTAGCGAAGTTTTTGGAGCCCGGTTTGACGTGTACGATTTCAATGTTGGTGAAAGCCATTTGTCAACTAGACAACAAAATAGAGATGCTGATGAGGGGAGTTTATATGATCCTTTGGTAATATTTGCATCAGGTTTACGGGTATTTGACTGGCTTTGGGGAAATTAATGCTTGTCTTTTAATTGCAGACGTTATATCAACACGTAGCGGTGGTTCTAGAACCATCAAACCAATTAGCGCGACAACATAAAACGAGATGCACCAATAAGGGATTTTATAAGTGGCCCAATAAAGACTGACCACCAGTATGCTGAACTAGAACAAATCTAGATTGCTTAACATGACAAGCCTTCGATGCTTCTCTTAACGCTAAATCAGCAGGAGCAACAAAAGAGTGTATTTTCTCGGCTACACAGCCCGCTTTTTCGGCAGGCAATACCCTGCATTGTGACTTATTTCCAGTGTGAGCTGTCTTGAACCAACCAATGCCTCTCTTTGAGCAGTCCCATGTTGTGTCATCGTTAGAGAACCAGGAAAAAGTATTTTGAACAAGACGTTGGATGACAAGGGGACGCTTGTTTATAAAAGTAATATCATCCTCTAATAATAAACACAACATCTTTCCACTGGCCGCGCAAAGTCTCAAGGCATCGGCATATTTTTCTTTATACCTGTAGTCAGCTGCAGAAATCCAATTCGGTTCGGAAAACCCATCTAAAGCTTTCGAGTCATCCCATAGGTATAGATTAGGCAGATCTTTTATGCACTCGTCTCCTAGTATCATACTATCGGGAAAATAAGACATGATTTCTTCGGTTTGACGCAGGCAATCCTTGGATAATATGATTGACGCAAATCTCGACTTGTATATGTGAGGATAATCCAAATCGCCTACAAGCAAGATCAACAAAGTCTTTTGGATGATAGAAACAATAGTCCAGATCACGATACAGCCAAAAAGAAGCTTTGCGCCTCGGTTTCTGTAAATCGATTTGAGATTATTCCTATAATTCGTCATGACAAGTGATCGAAAAGTACCTCCCTAGCCTTTGCCAAGCCGGAGAGGGAGTACCAATAAACGGTCGATCATTCATTGCCAGAGCTTAGCCGTGTAACAACGCTACCTTCCCATCAACGTTAGGAACTTCTGCGTGAAAATTAATTCATTTTCATTTGCTCCCATATATGACATAGCGGATTCCTTCAGTGTAACAAGCTATCTCTCATCTGAGACAGACACTTGTCACTTGAGGGGTTGATGTCTAGTAATGACCTCGATCCTCCTCTCGAATGAAGCGATCTTAAGGGTGGAGTAACACGAGCTGGAAATCCTCATTTACATTGAATTCCGCCAGTAGAAATGAGAACTAATAGGGATAATAGTCCCCACTACCAGGATCAAAGTAAGAGTACGTATGGTTTGCAAAAAGCTCTTACTGATGACCTAATTAAAAAATACGTCCAGGATCAATGTAACCTTTCTCTTAATAGTCTTACTTGAGTAAGTAATAGTACATATCTCAGTGAATACCTTAAAGACAAGCTGCTTTCAATATAAGCACGCTGTTCTCGGTAGTGTGACTCTCCTCTTATTATGGGTATGATAACTCTCACTAAACAAAGTCCTCTTTTTCGATACCAGATTGAATACACATGCCGGCAAAGATGCTGTCCGTCTTTGTGAAAAGGTGCCAAGGACTATCGAACTCTGCCACTTGGCCATGATCCAAGACCAGAATTCGGTCATAGTTTAGAATGGTGCGAAGCCTATGAGCAATGCAAAGAATTGTGCAGTGACCGAATTCTTTAGAAATTGTGTCTTGGATATTTTGATCTGTCTGGTAATCGACACTAGACGTCGCTTCGTCAAGGATCAGTATACGGCTATTGCGCACTAATGCTCGTGCTAAAGACAGTAACTGTCGCTCACCTAAACTGAAATTCGCTCCATCTTCATCAACAGGCTGATCCAGGCCAAACTTAGCACTGTCCTCCTCAGAATTATGCGCAAAAACTTTTAATGGGCCACTGACCAACCTACTTCGTCGAAGAGCATCCCACAAAGCTTCATCACTTGCATCGTCGAAAGGATCGAGATTGGATCGAATAGTTCCTTTAAAGAGGACCGCATCTTGGGGAATAATAGACAGCTTCTCTCGAAGGTCATGAAGACCCAATGTTGAGACATCAATTCCATCAATAAGCAGTCTTCCTTCAGATATTTCACTCATTCTATATAGTGCAGACATAATCGACGACTTTCCGGCTCCTGTCCTTCCACATATACCAATTTTCTCACCTCCTTCGATTTTGACATTGATATCCTTCAAGACCATAGGAAGTTCGGGACGATACCTGAAATAAACATGATCAAACACAACAGTTCCATATTGAGGCCAATCAATGGGAGGCTTGGTTCCAGCAATAGTCAGACTGGCTTCCTGAGGAATCGTAAAGCCGTACTCATAAAGTCTCTCTACAGCGTTCATATCATTTTCCACTTCAGCAACTTGAGTGACCATAAAGGACATTGTTCCTACTATCACCGTTGAATAGGATAAGATCAGACCCGCCGTCGCCCCACTCACATGAAGTGCTTCGCTCATAACCAAAAATGCAATAACCAGTCCCATGAGAATGCCAATAAAATCAAGGCGAATACTTAGCCATCTCTGATTAGCGAAGGTCAAAAAGTACGCTTGATCCATATAGTCCACCCGACTATCAAAATCATCAATAAACCTTTCTTGTTCTCTAAATGCTCGAATAGTAGTGACGCCGCTAAGCGTCTCACCAAATAAAGCAAAGACAGATGATCTATTTATCGAATCTAGACGTTTGGTCTCTCTAGCGGATGCCCGATAAAATCGCGAGACAGAAAAATAAACTAATAGGAGAGGAACAACAGCAATAGCAAACCAATAATAATATGCTATGACCAGGATTAGAGAGGCAATAGTGGCAGCCATTGTGCTGCAAGCTATTCGTATCGAATCGGTCAAAGTATTATCCAGCGTATCCGTATCTTTAGAAAACCGATTAAGAATTCGACCAAGCGGTGTAGTGTCGAAAAAGCTCATAGGTGCTCTCATCACTCCGAGTAGGGCATGTCTAGTAAACTCTCTGCTGGCACGAATTCCTGAAAATGTTACCACAGCTCCTAAGACAAAAAAAAATATAGCACTGAGGATTGAAGTCATAACTAGAATTCCAATATAAAATCCTTCTTTTCGCCCACGGAACTTGGCTTCTACCCAGAAACTAAGCCACAGATTAGATACTACTTGAGATCCTTGCGCAAGAGTAACAGCCAAAACTATTGCAGGGATCACAGCATATGAAAACCATCCCCCAGCATATTTAATAAATGTTTTGAGAACTATAGGTTTTATGCCTTGAGTATCTCTTCCTTCCATTTGTATCAAATGAGCATCATTTGAAGCTCGAGTAGGTGCGGCAGGAATACCTTCTTTTTCATTGTTGGGCTCGTCTTCTTTTGTCTCTTTCTCGACAAGTTCTTTGTTCCCCCCTCCTTCCTCTTCCTTGATGGCGTTGAGACTTAACAATTTTCGAAACGCTTCTGATTGAGCCTCTAATTCGGCTTGAGTCCCAATCAAAATTGAACCGTCTCCGGGAGCGAAGATGATCCTATCAGCATAGCTCAAAACATGAAGCTGGTGAGTAGCAAGGAGTCTAGTGCGACTCTTGAGATAGCTGCAAAGGCAACTGTCAATGATATGTCTACCTACATGGGCATCGACTGCACTCAGTACATCATCCAGTAATATAATTTCCGAGTCGAAATAACAAGCCCGAGCAAGATTAATTCGAGCTTTTTGGCCTCCTGAGATTGTAATTCCTCGTTCCCCGATTTCAGTCATATCGCCGTTCTCAAATATCTCCAAATCTCTAGAAAGAGCACACGCTTGAATAACTTCATCAAATTTCTCTTTCATATATTCCTTTCCGAACAAAATGTTTCCCCGCACGGTGTCTGATTGAATCCAAGGCTGGGGACAGTAAGACATTGTAGCACCAATTGTCACTTTGCCCCCTGTCTGCCTCATATTACCGGCCAAAGCACAGAGTAGAGAGGATTTTCCGGAACCAATCGTACCTGTAATGACTATGAACTCGCCGCGCTTGACCGTAAAATTCAGATCTTTCAGTCCAGGGAAGCTCTTGGTTGTTTTGCCTGTATCAGCGTCCGTGTTTGCCGCCTCGAAAGCTGTTTCAACAACACTAGAGTCATCTTGAGTGCTTCCGATAGCTACGAGCCCAGCCGATGCATCCTGGATATGCTCTTCACTTTCCAGTTGTCTTATTTGAATCTCGGAAACATTTGTCGGTACTTTTTCAATAGACAGGGACGATTTTTCTTCTTCACTTGCTGGTTCATATTCTTCATGTTCCCAAATGAAAGAAGCGTCTTCAACTTGAATAGCTTCAGGAATTGAGTAATCATACTCAATCGTGTCCACCATATCTTCCGCGAGAAGAACAGCTTCAAGCCGCTTGAGAGAAACAAAAGCATCTACTGAAGATGATATTGAGAGAGGTAAAAACAACATAGGTAGCCTAAAAAGATTGAACAAACTCACAGACGAAAATACGGGTGCCGCATGAAGATCATGACCGGACACAGACAGGACAATAAAAGCAATCAAGGAGGCAAATATGGGAAGAACAACACTGATTGCAAAAATTGAATTTCTCACTAGCAGAAGCTTTCTCGTCAAGTTAAGCTCTTCAATGCGAATTTTCATTATTCTTTTGAGATACGCATTCTCCCATGTATAAAATTTGACGATTCTCATGGACTGCAAGACATCGTTAATGATTCTGATTCTCGTATCAGTCAATTTCACCGCATTCTTGCGTCCACTAGACATTTTTTTCATCGCAAAGACCACCAAAGGAGAGACTGCAAAGATTACTGCAATACCAGCTAAAGCAGAGGGTCCAATGTTGATGATCAAAAGAGTTATGCAGATACCGGTCACCAAAAAGAAGTCAAAAAACATATGAAACCAACGACAAGCAAAATCCACTCGGAACGTATCAGTACTCATCATATTAGTAATACTACCATTGGTGTATTGCAATCGAGATTTATTCGACATCTTTAGTGATTTTCGAAATAAAGCCGAAATCAAGACAGCTCGCGCTTCGCCGCCACTCAACATTGTTCGATAAAAGAACTGGTTCCTAGCCAGAGACATGAGCTGCATCATCAGCACCAGACCGACCGCCATTCCATAACCATGTCCGATGTAGACGTTTATTCCATAGAACCGCTTTTCCACATATGCAATCATGTACCTGTTAAGCAAAGGGATTAGGCATTGAGTCGTATCAGAAAGCCACAATAACAATCCAGCACCCCAAAACTGGAAAAAGAACAGTTCATTGAGTGACCTTAGGACCACATGCCTTGTTTGTCCTTGCGCTAATCTTCGGTTTATAATCGTCAAAAATTTATCTGTCATTATCCTTGTCCTCCGATTCTTTGGAAGTTCCCAGAGGTCGGTCGCTTCTAAAGGTCGATAATAACCCGTCTAAATGTTAATACAATATGCAAGAAGAAAAAATACTACCGTGAACAAAGGGCTGAGCCATTGTAGAGTCATGTTTGACCAAATAGAACATTCTTCTTCAGGATTAGGACCACTCTTCTCTGGGACAGGAGGTATTATCGGATTTTTTATGAAAAGGCGTGCAATAATGGCAAACAAAAAGAACTTATCATACCAAGGTTTCTTGTAAATATTGACCGGTCCACTTGCACCTAACTTAAGATCATTGTCATCAAATTCGAGTGATCGAGATTGTCTGTCTTCCGACATAGTATATTTCAAGAAAGAGCGATATTATGGTTGCTTGAATTATAAATCTGTTTGTCAAAACGAATTCATTAACTCGATTTCTTAAAGGTCAATGTTAGTTGAAGACCGCTCTAATATATTCTGAGATAACGGAGTTAACCAGATGACGGAGATATACTATATGTCTGTCTACAACGGAGAGCGATCCGCTTGGTCTCCACGTCATTAAGAAGCTTCTCATGACTTAAGTGAGCGCAGGACTGACTGACAGCTAAAATGTAATCCTGGTCGATGGCCATTCCTGTTGTTTTTTTCGCCGATGGGCAGGAGGACTCAAGACCGCCTATATACATTGGTTGTTGTATGCATTAGATTCACGCCTATGGTATAAATAAGCATTGACTCTTTTTTTACTCGGTTCTTGCTCACAGCCTATAGATCCGAACAAAGACGG
Organism: Trigonopsis variabilis; assembly: GCA_003707065.3. Lineage (NCBI taxonomy): Eukaryota > Fungi > Ascomycota > Trigonopsidomycetes > Trigonopsidales > Trigonopsidaceae > Trigonopsis > Trigonopsis variabilis. The sequence continues at coordinate 68,401 of PPXM03000010.1, read as the reverse complement.
TCGAGAATAAATGCCGTAGTTGAGACAGACAAAAACTATCATTGACAAAAAGGAACGTCCTGATTTTAAGTATAGCGAGACTTCCCCAATGACTCTTGGTTGTACAATGCGAATAGGAGGACATTGAACCGCGTCTATCTATCTTACAAGTAGGTCCTTTGTCGATATCTCCAAAATAGATTCATATACTTGTATTTACCTCCGTGTTGCTGCTTTGGTTACGTAAAGTACGATCATTACTCAACGGTGATTTATTCCGCTTAATTTGATTCGAGATGTAAAGTTCTTAAGCTATAACAAAAATAAAGCAGACTAACTCTTTCGGGGAGCTACCCTAGGGCCCTTTGGTCATCATGAATCAGTAACATTCTTTGAGTCTAAGTCTGCGTTTCCAGTTAAGTTTCTGGAGCTGTCAGATTATCATCAGAGGACAGCGAGTTCTCTTTCAGCGAAAACGAGAAGATTTTACGCATCAAAGTCAAGTTGATGCGACTGGGCAAGCGACTCACGAGCATCTTATCACAAGCAAATGGCTGTTTTATTCATATGCTATCCTTCTATGCTCCAAGTTAAAGTCGGCTGATCCCAATAATCAAAGACGTAAGAATTGATTGATTGGTAACACGGTTTACGTACGCACGTCTGGCTCGCACTGGAGGAAGACAAACGGGATTTCTCGTTCTAAATTCTGACATTTAAGATCATAAATCAAACAAAACGTATTGTTATGACTTCCTTTTACGATATTTCTCACGAGCTTGTCAGTCGTTGATCTCGGTATCCCCTTCACACGGAGCGAACAGTAACCTCCACAAGGAAAAAGCGTTACTTTCGACGGACGAAGATAATATAATGTCTGAAGATTGGAGGTTAGCAGCCTCCAACATCGCAGGGTCTATAAGGTACGAAATATCCTCATAGGAGACGGTAGCTTTTCTAGAGATAATTAACATTTAGCTTGGCCTGTTGGATTGTACTTCTGTTACCCCAACTAATTGAACAGTGGAGATTGAAGACGTAAGGTTTCGCAAAGTGCATGCATTAATAGAAGGGCCGAGGGCGTTTCGTTATATTTTCTTGGAGCATGGTAAGCTCCACCTTTGCTTTTGTTGCACAGAAACTCATTCATAGGTTCCTAGGTGATATCTTCAACCTTATCGGAGCACTATGGGCAAGCTTATTACCCCAAGTCATCGGGCTAGCCTGCTGGTTTTGTTTTGCTGATTTGTTGATGCTCATTAGTGTTATATACTATCGCGGCCTAGATGAAAAACGCCGAAAGCATGAAGAGGAACGAGCTATAAGAAACCCGTTATTATCTCGCAACAGTAGTGGCGCTGAAGAAGATATTATAGATTATGGAGCTATGAGTGAATCACCCGCTAATCATATTCATGTGTCTAGACGCCGAGATTCAATCGAATCTATTATCGAGGACCAGCCTCGAAACACACGAATTTTCCTGAGCTACGTTGCTCCATTGTTAATGGTTGCTGCTTCAGGCATCGTTGGATATCTGATGATGGGTCACAAGGATCATGGTGGAAATAGTGGGGATGGCGAGGATCAATTAGAGAGTGGACCTCAAATATGCGGCTATCTCTCCGCCGCGTTATACTTGGGAGCCCGAATCCCTCAGATTATTCAGAACCATCAGAAAAAGTCAGTTCATGGTCTCTCTCTCTTATTTTTTATGTACTCTACTCTGGGCAATCTATCATATGGCGGACAGATCCTTTTCTATAGTACCAGCTCTAATTACATTCTTCTCAATCTTTCTTGGCTATTGGGTTCTCTAGGAACTATCCTCGAAGATGCAATTATTTATTGCCAATTCTACATTTATGGAGAGAGGGACTAGAGTGGGATGGAGAAGCGAAACTTTGGAGATATGTTGTATTTTAGTCCTTAAACTCATTGTGACCTTTTTCAGAAATATACCATTAAGTGCGTAGCCACTACTTTTCGATACGAGGAACAATGGAGCATAAACTTTTAATACAAGGAGTACATAGTGAGGAGAGACGCGTAAGGATACCACTTAGTCGAAAAGACCGAAGCCTGAAAGTTAGACATATTCACAGTCATAGAAATAGACATACCCATATCCTCATCTGACTCCTCTTCCTTCTCCTCCTTCTTCTCCTCGGCGGGGGCGGCTTCAGCAGCACCACCGGCGGCAACAGGAGTAGCAGCGCTACCAGCAGGAGCAGCACTACCTGCAGAGATGTTGGTCAAAAGTTCCTTGACGTCTTTGCCTTCAAGAGCTTTGGCGTAAAGCTGAGTCCAGATGGGCTCAACAGAATCGATGCCTGCAGCTTTAACAAGAGTAAGAAGCTTGTCGGAGGTAATTTCAATCTCGGCGTCAGCAAGAATGAGGGCAGCTAGAATAATTAGACCGCAAATCATCAATGTCCTTCATACCGTATGAGACAGCAGCTTCAGTTGACATTATGACTTGATGTTAAATCGCACTAGTGGTGATTATCTGCGTCCTTGATTATACAGGGCAAGCGTGACGCTGCTAGTCTACATGTCATGTGAGAGATCATGTGATCAAAAAGACGATGAGTTTGTAAGTACTACAAAAGCAAACGCAAATCTGAACTTGTTTTGCAGCTGTTTACACACATATTATAGTTTCAAGAATCAATAATATTACGTCAATGATGTGATTCTATTCAAAGTCAAAAGTCTCAAGATTTTCTAGGTGCTTCTTCTATCGCGGTGTGCTCTTATCACGGACTCCTTGGCATGATGTCCTGTCATAGAAACTATCCGTACTGTGATTAGCTAGTGTAGCGTCGTCCACGACATGATCCTTAACAGGAAGTGGTATGTAGCGATGTTAAGTGGGGCAGGTATTATTAAGTGGAGAATGTATAATGAAATATCGAGCACCGTCACGATTAATTCGCTGTTAGGCTTTACCTCCTGATAAAAAGGCCGTTTCCATAGATTCTTACACTCAAGAAGTCACTCGCTCTTGCAAGTTATCATGAAGAGTCCTAATGACGTAGTTCAAGCTCGAAAGAGATTCGCAAAGATGAGAAGTAAGCTGCCTTTCATGGTTCTCCTTGAAATAATAATCGAAGGCTATTTAGATCAGGTGAGAGGCTTATGGACGAGGATCGGAGAAATTGAAGAGTTTTACAAGATCTCAAGAGCAGAAAAAGAGGACTTTAAGGAAAGAATGAAGATATGAGAAAAAAAAGAAAATATAGATATAGAAGAAAGCGTAGATGATGGTGGAAATTCCACCAATCAGAATCCGTTACTGTTTACCCTGATTTGTGATAGCCATCGCATCCGAACATCAATCAACCTCGGCGCCAACATGTCATCGAGTCCAAGGTCAGTCCCAGCCAATGAAACTGCCATACTGCAGAAGCTAGTTGGAATTAGAGATAAGCTTACGGCTTTGAAACAAGATAGGTCGTCGTAAGTGATCGCTAAATTGGACTAACAATGAGGTACATGAAGTCTAGCGACATCAACGGATTATATGGACAATTGATTCAACAAATCCGGAAAATTAATACCATAAGGGAGGATCCTAATTTACATGACGAACAGAATCGGCGTGAGTGATAGAAGATTTCAAAACTGACTTCTCCAGTCGATATAGTATTAGATGATGTGTTTCAGCTGCTATCTTTAGCCTATCTTACTGTCGGACTAACCAAGACAGCGCCGGCCACATATGCATCGCTAGCTACAGTCCTTCGGCTACTCTATCATCTTAAAGAGAGTAGGGTATACTCTGATCAGGATCTTGCACCCATTCGAGACCGGATAGAGGAAATACGTGGTATAATTGATGTCATTGATGCCGATGACGAAGGATCAGAAATCAAGAAATTGATTGAGACCAAAATTGAATTATGCGAGAACCTACTGAAAGAGTTAGAAAACCCACTAAGTCATATCTCTCCAGATCTTTCACCTGTTCTACAAAAGCTAGTTTCTATTCGCAGACAAATTATGGCCATTGGATCCAAATCCGGGTATTCAGTATCGGAGCTTAAGCCCCTCCAGGATAAACTACGAGAGATCGATGCTAAACGGGTAGATGGCAATTTTTTATCCCCAAATGGCACAATTCCCCAAGGGCAGGAAGTTGTGAACTCCCAGCTAGAAGCCTGCCATGAGTTGCTGAACGACTTCACTGCCCAAAGGGAACTGGTCGCGCCGAGCTTGCGACCAATTTATGAAGAATTGTCCCGGATGAAGTCTCAATTAGATGGCTTATTATTGACTCATCGTTGGACTCTGAGAGAAACAGACCTTTACAATTATCAACAAAAGCTTCAAGAAATTGATGACAAACGTGTGAATGGCCTTTTCATGGACGATAGAGGAAATGCCCCTGAGGGTCAAAGCATCCTTCTTTATCTTTTGCGTCGTTGTTACGCGACTATTTATCGTCTATTGATCACATCGGAACCGGTTTCGGAAGCTTTAATTCCCTTACAAAACCAACTCAGCACGGTGCGTCGATGTCTGCTTGAAGTGAAAAGAATGGGTGGACTCTCTTCGGCCAGGGAGTTATACCCTTATCAAATGAAACTCTGTTCAATTGATAATATGAGAGTGGACGGCAAGTTTATGGTAGGTAATACCATTCCTGAAGGCCAGGGCCTGTTGAACGCTCTCCTTGCCGAGTGTTTTGATATTTGCCATGAGCTTGTGGTGGAAATGGAAGAGCAGGAGCAGAGCGAATCTGATTCTCAAGCATGATGAATCTATGTATATGGGGCGCAGCTGTCTTTTAAATCTTTTTCTAGGGATCGTTTTTGGCTTATATCCGTCTGTCTTCAGATGACCTCGAAGACAAACTGCATGATGCATGATTTTCATCCAACTGGAAGCTGGACTAGGAGATGGTGTTGTGGTATGAGGCTATAGTTTTCTTTGCTATTGGTATAGATGTAAATGTTTCACATGTATCACCTCACTCGTTGCTATGCGCCTTGCTCGGAGACTGGACATTGTCAACGAGCTTTGAAAGTTGAAGTCCACCCGGCAATGGCTGATCAACCTGACAGCGGTAAGATTGATGATGAATGATTTAATTAAAGCAAAAGGGTCTCAGCTTTTGTCTAAGAGCCAAAAGAAGAAACTTAGGAAGAAGCTTAGAGTAAACGGTCAAGCGACCGGCACACCAGAATCTGATACCGAGAAAGCATATATAACAGAGACAGATTCAACTAAAAAAACCATTGAGACTGATTCTAGAAGTGAATTGATGAATGAGCCTGAGAATGAAAGAGAATCAAATGCAAAGAGCGAGGCTTCGAATTTTTATGAAGGTAGTCCAAAACCCGCCATAACAGAGGTAAAAATAGGTGAACCCGAAGTTACAAAAGTTGAGCCATATGCGCTAGAGCTGCAGCAGATCAAGGAAAGGCATGGTGATGAAGTGAAAACATTGGAGAGGAAAGTCGAGATTGCTCAACAGGAGCGGGCAGAGTTTGAAAAGCAATATAAAGGATTACTCGAGAAAGTCAGTTCCATCAGAAGTACACTGGGGGAAAGACTTAAAGCTGATCGGGAAGAGCTATACAAGTCAAGGACTACGATTGAGTATCTAGAAGAGCAGAACAAAAAACTCAGCTCGACTGTTTCTGCATTACAAGAAGAATTGCTAAAGTCGACTCAGGATATTGATCACTTGTCCCAGCAGCTAAGTGAGCTAAGAGTTGAGAATACAGAGGTCGAAGATAAATATCTTGATCGGTGTCGACAATGCGATCAAGAAATCACAAGATTGAAGGAAGAGCTCCGTTGTTTATCGCAGTCATGCGAAGACTGGAATGTTCTGGCTGTTGAAGAGAAAGCGCTTCGAGAGAGTTTAAGCACCAAGAATACAGAATTAGAAGAGCAATTAGTTTCGATTAGAAAACTGGAGGCTCAATTTAAACAGGATCGAGAGTCTGATATTGTCTTGATTGAATCATTACAAGCTGAGGTTGAGCGTCGACTCATAGACATGGATAAATTACGACAAGATAATCAAGATGCTCTGAGAATTTTACAAGAAACTTATGACCATGAAACTAAAGGGCTCAAAGCTACATTAGATGAATTGGAGCAACAGCTGAGAACAAAGAGCGAAGAAATATCGCGATTAGTTCCTTTTGAAGCCCAGGTCAAGGAGAAGAACATTTTGATCGGAAAACTAAGACAAGAGGCGGTTATTTTAAATGAGCATTTGACAAAAGCTTTGGGAGCCTTAAAAAATGCGAAAACGCAAGAGGAATCCGAGGTGGTGGATAAACAACTGATAACCAATCTTTTTCTCAGTTTCTTGCATATGGAACGGGGTGATAGCAAAAGGTTTGAGGTTCTTCGTTTGATCTCTGCCGTGTTGGAATGGAATGACCAACAGAAACAATACGCTGGATTAATAAGAGGAACCGGCGAGATTATTACGAATCCAATGGTTGGAACATTGTCAGGGTCAAGTAGTACTAAGTTAATCAACGGTAAATCTTCATCAGAGACCATGGCAAGCCTTTGGACGGAGTTTTTGGAAAGGGAATCATCTTCTAAGAAGAATTGAAGGGCTCCTTGACAGATGAAGGTAGGATAACGACATTTTCTCTGTAAATCTAACTCGTATATTTTGTAGAGGCCCCAAAAAGTCCCCGAAGACTATCTATTCATGATCTATCAAATAGATCGTCCTCCCCACTTTCAATGCTTTCACCTTCACTCACGTCCAGTTCTGCCTCTGAGTAGTATTCCTCCTCGCTAGGGAGCTCAAACTCATCCAAGCCTTCACCAGTAAATCTGTACAAAACTTCGCTCTTTAAATTTAAATTGGGCGCAACTTCGTAATTAGTCTCGATGGTGCAGTTAGCAAGTTTGCTCTTTGCTCCAATCACGGCGTGGGATCCAACCATACAGTTGTCCAAAATAACTCCGTCCTTGATGGAGACATGGTCGAGGACAACACAGCCTGCCAAGCGTGTCCTGGCTCCAATCTTGCAATTCTTCCCAATGACGGTGCGCTTGACACTAACTTTTTCACCCATTTCGACGTCGTTTCCTACAACTGAATCGCCACTGATTGTTGCTGTTTGCTTTTCTCCGGCCTGCCTAGCTAGGCGGTCCCTAGCTGTATGCCGCATGAGCCATCGATTAGCTTCTAAGAAAGATGACGGATTAATGACTCGGATCATGTTATAGGTATCAGGAATAGCGAATAGCTCTAAACCCTGTAGCTGTTTGCGATGGCTCCAATGGCGCCTAGCAACATCTCGAATAACAGCCGCAAAGGACTTGCCGTGGTACCTTGAGTTTTCAAAGATCGATAAGAAGTCTCTCGACATGACGTAGATTGAGGCATCTAATAGGCGAGTTGATACGACAGCGTTAGCAAAACGCCACAGCATTGCCATCCTAACACTTATAGCAGCAGGCTCGTCATCAACGCGTCGAGGTAGAATGTCAAGAAGCTGAGGATGAAACTCATTCAGAGGAGTATGTATTGTGATGGGAGGACTTAGGGACTTTTTATCGATCGTATCAAAGGTGTTTCTATAGAAGACTCCAATACCATGGTCTCCAGGTCGTCTCGCTCTAAAAGCATCAATGATGTACTGAGGAGGAAGATCCGTCAAAAGATCGCACGGTAAAACAATAAAATCCGAAATAATGGAAGAAGCAAACCATTCTATTGCTCCTCCGCTACCGGAAGAAGCAGGCGGTTGAACTATCTGGATAGTATCAAACGGTGTTGGATATCGATTTGAAACATTCTGGTTTATGAAAGTGCTAACTAATTCACTCGAAGGTCCATCTGCCAAAATTGAAACGCCTATGGTTAGGTATATTCGAACCCGTAGATATACTTCGAATAGCAGCTTTTTCGCACCAATCCAATACGTGGCCTATTAGAGGCACATTCACCACCGGCAGCATTGCCTGGGGTACATCTCCCGGTTTTGAGCTTGCTAGTGGAAACAGATCATTTGAACTATCACACAGAATAATCGCTTGAAGTTCCATTATATGGATTGGTTAGCAAGGATAGACACACCTAGGGGTTACAGCTGAGTTTTTTGGAATGACTTGACCTCCCGTATCTGTCTGCATATAGGAGAGGAGCAACGAATTCATCACCGCGAGCGTTAGCAATTAGGCGACGCTTCATTATTCAGATTAGCCAACTTCCAACTTTCTCCATGCTATTGTAAGGATAACATGTAATTCAGTAGAGAGTCTTACACTCCAAGATTTGGGACTCTTGTTGTAGATTGCTGAGTGACACTGTGTCCGATTTCGAAATGACTCAAATTCATTAAATCATGTCCTGTCATTCTGTCAGTGAATGCGTTGATACTGTCTATAAGCTCCCTAATGGCTCCAATTCTAGGTACACAATCTTTAAGAGCATGCATGGACTTTTGTCATAAGTATTACATGCAGAAAATTCTTATCGCGCTCATGTGGAGCGATCGAGGGTATTTCACAAAAGCCAATAGCCAAATAAGTAGAACTTGTGTGGAAGCTGCACAATAGCTAATTGACGGCCCGAGTAACCTGATGCAACAATGAAGTTCACAAGCATTCGTTAAACAGCTGCATCTCCAACATTTCAACCTCTGCACCAGCATTGTTTTTATGTCTAAGCTACGAAAAGAGAGAGGTGTGAGTAAAAGTGTCATCAGTCTCTTAGTGCTGGGAGAGAATAGATACAAGATAAGAAACACAAACGAGAGCCTTATTATCTTTGAATGAGAATGTTTGCCTTTACTTGTAGGATGTCCAGCAGAAGATAACCAACAACTAAGCTGTGTAGTGCAGCGCAATATAAAGCTCATAACTTATTCAAACCCGAACCATCCATAAAACTGTAAAATATTTAGATCAGGAAGTTCTATCGCACCATTGACTTGACCTATCTAGTGCTTCCTTTACGGATCAGTGTCCTGTTGAGATGTAGGATGGAAGCAGCCATTACTGGCCCTATAAAGGATTAAACGCAATATTCATTTGCTTAGAATTTGCTTATTTGCTTATTTGCTTATTAGAGTGTCTTTTAGCATACACTACTCTTTGCTATTTGCTCTTTTCTCGGAGATCTTGCACTCGGCATGTGTGTGTCAAGACTAGTCTCGACTAAAATTAAATGTTGCAGACTATAACTGAACTACTATAAACAATTCACACTTTATGACCAGAGTTCAGGCAGAATCAAAGATACTTCCGACTTGCGCTTTCAAGTTGTAAGTAATGTGCAACTACTAGTATAAGTATCAGATCCTTCCACGCCATGTCGTTCCTTGATACACTATTGGCTTCAATATCGAAGAAATGAGAGGGTCAAGCTGCAGAGTGATGTCTGATCAATAGTCGCTCAAGCGAAGGCAGACGCAATTGAAGCCGTATTCATTCCCAACTCAAATCGCCAATCAGCTTTTCATAGTTGTGTCTGTTGAGTACTTGTTATCAGCATTAATATTACCTGATTTTACACATTATGCATCGTCGGGAGGGAGGTAATGCCAAGTTGGAAACAGCTGATCAACCAACTATTGTGTACCGTTGCTTTCCGTCACAATCAGCTTGAATTCTAAAATCGGACTGAATTCATACACTGTCCATTCTGTGCTACCATCTCTTCCTTCGAAGCAGGGATATTCAGAATCATGGCCAATAAACGTGAAGCGGAAGAAGTCCCGGTGAGAATCGTTATTGAGCTTGAAGCTAATTGGAGGTTGATGACGATGATATCCTATCGTTCGTTGCGCTAGGAGGAGGGAATGAGGTTGGGAGGAGTTGCCATATTGTCAGCTATAAAGGTAAAACTGTGATGGTATGTAAAGAAATATGCAGTCTCTAATACCTCAGCTTGATGCAGGAGCTCATCCTGCTTATTCAGGAATTGCGAGTCTTCCCTTCTATGATGAATATGATTTATCAACTGTTGATGTGCTCTTAATTAGCCAGTATGTAACCGTTTGAAGAAGGGCTATCATTAATTCTTCAGTTTTCACGTCGACCATGTGGCTTCCTTACCATATGTCATGCAACATACAGATTTTAAAGGTCGCGTCTTTATGACACATCCTACAAAAGCCATTATTCGCTGGTTATTGAGTGACTACGTCAGAGTTGGTAATGCTTCTGGCACAGGAAGTACCCCTTTGTACACAGATGAAGATTTGGCTGCCTGCTTCGACAAAATAGAAGTGATCGACTATCACTCCTTAATTGAAATCAATGGCATTAGATTCACGGCTTATCATGCTGGTCACGTTCTTGGTGCTGCCATGTACTTTGTGGAAATTGGAAATGCGAAATTTCTTTTCACCGGCGACTACTCGCGGGAAGAAAATCGTCATCTTAGTCCAGCTGAAGTTCCTCCTAATCGTCCGGATATTTTGATTTCTGAGTCTACTTACGGAACAAGTACCCATCTTCCTCGGCTTGAAAAGGAACATCGGTTGACATCTATCATAGAACAGACTGTTCTCAAAGGAGGACGCGTTCTCCTTCCTGTTTTCGCTCTTGGAAATGCTCAAGAATTGCTTCTCATCCTCGACGATTACTGGGCCTCTCATCCAGAGCTTGAAGGGATCAATATCTACTATGCTTCAAGTCTGGCCAGAAAATGCCTAGCTGTATATCAAACTTATGTAAATATGATGAATCCAAACCTTCGGAAAAGGATGAGAGATCATCAGTCTAATCCGTTCCAATTCCGTTACATCAAGAACTTGAGAAATGTCGATCGCTTCGACGATATCGGGCCATGTGTTATGTTGGCGAGCCCAGGAATGCTTCAAAATGGATTCTCAAGAGAGCTTTTAGAACGATGGTGCCCAGATGCCAAAAATACCTTGTTGATCACGGGTTACTCTGTTGAGGGAACGATGGCGAAAGCTATTGTGAACGAACCTTCCGAGATCCCATCTGCTGCCAATAGCTCTAGTATGATTCCAAGACGATGTATGGTGGAGGAAATTTCCTTTGCAGCCCATGTGGATTATGCCCAGAACTCAGAATTCATAGAGATGGTCAATCCTTCATTTATTATCCTTGTCCACGGTGATTCGATTAATATGGGTCGACTAAAGAGTGCTTTATTGAGCAAATACCATCATCGGAAAAATACCACCAGAGAGGTAAAAGTCTTTAACCCTAGAAATTGTGAAGAGGTACAACTTCCTTTCAAAAGTATTAAGATCGCCAGAACGTTAGGCGCCTTAGCCGAAAAGACCCCCGTCAATTCTGGAATAATTTCAGGCATTGTTGTTCAAAAAGATTTTCAATTGAAGATTGTCTCTTCTGACGATCTCAAAGAATACACTGACCTTCCTACGAGTACTATTATCGAACGACAGTCTATTCGTGTCGATGGATCCATATCATTGATTAAATTCCATTTGGAGCAAATGTTTGGGATAGTGAAGCAAATAAGTGAATCTAAGCTGGTGATTATGGATGCGATCACAGTCACGCACAAGAATGGAATGGCCACAATTGAATGGTCAGGGAATATGATTAATGATACGATAGCTGACTCGGTTCTGGCTATCCTTTTATCAGTCGATTCATCGCCTACGTCGGTAAAGTTGTCATCTACCATGTGCGATCACTCCCATAGCAGTCCCTTCAGTGGATCTTGTGATCGAGAAGAAAAGAAGGAAAGAATTCGGGCTTTTCTGGTCGCCCAATTTGGTGACGCTGTTGAAGCCAGTGCTGAACGTGGTCGCTACGATGTTGAGATTGCGATAAATGGAAAAAGAGCATATGTCTCCTATGATCGCTTTGAAGTAGATTGTGGGTATGAACCATTACGACAACGGGTGTTGCACGTGCTTGAGCAAGCTGCAAATGCGATTACACCTATTGCTAGAAAAATTCAATTAGGTTACGAAGGAGCAATCGAATATGACGAAAAAGAAACGAAGTTGACTTCAAAGCGACAGTCAGAAGGTTGAGGCGTTGATTTTTGAAGATATGTACTATATGAATGAATGCTTTATATCAACAAGAGAGTCAACAAGAAAGGATCCGAAAGATTTCGGCGTAGTGATGAAAAAGAGGAGTTATAATTCAGCGAACTACCCGAAGAAGCATAAATTTTTGCACAACTTTCTACTTTGGGAGTTCAAGATACACCAGACTCTACGGCTGTACCAATGAAACAACAGAATTGCACCCATATCGCACATTTTGACTGTATCAGCAGCTGAAAGAAGAGGCAAAGTAACAATAAGTATTCCTAATGAGATGCTAACTAAGCTGAATCTGGTCCATGCAGCTTAGAATGTTTCTAGCATGGATATTTATAGACCGGATAAGCTGCGTCTCATTCTAACATGGAGGTTGAGAGTCGCTAATCTGCGCAGATCAGTCAAGTCATTCAAGGCAATTATGAAAGAAGTCAATTTGAACTATATTTCAAAAATAAAAAAAAAATAAAAAAGACTGAGCCGCTTAGAATAGAGGGATGAAGACAGAAAGAGTGACAACTGAGGCTGAAGGTAGTAACGGCGTAGAGTAATGTCTCCCTAAAACCTTTTGGAGGCTCGTACATTAGAGGAAGAAGAGATAGAAAGAAGAGCATGAAGTACGGAGATGAACTTGGAGCTATTTCGGTACCAGAATGGCGATCTCATGATCTAGATTACAATGAAGTCAAAAAGGTGATCAAATGGATGACTTCTCCCAAAGCTCCAGCTGACGGAGAAGACAAAGTTCTCGAAGCGCTTGTGGAACAGTATGACCTGGTAAGTCATATTCATGCAAAAACCATACTGATATCATGGAGATCAATCTATTTGTAGTGTCAAAGGTTGGAGAGATAGACTGGAGACTACGAGACTGTTTACGACAGGTCAATGAATACTCGAAGCTCTCAGAGTCAGAATCGAATACTTCTTCCAGGAAGCGTCAACATTCTTTCTGGAAACTAAATAATGATGTTGATAGGTTAGCCTCTGTTGCTTACTAGTGCTAAACGGTATAGAGTCGCAAATGACATCAAGAGTTTGTCTAGATTTATACGAGTCCAACATACAGGTATTATTTTATATTTTTCCATTTCGTCTAATTTTTTAAGGATTCCGCAAGCTAGTCAAGAAATATGAGAAATGGTCGAAATCCTCGTCATTGAGGCAACGCTTTGGTCCGATCTTAGAAGGACAGAAATCATTTCTTCATAAAGACTTCACACCCTATATTCTCGAGATATCTGCATTATATAACACTATTAGGTCCCCGGAATCTTTAATGATATCTTCTTCTTCTCCAACACGAGATAATATCACCTCTCCCTCTGCTATCTTCGACTGTGAACTAATAGCGTCCCCTGCTGCGGGATCATGCACATTCTGGGTCCACCCTGACAATTTTGTTGAAACACAGATATCTCTCTTACAACATCTGATGTTATTATCAGAAGATACAAGGTTATCGGAAGATGTCTATTCTATCTACTTGGATGACCCTAAAAAGTTCTATGCGGTTGAAAGTGGAACCTCTCCCGGAGAAATGTTATGGGAAGAAGATAGTCCAGATGATATCGTTCTTATCGCCCCTGTTGGTGGCATTCGGCAGTATGCTAACACGAAGCTTGATCGAGATTTAAGTCTTAAACTTTTGACGCATCAGACCAATAGTGCCGATTTTGACTCGCTATCTACTGTTGCAAAGATCGCTCTGGGTTGGGTTGGCAAACGGAATGTGATACCGGTCGCAAAGTCGTATTTCAATCGTATCCGGCTTGAATCAGAAGAATCTACAGGATCTGTCTGGGCGTCTCTGGATAGTAATGTGCGACTGCAGAAATTGTCAAGTGATCAAACAAAGTGGCTTGAAAATTTCATATCTAGTGATGCAACTTTATTTTCTTTCTCTATTTTGCAGATTAAATGGCGAGATACTGAACCAGAATGGTTAAAAGACTTTTCGAGGTCGCATCTAGTTTACGAGGTCCCTACTTTTTCTCTTTTTAGCCATTGTGTAGCATTGTTTTATCCTGAGTCACTGGTGACACCTCCGGCTTGGATGAATCTATTGAAAAAAGGTATTCTGAAGAAACCCAGACCCACTGAGAAACCTCGAAGAGTAATGTCACGCCAACAGTCTAGATTGTCGCTGAAGAATGGAACAGGAGAACAAGGAAATGGGTACTGTGGAACTTATTTGAATGTAAATGATACACAGGATAGTGGGTATTCTTCTACTCCCTCCCAAACGGTCTCGCTTATGAATGGACGGCCCGAAGTACGATATTGGAATGAGTTTGATAACCCAGAAGATGATGGTGACGAAAGTTTTGTGGTCGATGTGGACGACTCCGGCGGTTTCTGGTCAGACAGCCAGGTGAGCAAGATATTTGGTCTAGCAAAGAGTGTCAAGAAGGGAGTTACAGAGACTGAAAATCGAGTCCAACAGTGGCTTTGGAAGCACCCCGGAATCAAGAGACGAGGATATCTTGATTGGGAGAATGATGACGCGGACGCAGATAGCGATCTAGATGATATTTATTATGACTATGATGGCTCCGCGACGCAGAAAAGAATATTGATAGAGGATCAGATTTTGACTTTTTTGTATGCTTCATGTTTAAGTATCGGATTTCTACTTCTAAGTGTTATTGGAGGAATTTTGTTTGCAGGGATTGATACTTCAGCTATTAGAGTTACTGCTCTTGTTGGGGTGGTTTTTGCAGTCATTTTAGCAGCCTTGGCTCTCATCCTTTTTTCTATGCGACAAAGTTCTCCTCCTTATCTCCATCAAGCTATTTTTTTACCAACAACATTCCTTGTTATATGTGCAGGTGTGACATTTTTATCGATTCTTCTGTATTAATAACTGATAAAGCGAGAACCACACAGGGATTAATTTCAAGTGCCGAATTTTAGTAAGTCTGCACTGCTCAATATAAGGTTAAATGGAAGAACTCTGAATTGTGTAGATTATTGAGAGAAGCTCAGAGCACTATCCGGAAAAGGTGCCCTTAAAGTTAACTTGTTAACGGTTTTGTAGTCATAAATGTGAGGGACAAACTATATGACTGTGTAAGAATCAATAAGGAAGAGCTACGCCGTGTTGCCCCTGCCAAAGAATTTTGGTTGGCCGAGTCGCGTCTCCTTCGCGACATAGTGATTTCGCATAAGTGCATAAAATACTCAAAGCTACATCATACTTTGGCCAGGGGTCTCCATCAAGGTCGTTCGAGAAAAACGCGAAATACATGTGATATTGAAGCTCAAGCTCTTCGCAAGAAGAGCGCCCGAAATAGGCCCTGAGAAGCTTCTCGACAAAAGCTCTCAGTATTATTGAAGATTTTCATAATAACCTGAAAAAGAAACCATAGATGTGATCCATTAAATACATACCAAAAAGTAGAGATATTCATGAAAGAAGAAATAAAGAGAATGATATGCGCGAGCCGCTCCTAGCGCGCGTGGAGGACTGCCCTGATCACAAGCAATTGCCTAGAACGGCATTCTTTACTGCCTGAAGGGGAAAGACGATGAGAGTCAACGTCTAAAAAGGAAACTGTTACACTTTTGCGGCTCAAGCGAGGGATACCCAATTGTTGAATGAGTTAACGTCTTATTGACTAAATAGGAAAACACATCAATTAAGGGGCTCCATTTGCCTCGATGATTGGTTAACCCCATAGACAATATACACTTCTCAACTTCTACTTTATCCTTTCATCTTGGTGTCTCCTCATCCAGGTCTCCTCATCCGGTAATTTCATTTCTCTAAGCATTCCGTCGCTCTTTTCCCAGGCTGTTGTCAATCTACTTAGCCTCGCTTCGACAAAACAAGGCTATTCTTTCTTTATCACTCATTTACATTGACGAAGGCTTAATTACTTAGGTGAGCAGTGCACTAGTGAATTTTTAATTTAATAATCAGTTTCAATGCTAGCTTTTATCCTTCTGCATTTTTTTTTAGGTCTAAGACAGGTTTATGGAATGCCTGAACTATCATATTCCTTCGCATCTCAGATACCTCCGGTAGCAAAGACCGGACAAAGTTATAATTATCAAGTCCTAGGGAATACCTTTGAGAGCTCCATAGGAGATGTATTTTATACGATGGAGGACCTACCGTCATGGTTATCTTTTGATAACACGACAATGGAAATATCTGGTGAAGCTCCAGAAAGCATCTCCAATGGTGATAGTACAGAATCTTTTGATTTTATCATTGTGGCCTCCGACGCCGAAGGAAATGCCACGTCTTCGGGTTCCATTCTTCTGTCTAGTCTGGACTCTCCAACTATCAATATGA
Source organism: Trigonopsis variabilis (assembly GCA_003707065.3). Lineage (NCBI taxonomy): Eukaryota > Fungi > Ascomycota > Trigonopsidomycetes > Trigonopsidales > Trigonopsidaceae > Trigonopsis > Trigonopsis variabilis. The sequence continues at coordinate 52,126 of PPXM03000010.1, read as the reverse complement.
CATTAACATCTCAACTATCTTCCTATAATTCCACTAATGGCGCCAATGGTCTAGTGATGAAGCCTGGGCAGCACTTTAGCATCCAGTTCTCTCATTACACTTTCGCGGACAAGTCTGAAAATGGAATTCAGGCTTATTATGGTTTATCTGAGAATCACTCCCCCTTGCCTAATTGGATAACTTTTGATCCTGAGGCCTTGATTTTCTCTGGCACAACTCCTACTGTCCGATCAGATATAGCTCCAGCACAATCCTTTGGATTCCTGCTATCTGCGAGTGACTTCGCCGGCTATTCAGGTGCAAGCGAAACATTCTATATCCTTCTCGGCTACCATCAGTTCTCTGCTAATACTACCAACTTCCAAGCTAATGCTTCTGTCGGTACATTTTTTGAGTTCGATGTCCCCTTTGGAAACATTTTCTTGGATGGAGAATTGGCTGGAATGGAAAACATCTCTTCAGTGTCATCAAATGCTAGTGACTGGCTTTCCTTTCACACATCCAATAATACGATCTCAGGTACTCCTTCTTCTTCTTCTAATAATCAAACTGTTCAGATCAAGATCGAAGACTATTACGGGGATTCACTTTATTTCTATATTGATGTGGATATACAGAGCAATAGGCTCTTCCTAAACACGATTCCTAATCTCAATATCACCAAAGGGCAATCGTTCAACTTCACGATCAATTCCACCTATCTTGCGACTGGCTCCTCTCTGACTGCGTCATATGAACCTTCAAACATGTCTGATTGGCTGTCCTTTGATTCCGATAACAACAAGTTTTCCGGCACTGTTCCAAATGACTTCAGTGAGGGAGAGATTTCGCTGACTGCTAGCAAAGGCACTCTAACACAGTCAGAATCGTTTTCTGTTAAAGGCATTGAACGTTCCTTGTCCGCTTCATCGTCGCTTCTATCTACTTCTACATCAATGCCCATATCCACAGCTGTTACAAGTTCACCTACGGCCTACACTTCAGCTTCTAACACCCTTGCGACTGCTACTGCGAGTAAAACGAAATCCCATAGTAATAAGACAGCTGCGATTGCTTGTGGAGTTGTAATTCCACTTGTTGTATTGAGCATATTGGCGATCCTGGCTTTTCTTTGCTGTCGTCGCAGACACAGGTCCTTAACAGGTTCTCCTAGCCACGGAAAGACTCCCTCTATTTCAAATCCTACTGATCCTATCGATCCTGAAATTTTGGCTTCTGGAGATCTCGAAAAGAAATATGAGAATCCGCGCAGTCTGTCTTCTATAAATGCATTTAAAGTTGACGACGATGGGCATTTGGAGCTACTTACTCACCCTATTCCTGGTTCTCGTTTATCTGGATTATATGGAACAGGTTATATCAGTTCATCTGGTGACATCGCAGCCTTAACTAGAGAAAATAAATCCCGAGATGGAGATCAAGACGGCCCTCCCGGATATGGGCAAACCAGGAAGTCGTGGAGACAGACAGGGACAACACAAGAGCGGTCTTCGTTGAATAGTCTCGCATCAATTGCTACGAATGAGATTTTTAGTCTGCGCTTAGTAGACGATGATGATGAATCAGGTTCGTCCAGAGAGCACTCGGGTCAATTCGTGAATATGTCTGGTACACGATCTGCTATTTTAACACCACGATCTTCAATAGTACCGCCTAGTCGATCCCATCAAAGCACATTGTATGCTCATATAGAGGAAGACGAAATGAGCGACAATCTATCGATTGGCTCGTATACTTCTTCAGGTAGTCGGTCTACGATACATAGTGGATCTCTGCATCGGCAGTCGAAAAGCGTGAGTTCGAGCAGCGCAGTTGGCGCGAGTCCGAGCCCGAGCCGAAGCTCGTATATTCTCAGCCATACTAGGTCTCAGTCATTGGGCGATAATCTAGAATCTGCCTCCTATCCAAGCGATTCATTAGAAAGTGAAGATTATTTCGAAGCGTCTCAAGAAGACGGAGATAGAGTCTGGCGGCCAAAAAATAAGAACGAAACTGGCGAAACCGATGATGACATAGGAGTTGCCTTATCTTCTCCAGGAGCGCTATCTACCGAATGGGAGGATGCGTCGACGTCAAGACCAGTTTTAAAAGATGTTCAAAGAGGTCAAAGCTGGGGAACGACCACCCATAAGGCTAAGGAGAGCGAGGAAGCAGTTGTGGAGTTTTTGTAATGTATTATAACGGAACGGATTTAATGATCAGCCGAACTCGACTGTGGATAGTATTTACGTATGATTACTGATAATATTAATCACGACATTCAAATTATGGAATCATTTCTTGTAGCTGCTATTGGTTGCGTTGCCGTTTCAAGGTGTGAAGAAAGGTGCCAGGAATGGAATTAGGCTTAACGAGACGACATCTCTTAGGGCATGTTTGTCATAATACTGGCTCTGATAAGCCAAGTACTTGGGCTAAATCGAACTGATTTTCTAGTAGAAGGACTTCCAGGGTTATCGGAAGACACAAGAAACGCTACGATCTATTCTGGGTAAGAATAGCCTCCCAAGCGGACGGAGCAATAGAATAACAGACAGATATATCAAAGTTGATGAAGCCCATAATGGGAATATCTTCTTTATTAATGTTGAAGCAGATAAAGAAGAGGATAGAAATCGAACTGTAAGATTGCTGGACCTATTGACTTAACTCATAGGTACTTTGGCTCAATGGTGGGCCCGGCTGTTCATCGATGGACGGCATGTTTCTAGAAATTGGACCTTATCGGATTAATCGAGATGAATCTTTGGTGAATAACGGTGGATCCTGGCATATGAAGGGGAATCTTTTGTTTAGTATGACTTGCTATTATCCCTGAGACTAACTTGTTTGTAGTTGACCAGCCAGTCGGAACTGGATTTAGCTACTCAGATATTGATGGTTATGTGAACTCTTTGGAGCAATCTACTCAGGAATTGGTTGCTTTTTTGGAGTTATATTCGAATACGTTTCCTGAGATATTCTTCGGGGAGTTATTTCTTGCCGGGGAGTCTTTTGCCGGTCAATATTTACCTTATCTTGCCAAGGGTATTATGGATTATAATTTAAATCACACAGAGAATCCTTTTCCACTGAAAGGTATCATGATTGGAAATGGTTGGATTAATCCCCCTATTCAGTATCTGTCTTATCTCCCGTTTGCTTTGGACCGAGGTCTTTTGACGGAGGGAACAAAACATTTCAGGGCTGTTCAGCGCCTTCACAGGGCTTGTATTGAAGCCCTGGAAGACCCCAATAACGCGAAGGCAATTCATATCGAGGCCTGTGAACCAATTGTGATGGCTGTAATGGATATTTCTCTAGATGAAGACTATAGTGAAAGGACTCCTCTGAATGAACGGTGCACTAATATGTATGATATACGCTTGAAAGATTCTTACCCTTCTTGCGGAGCTAACTGGCCCGCCGATCTTGGTTATGTCTCGAGCTATTTAGGTCGTCAAGACGTGATTGATGCTCTTCATGCCTCAGCAAAACAAGACACTTGGCATGAGTGTTCCGGGGCTGTCGGTCGTTACCTTAGATACCCTAACTCTCCTCCTGCTGTAGAATATATTTCTGATATTGTCTCGGAAGTTCCCATTCTCCTCTTCAACGGCGATCAGGATTTCATCTGTAATGAAAGAGGTAACCGAGACATACTGGAGAATCTTGAATGGAATGGAGAAAAAGGTATCCAAGGAAATGAGTCTCCCTTCTATTTCGAAGATGAAAAGATTGGTCATTATTGGACGGAACGAAATTTAACTTATGTGGTTATGCATGACGCCTCTCATATGTTGCCTTCAGACTTTCCTGTTCGTTCTCTTGCACTTTTCTCGCGCTTCGCAGCTAAGAATTTTACTACTGTACTTCCCCAAGACGGTGATGAAAGTGGTAATAAGGGTGACGACGATGCCGATAAGGACAACAGTACTAATGGAGATAAGCTCTCGAATGAAGACAAAGAGACCTTGGAGGAGAACGAGAAGGAAATATCAAGGACCTCTGTCGGAAGCGTGCTCATAATTGTTCTCTTTATCGGCCTGGTGGTTGCTATTCTCTGGATAACAATCGGTCGTATACGCAAGAACAGAGGTCTAGGAGCAGCTACTGGGCTTGGAGAACTTCGAGATAGGCTTTCCGGACAGAGAGGCTATGCAGTCCAACCTGATCTGGAACGAGATGCGGCCGAATTGGAGGAGTTCTACGACGATTCCTCGGATGAGGATTCCCAACGGCCTAAAAATGGGCATGGGCAAGCTTTTGAGCTACATGATATGGACCCGCTTACAGCAGGCAGAAGCACCTGAGAATATCAGACTAAATAGAGATAATCACTATTTGATCGAGGTAGAACTGTACATTCTTGTTCGAAGGTCAGCCTAAAGCTATTAGGTAGTAAACAAAGAAACCAATCAACTACTCAGAAACCAGAATGACGGGAGCATGTTCATATTTCGAAGCCGCTAACGCACGACGACGGCCATCGAGATATTCCATAGCCTCCGAGTAGGTGCGAGGAATGACTTTGAGACCTGATGCATCCACAAAATAAGTATAATCAAAAGTGCCTGAGTCTTTTCTGGAATCATGCTCCATGTCACGGACAATACTTTCAACTCGTACTTTGATAAGAGTCCCCGATCCATGCGTATTAGTATAGACAACTGTCGCGGTAAGATAGAGGACGCTCCCCACTGGGACAGGTGCCCTGAATGTAGTCTGGTCAAGGGAGACAAATCGAGGAACAGTGTGCGAAAAAGCTGCCGCACAGCAGTAAGCCAATTCAAAAGTTTGGCGTAGAAGGTAACCTCCGAAGATCATGTAAGAGTGCCGGTTTCGATATTGAGGTTGCATCATCATTGTGCTCTTGATTTCAGTCTTACCCATATACTGAGTACCTTCCGGTAAAGATCGAGTAGAACTGTTCCGGTACTGGATCCACATGGAATGGATAAGAGAACTTTCTTCCTCGTTAGGTGGATTGTCAGTCAGCGATACTTTAGAAGCCATTTTTTTGTTTTCATTGAAGACCGCAGCTTGATGGAAAATTTTCTCTTCTTCAGTATTTTGCGGAACAAGTTTGTTGATAGGATAGGCTCGATTGGTCGCGGGGTTTCTAGCAACGAAGGTGAAGTTTGCAGTTAAAAATACATCATTCCCTGGTTCGCAGGCAGCTTTGATAGTGATCTCCATAGATGATCGGCCTGTCCATGTAACATTACCATAAAGACGGATATCTGAACCGGCTTTGATTCGCTTGAGCATATAAACCCGGTCAACGGACGCGGTGACGATAGTCGGCCGATAAGGTGTCGTATGTTTGTAGGCGATCACGCCCGCCAGCGCGTCAAGGTCCTGAAAAATGTTTCCGATTCGGAACCTTCCGACATAGTTTACATAAGAGTCTAATAGCCACTTGTTGGTCGAAAATGGTAGCAATACTGAGGTATAAGAATCACTCATTTTCCTCTCATAAATCTTAGGGCTATCGGGTAATCTTTTGGATACATGATCTGGATCATTAGCTCCTGAATTCCTTGCCGCCATAGCTTCTAACCAGGTCGTAGTTCTCGCCATAGAGGATGCAGGGATCTGGGTAGCTGCGGGCTGAAAAGGATGGCGCTCAGGATGAAGGTTTGAATAAGGAAACTCATAAGATTCAGAATCTTCTTTGCCGTTTGAGGAATAGAATCTAATCAGGCGACCTGAAAAAGGTCTTGTTAGTCTCAGACCAATGATTGGGCTTGTCCTAATCATGTTGATAAGTAACGCTAAAGCTTTTTCACCAAGCTAAGCAGACATACCTCATACTTTATTAAGAAACAAATCCTTAGTTTAAATACTGGAATAAGTCTATAATTCCAGAAGATACAGATATGGAAAAACCTTTCTTTCTTGCAGTCTTGACTGATTTGCGGTCAAGGCACGGGGATCTATGGAATCGGCAAAGAAGGATATTGTAATAGCCCCTTTCTTATCTAGGCCTACATTCATTCATTGTGGAACGACAAGTAACTACTAAATTAAGCACAATTGCTATTTATATAACCATGTCGGCACACGACATGAGTTCTGGCAACTTAATCTTGTATTTCGACAACAGTTTTGGTTGTTGCTCCATTGAGTCCTAGCTTAGAACTGCTAGGCATTTGGGGTGCACTCCCTTTGTTATCTAGTTTCACGAGCATCAAGCCAATTCTGCCTTTTCAGTTAGGCAAGTTACCAAGCATGTATTAGATATGCCACGCGCAGAGTTCGATTCTAACAGAAGGTCTCTTCTTAGTCTTACTATCTCAAAATACGATAGAAATAGTGATGTATTCACTTCAGTAGAGCGCCAACCCTAATGTCGCATGGATGCAACATTTTTTAATCAAGGAGATATTTCTAAATGCAGAATATCTCCAAATCGATATTTATCTGTCATCTGCTCGATTTTAGGCAAAGTATTACGAATGACGGGCGTTCTTCACGCTTGTTTGATTGTGCGTATATTGAGATTCCTGTGATCGACATGGACCAACAAAAATGCAATTTGAGAGTCGCAGAGTTGCTCAGTTCGGTGACGTAAAATGATGTTAATTAGCTAACTTTGAGAAGGATAAGCGGGAGAAAATGCGAATCGTTTACGCTCTATTCCCTTAATTCTTATCTCGGTGTAAATCTGAAGGTATGTCTCAATTATTTCTACTCACACTTAAACTGTAAAAGGACTCACTGCTCCTATCCGCTGATGACAGACATACTCTATACGCTGTATACGAACAGGTGTGATTTCTTGATATTCGGCTATGCTCTTTTACTAGACTGACCTCAACACCTCATCTCAGTGTTCATACTAATATGGACTTAATCTCCCCATTCGTTCCGGCCCGCTCTTTAAGAAGCCGAGCTTTCTCCTCTTCCGTGGAAGAATGAGATGTCGTAAAACCACGTGATTAAGGAGGCAAACCGCCAATAGAAACACTAAGTAACGCTCCGGTTAAAGCGTTTTTTTCTGGCCCCAATAGACTAATGCGGTAAATTTTTGCAGTTGCCATGGAAACTGTCCCAAGACCTCCCCACGCCTCGTTCATTCCCTTAGTAATTTTCTTTCATCCTTTTTACCGTCACAGCAGCTTCCTACCCTCTATCAACAATGTCCTTTGGTCGGTCGGTTAATGTCTCCCAATACATTGCATCGTTAAATTCCTTGGAACCTGTCGAGGAACCCGTCAAGGAACACTCGGATGACTTGAGCATCTTCGCAAATACCCATTTTTTCGATTTCGACATGGGGAAATCCACAGACACCGGCCTTCACGTTGAGGAATCTGAGGATGGACATCCTCAGGGTGACTTCAAGTTCTTGACGTCTTTATATGGGTCAGGCCGCGAAACCGGGACTTCCCCAGCTCAACCGGTTGAAGAACATGCTCCTGGTCTCTTCTCGTCAATCTTAAATCAGGAACTTCCAGAGATCGACTATTCTCAGTTCGCCTCTTGCGTGTCTGATGTGAACAAAGCTACAAACGTTAATACTATCTCGGACACACCCTTGTCGACTCAGAGCCTTGAGAACTCAGCAACAACTCCTGCCTCCTCTATTCCAAACAATATCAATAGCTCCGCTTCCCGAAAGCGCAGACTGGAGTCTACCGGTCTTGATGAAACTTCCCGCGTCGCTGCCGAGGAAGATAAGCGACGACGAAACACAGCGGCTTCGGCACGCTTCCGCATCAAGAAGAAGATGAGAGAACAAGCCATGGAACGAACTGCCAAAGAACTACAGGAGAAAGTCCAACACTTGGAAGCTAAGATTACTCAATTGCAGATGGAGAATAAATGGCTTAAGAATCTGGTGGTCGAAAAGAACAATGCTCGGGACTCTTCAGAGCTGTTATCCCTGCGCTCAGAAGTACTCAACCAGAATTCGATTAAGGAAGAGAAATAAGCGGCAATTTGTGGTTGTATTCTCTAGATGATTCGACGTGGTTGCTTGGTGTTTTAAAATGGTCTCTTTATTGTTGGTGCGAATGAACGAAATATGATCGAAATCATGCATAGCAGTAAACCTTACGGGAGCATGTAGAAGAGTAAACGCTTCTCTCGTCAAAATTAATTAAGTCTTCTCTGTGAGATTGAAACCAAGAACTCCCCTGTGAAGTCTTATTCACAAGTTATTCTCATGTAACACTTGCTAGAACAGCTACATAGGGTCTGCATATTGAGAAACAGTTAAGCCGCTTTCTTTCAGGCCCTTCTGATAGATTTCATGGTACACTTCGAAGTTTAGTTTTCCAATTCGGCTAAGCTTGCAGAGAGACCGTAAAAGTGACTCTAACAACTTCTCATGGAAACCAAGATTTTCTAATTTGACTGCTTCTCTTCGAAAGAATTCTTCCGGTGGATAGCTCGTACTCTTGAACAACATAAGCCGCAATCTCCTCTCCAAAACTGAAAAGACCGGCCCTTTGCCAATAACGATTCGCCTTATAGATCCGCGGATGAGACTTCGTTGCTCTTGTTCTTCAGGGCTCAGGTAAGACATAACATAGTCCGAGATCTCATTGGCAACGCGGAGCAGATTCTCTTCCGTTCCTCTAGCAAATTCTTCGCTTCTCATAAGTTTCCAGATAGTATCGCTATGATCTATATCTGACTTAGACCCTGGGATATCAATATGTTTGAGAAAAAGTGAAATGCTAACAAAAACTGTTATTTTACAAAGGTCGTTGGACATATCCTCCAAGTCCTTTGTATCCATTGATAGTGATATAGGGATCTTCTTTCCATGACAGGGTTTGCAAATGCAGAGGTGGCAAAATGCGGTCAAGACGAAGTCGCGGAGACCTTTGGTCTGATTAAACCCCGTTCTTGCTTCGTGCGTAGAGTAATCTGCTTCATTCTCAAACTCAACAATCCAGCGATAGCACTCCTTTTCAAAGGTAGAATCGAGTTCGATCTTATGGAGAACCTTCGTGCGCTCATACGCAATGCCACACTGTCGAATCACAGGCGTAGCCTGTTCTAGGAAAAAATTTGCGTGATCTCTCAAAATATCACATAATAATTTTATGAGTAGGTCAATTATACCGATAAAAGTCTCACTCGAGCAGGGAAAAGTTAGAGAATCGACCTTCGTAATTAAAAAGTCAACTTGTGAATCTCGGGCGGGGGAACAAGATCTCGAGGACATATGAAGAACAAAGTAAAGAAATTGACGAACATCAAAAACACCATGCTGACATTCGCTTTGGATGCCTTCAAGATCCAAGGATTCTTCCACTATACCAAGAAGAGAAGGCTTTCCGTGAAGAAGAAAGAGAAATATTTTCCTCACTGCTTTCACAAGAGGACAGATAACATTTTTTTGTAACGATGAAGACATTATAGAATCGTCGTTGCCCCTTAGATAAAACTTCATTGACGATAAAGTGACATCATACAGATTCATGCGTCGCTCAAAGATATCATCCAGTTTAAATTCACCGCTTAGCAAAATTGAATGAACAACCTCACAGTTCTCAATTTTCAACTGGGACGCAGATTGGATGAAAAGGTTCGACTCGATATCTCCTATATATTGCTTTTCCCGGTCGCTGCTCTTATCATCATCGATTGAACACCTTTTACTGCAGAGAGATGAACTTGTCTCATCGTGAGAAGCCAGCGACATTTTCGAGCTAGATGAATGATTGGATTTAGTCTTATTCTTGAATTCAGACATAGCCTTGCGGAGGACAGTGGGAGCTTGTTTGCCAACGATCATTCGTAACCGCCGTATAAGCTCAATTTGGTTGTCCCGAAGAATGGCAAGCTCAGGATCTTCGTGTTTGAATCGAGTTTTTTCTAATTCCAATATGAGAAATCTCTCAACAATAGTATTCTGAATTTTATATTTTTCTTCGTCTTTCCAGCTAATAAAAAGCTGAGTGAAGTCCTGGAAAAAATTGATAAATCTGTTCACGTAGAGTAATGTCTTCATTTGATGATTTTCCGCAAGCATCTCAAAGGAGCTGACCACCTTAGAGGAATAGCTGTGTATCTGTTGACATGCCTAGAATCATAAGTCAAAGGATACTAAGTCAGGGGTGCTCACCTCAGTCAAGTGTTCTTCAGCATCGGTTTCCAAAACGTGGTCTGGATATGTGATAATCATGAAAGACACTAAAAATATCTTTGAAAATCCTGAAAGTGGAATAGTAGATATTGCTTCACATCGATGAAGAAAATTATCGGCGATATTGCAAATCCTGGGGTCTTGCAAAAGTAGAGCAAGTTCATCAAATGTTAAATCTTGTGCCATTCTAGAGTTGAGACATAGCATAAGTTCATTCACGGTTTGACGAATAGAATAGATTCGATAGTATCTCTGGATAAGACCAGCAGCTTTCTTGAACTTAACAAGATCCGCATTTATCATTCTCGCAAGCATGACAACTCGACGACGTTCATCTGCTTGTGCCATTTTCTTTTCCAGCTTGACTTTCTGGGCTTGACTTTGGTCTTGTCGCTCTTGCCGGATCTTCTTAGCTACTCCCTTCGCTCTTTCGACATGAAGCCTACACTGTCGCGAGGTCTGGGCCAAAAGCTGAGAATGCTTGAGAGAAGCGGCTTGATTGATCTGATTGAGGCTCGCTGCATCAATTTCTTTGTATATCCGTGCTCGTCTCAGCAGTCTTTTTGGCAGTCTCTCCTTGCTTTCACATAAACTAGATTTCTGAGAGCGAAAATCCGACAATTCCATAACTTAATGATCCAGTAAGTGAGCCTATGTCTCTTTTTTATAATCAAATGATGAGAGCTATGGTAAAGAGATCTCCCAAAGTAGCCGATGAGGGTCTGGTCGAGATCAGGGTTGGTATAGATAAGTTCCGCACGTGACACCAGCCTCATACATCTAATCTTCGTCAGAGAAAGCCAGCCTCGGCGATGTTTTGGATATGTGATGTCGTCACCTTTAATGTATTAATTGCAGTTGCTATTTATTCCACGTCTTTTCTTTGATCCCACATAGAGTTAATTTACATGTAAATTCAACTTTTTTGAACCTTCGTCACCATCATCAAAATGCCACACTAAAAGATTCTAAGATTATTATGCACCTTGATTATTCGTAAAACTATTTAGACCATTTCAACCGCAGGTTAAGTCGCTTGGAGCGAGCCGTAGATTGGAAAAGAAAAGGAGAGACATGGTCTGGAGGCGTTGAAGGCATAAGATGGTCGGTGCTGCTAGAACTGCTAACATCAGACTGGTTCTCCCAAGGGCATACATGGGCCAAGGATTCGGGGGAGGTCGGTGTTGACCGATAATAGGAACTGAGCGCTTGATCCATAGAAATTTCTTCATCCAGAATACCTTCAGATGAATTAGAGCGAGTCAGAGAACTGCTATTAGGTCCACTTGGAGTAGTAATCGAGGATTGTGAGCACTTTCTTGACAGATTATCTCTTATTGTATCTTTAAACAATCCAGTATATTTAGAACTTCGTAGTAGAAGTTCACATTCGCATGTTGCCCTTCTATTCTTTTCCGATTTCGCTGATGAATTCACATAATTAAGGAAATGAGGGAACACGCTGTCATTCATTAATTCATATATGCATTCGGTGGCATCTTTCAGCTGCTTCGGATCTGGAGCTAAAGAGCCGATATCATCCATAAATGACTGCTCTTTATTGATGGCATTGGGATACATAGAATCTATAATTTCAAGCAGTCTATCACGGATATTTGACGGCAGATTTACTTCGCATATAGCACCCTTTCTCACGTAGGAATCCATTAGGCGGATCCACAATAATTTAAGATGCCGCTGGACAACGAGATTGGAAGATTGACCTGCAATCTGACCGGAAGAGGCTTCAAAATATTCATCCGAATATTTATCTGCATCCACAGTGAATTCTAGGTTTTCCAGACACCTTTGTTGTGCCAAGAATGCTGCGAAAGACGCCCTCGTATAGGGTGATCCTAATTCATTTGCCAAGAGGGCTCTTAGGGTAGGAACTGTTTCAATACAGGATTTATACTCGACCAAAGACAAGGTTCTGGAACAAGGCTCAGAGCCACAATCGGAAGAGTCTCGACCTTCGGGAAGCTTCCATTCATCGTCTAAACTATCACTCTTTGCACCAATTCGACTATCCATCTTTCAGTGTCTTCTCCTATTATAAGGACCTCGCTACAGTCGATCGCGACGATTTGTAGCGAATTCCCAGGCCCAGATCAGAATAGCTGTCGCACGCTATCCTGTTCCTGTTAATCCTCTCTAGAGAATGCGGAGTCACGGAAAAGTCGTTGGGAATCTGCTGCTCCTGATTCAAAAGAGCTCCACAAGTTACCCTGATTCAGTGTTACATCGCTGTCCAACTAAACAAAGACTTTATGATTCTGGTGACGCTCATGAAATTTTGTTGCTCTTCGTATCATTTTTTGAGTCGATCAAGTTGCAACAATTAATCTTCTCTCAATTCATTCTGAGTGCAATTATCTGAGAAGAAGCAATCATGGGAATACTGCGTGTGTTACCTCTTAGTTGTACCGAGGCTCTATTACATACTACAGTTGTCCTCTAGGTGAAATCTTTCGCCATTTTTCTTTATCTGGAAAGTCCAGCTTTGTAAAGAGGTGGTTCCAGGAGCCTTTTTATGTCTGAAAATACTCGAATTCATGAACTAGAGGTTCCATTTCTGCTTTGGCCTCACGTGGTTTACACTTACACCAATTTTGAGATAATCGCATTATTTCCACCGTTTTCGATACTTGAGGCTTCCTTCGTTCCATAGAAATCATAATCAATCTCAAGCAAAGGACATAAGCTGATTGGGAAAGCTAGATATCCGAAGTCCCACCCCTTTGCTTCTAGACAATGTCTAAGATTGTGGTCTCGGAAAATAGATTTTGTTATAGTCAAAGTTTTGTAAGTTATATCCATGATATAATCATTTGCTATAGATTTTCTTGGTGAGAATTTTGTCAAATTTCCTAATTCACGAGCTGCAAGGATTGCATGAGTCCATATCAGCGGCAAGTTAGCAGGTTCGTACCCTCTCTTTAAGCAAATGTGTACTTTCACTAGCGAAGAAGAGCACCTGTTTCTTTTAGATAAGATAGGCAGTAGTATATAATCTTCTTCAGTAAAGAGAGCGAGACAATTCTCCACCGAGTGCGGCCCAAGTGCCCGCAAGATAGGACGAAAGCCTCCAAAATGGGCAAAACCTATAGCTGCCCCATCATTCCACCTCAAAATGCCATCTCGCTCTAAGATTCTTTCGCGGCAGGATACTTGAGAAGGTGTGAGTATAAGAGATTGTATAGCGTCCTGTACAGAGATATCAGATGACGCGTTCTCGCGGGATTCTGTCATGACACCCATCAATGCAGGCATTTGAGCAACTAACTCCACTATGATAATATTAGTTCGTTGTCTATTTAGATTTGAAATGACAACAGACCGCACTCCTTTGTAGTTTGTCCACAGATGTATTGCTATCAGGATCATTAGGCATATCCAAGTTTCAGAAGTCCCAGAGATCCAAGGAATAATAATAGACCCGGCGATAGTTCCCAGAAGTGAGATGACAGTCTCTTGTGACTGATCCTTTGCGTTCACTTGATGTGAGGAGAGGGCTATCTAAGTACTTACCATCAGCGATGCTACCTTTACTCGTGGTAAAGTGTAAAGTGAGAGCAGCTCGGGACCCCCCAGCCATCACACCACAGATATTGCGAGAGATCCCAGAGACGCACAGCAAGGGAATCTTCAGATGATCCGGATACATAGGAGAAAGGCAGTCTGATATCATTGCGAAATCGTTAGCTATATCAGCCATATAACGATATTTTTTGCATTCATCTTCGAGTATATAACCTCATGTTAAACCATCTTGACAGTCTCAAACCTGTTTTCCACGCATATAAAATCGTCCCCAGACGAGCTGTTGTATCCTGTATGATCTTCATAAACAGTGCAGAGGTGCTGGAAGCATCTGCGTCACCTACTCCTACGGCTATAGGTCAACACTCATCTCTACCTGACTTATAATACCTGTGAGAACCGCTCTGTTGGCTAATAAGCCTGCAATTGTCCCTGCAAATGCTTGAATTGAGTCAAAAATTTGATAACTGCTAAGTGAGGATTTCTTCTCAAAGAACCTTTCATTACGAACCTTATATAATCTGAAGTCACGCTGTAAGGATAGCCAGTTGGAAGAAATATTTGAATCAGAGTTTGAAGAGTCGCCAGCCTGCTGGGTCGCTTTCCGATGCTTTTTATATGCTTGAGCATTTTAGGCATAGTTTTCAGGCCTTTATCTGAATGACTTTCGTTAAACATCGGAATTTGACCCTCTTTCACTGTTGGATCTCCGATAGTATGTTGTCTCACTACTTCACCCGCAGCGCCACATTCTGTTATGAAGACCATAGATCTAAAGATCTCAGATTTTGGTTTCAATGCTATACCTTATAAGAATGCTATAAGAATGCTTTAGCTTAATTGATGGCTTCGAGAGAAAAACTCGCTAATTCAGACGATATCACTTTGATGACACTCTTATCTGGTTTAATCAACTTATCACTTCGTATTATCTTACCTCTCTTATAGTTCAAATGATTGAATGTGTCTTCTGGTCTTGTTTTCAAGGAGTAGTTAACTTTGAAAGTTGCTTGTGGCATCCCAGGCACAGTCACCGTCACCGTCACTGCTATTTTAGAGAATGATAGTAGTAGCTCAATAACAGGAAACTCTCTATTATCATGACAGATTCTAAAGGCAGACTTTCAGGTAGACTTCAAGGATAATGAATAGTTTATTCTAGCTTCGTTAAGTAGATGAGTGACAAAAGAATTGGATTTCAGCAACTCAACGTGATTCCTGAAACTTGAGGCTAGTGAAGGTTCTGAATATACGCCAAAATTATGTAGCGACTTATAGGTGATGAAACAGTTAGTAAACGATACACGTAAGATGACTGGCTATATCAGAAATTAAAATGATATGCACTATCGAAAATGAGCGTTCGTAAAAGCAGAGAATGCTAACTTCTCTATATAATCTCTCTCGCTTAAAGCTGCTGATGTTTGCTCCACCATGAGTGAGGCCGGCCATTGTGACCTTGCCATGTTTATAACATAAAGCGTATGCAGATTTCCAAGCAACTATTCATCTGAAAGAAGTACCTAAACTTCATTAACTAGTCGTTGACCAAATTCACCGTGAGTCATTGATGCTTTTGTTTGAATTATGAGAATATATACTAAAGAAGAGATACCAACAAGGAATAGATTTTCGCAAGCTATTCATTTCTAAGGCGCCCATCAAGTATATTTCGATCAGGAAGCATTAAATCAACTGAGTCAGATAGGTCATTTTTCAGAGTATGTAGCTCTTCTGTAGCTTTAAAAATTGCGTCTTGATCAGAAGAGTTTGCAATGTCTATATAAACATGCATAATCCACGTCCCAGCAGCATCAAGGAGTCTCAAATCGCTAGTTGTAGGATTTTGAGCTGAAAATACTCGATATAGTTTGATAATACAGTCTTTATAATAAAATTTGTATCCTTTTATCCAAAATTCAAAATCAAGCCTAGAGTCTAAGACAAAATGAAAGTGGTCCTTCTCACCTGTAGCCTAAAGATATAAAAAATCTCATGCTATCCTTGGCATTTACAGTTGATTTGAGAATTTTTTGAGAAACGACAGTCTGTTTGCCAGCTTCTGGTAAGTCATTAACTATGATATCCCTAAACATGTTAATGTAAGAAATTGCCTATCTATTTACAGGGACAGGTGCTCATGTTCCCGTAAAGGTCTAATTTCTATGCCATCCATATCCGCTCTACCTTCTGTAGTAGTCTTCATGTCGTAATCGTGAGAGGCGAATAGCTTGTATTGTTCGATTTGATTAACTTTGCCAGCAGGTAATGCAGGTGTGAATCTTCTATAAGGATGAAAGACTGCCTGCTGGGATATCATTGGTCCCGGAGTCATTCCTGTTAAGACTGAAAGCACCTCACACGTTCCATGAAACTGCTCATCTGATATGGTGCCATAGTATGATAACCTGTGCATGGTCACCAGCTCACGTTAAGACTCGGATGCTCACTGTCTTTCTGTCCTAACTTTCCTCGGTCGATACAGTATAATGGAAACAGGTCCATGGCTCCCCACAGCCATGGATGTGGTTTGACGCGAAAATGAAACAGAGGTTTTATATATCTTGTATGAGTAGTACTCCTGAGACCTATGTATAAAGAGCTCTCATGATTTCTAGGCGGATGCTTTTGTTCGGATTTCTCAATCGATTTTACATCTCTTACGGATTCAATAAGTACGAATGCGTGACAGCTTTCCAGACTTGAAATTTAAAATATTCGGGAATTGGAGAATCCAGACGGCACGCTAAGCATCTTTTTATATGGGTAATCACTGTCCAGAAAAATGAAAAATACAAGACACGCTTGTAAAAGAATGAGGCTGCCTTCGTCCACACTTCCACACTTGCAGACGCGAATCATTCATTATGCATTGCCTTTTGCATACAAATGTATGATGTATGCAAAGAATAGTCCAACTGATAGACAAAGGTTCGCAGTCCATGTTTTCTGTTACCCGGCTTACCTTCACCCCAAGTTCGCCGTGACCATATCATAACCTATCGCGCATTTCCAGTTGGATCATGTCTCTAAACCCTTTTCAAAACAGTAAGGTTGACTTACAAGTGGGTCTTTTGGTTAAGCCACGCTGACTGCTAAGGCATTGACTCCCGAAGAGCAGCGGATCTTCAAGCTCTATGGAAGACTGCCCAACAGAGAAGGCATTTTTAAGAATAAACCTACAGTGCGTGCTCATTCTTTCCTTCTAATTTTTAGGAAAGGAAGTATTTTGACTCTGGCGACTATGCTCTCTCAAGAGCGGGCAGGGAATCAGTCGATGCTGTGGGATCCAAGCATCCCAATCCAGAGAATATACCACACTCCTACCATGTTGGTCAAACAACTACGAGTTCAAATATTTCCAGTTCGCCTATAAAAGAAAGCAGCCTTGGCTCCACTGCGGATGAACGGAGAACCTCCGAGTCACCGGCATCGTCGCCCCACAGAGGCCAAGCTGGCTTCTGATTTGTGACACTTTGCGTCATATATGGCTTTGGGTCTTTTATTTTTCCTACTATATCCTTCTGTCCGTTGATGATGTATCATTTACTAAGAAGCGCTTTAAGAAGAGCTCGTATCTCATGAGACACTAAGCGGCGATTGGCTGTAGATTGCTAGCGACACAATTGATGATCCAGTGAACATATGCCTTTTCCACTCATAAATTTGCCTTCAGCTCTTCCTTTTGCTTTTCATCTGCTTTGTCAAAGAAAATAACCGTAACTGTAAGATCATCTCTGTATCGCCTAGATATCGGAGAAGGGATGCTAAGATACATGGACAACTTATCTTTATCCTGTCCGCCTAGAGCATTTCTTATTATGTGAGTTGCCATATTATCATCCTCTACAGTGAATTTGGGAGCTTCAGACATTCGAAACGCAGTTTTTTGCGTTGAGTCTTGATCGACACTTGTGACTTGCACTGAGGATCTAAAAAACAAATTTGATATTCCTTCAAATCTGCTTCTATCTACCTGCCTGTATTCAGGATGGTCATCAATCCACTTGGCAACACAGGTCACAATGTCCTTGTTCGAGAGAAGTTCGAAGAGCCCGTCGCTGCCGATAACAAGGAAGTTAGGATGGCTCCTATCTATCTTCATGGATGTGATGACTGGTTTCGCTGTCACATATGGAGGGCTCTTCAAGGAAGCTGGAGGGCTCGGACCAAAAAAAGTTTGAGCGAGCCGCTTCTGGATCTCATTGGGGAGCTTGTATCTCGCGTCGCCGAATGATCTCGTGGGCTCTAGCATTCCGAGAACACGACCATTGCGTATAACATTGGGCTCGTTGGGATGTTCGGTCTTCATTCGTTCTATTTCCCGTGGATTGCTTCCCGTCTGATCATCGGTGAGCGCTCTTGACGACCATTTGCCATCGTCTGACTGTGTGGCAAGAACAGCCCTTGAATCTCCTACTAAGGCTACACGTAGGGCATCATTGTAAGGATCAAACATAGCCAATAGACTGCACGAGCCTGAAAATGCTGGTATAAGGTACTCGATTGCGGCAGCCCTTGATGGCTTCTGCAGTAATTTACTGATATTTTCGAATACGATCTCATTGTCAAGTTTCGTGAAACCATTCTCAATCGCCCTGTCGACTGCATCCTGCGAAGGACTTATTGCATTGAAGCCTTCTGCTCCTTCTGTGTCGTAACCTTCGTGATAAGCTCGGTCGATCTCTGTGGTTACGCTCTCAATAAGATTCTCTCTCAACTTCGCACTCGTAGCCCACCCGCTTTGCGTTAGATACTACATAATGATTACTATACCTGTGTCCATCGAAAATGCCCCAGAAAGAGACAGGACGTGTGATAACTTGTCCATTCACTCGCATGGGAAGATTTATGACTTTTTCAGCATGATCGTCTTCTATAGGATTGTTACTCGAAAGTTGACTCGTATCAATTCGAATAATTCCCGTTCCTCGCTCCGGGTTGGTACTATATTCTGATTGTTTTAGAATATCTGCGATGGCGCAGTCAGACAATCGTTCAAATCCTCCATTGGCAGACCTGGCCGTCGTTGATGATGAGAATCCTCGACCTCTTGAAGGCTCTCCCGTTCCTCCGCTCTTTGAGTCGAGATGGAAAAAAGGTCCAATGGGATTGCTCACAAGATATGAGAGAGATACGAAGACAGTTGATGCCAGAAGAACCGCATTCCGAGTTCTGGCAGCTAGCATCTTTGAACTCGCTTTCGTGTAGATACTGTGTCGTCCAACCTTCAGCAAGCTATCCCTGCTTCTTTTCGCCTTGATATTTTGTGCCCTCCTTGCTATCGTGAGCATGTATAAATGGGATCTGTTCCTTTTCCTTTTTTTTTTTAGTGTGGTTGTCAAAGGAGAAAGGTATGCCCAGTATCTTTCACCCTCGTTACGCCCTATTTATTCTGCGCTTAGACGTTGAAAAATAGACAATCGTTTCAAGAACTATCTTAATAGACTAATTCTTACTCTCTTGATGGACCAGGAAAAGATAATTTCCGCACGAATTCATCTTCTAAAGTAAAGGGCATCGAGGTAGCAATTTAAACAAGCGCTCTCTTCACAAGGCGTGATAGAGGCATTCTAAAAGTAATTATCTCAGTGGAACAGGGCAATTAATCGTATGCAAAGAATGCCTCAACTGTCTCATGAGCCACATGAGGTAAGACTTTTAGAAGGTCTCGGAGAATTGAATTTTGACTATGATCTTTTTTTTCAGAACAGTTGCTTCGTCGCCGTCTTTATAGATTATACCCTACAGTTGACTCACGCCCTCAGCCCGGAAGACAGCAGCTCGAATAATCGACGAGCTGTGATGGAAAGGTCATACATATCCCTCACCCAGCATCCACAGAACGAGCTACTTGAACTGTTGACGATATGCCATTTATATGTAATATCAGCAACTGAGATGCTCAGAAGCACCATGAACCTGAGTCCTATTCCCGAACCAGCAGCTTACGGGCTAGGGTATAATTGAAATCTTGTAATCCCTATAATGCATTTCTGATAAGAGTACATATGGAACACTATGGAACACTATAAAACGAGGTAGATAAAAACATGCTTGCCTTCTTATTATTAAAGTAAAATACCTTGCTTTACGAGGAGGATCATCACCAGAACTTCTCATAACAGGCAATTTTACCCGGTCCAGGGGATGTAGATTTTGAATGCAAACATGTGACCCTCTCTGGGAGGCGTTTGTGGTATTGTGGACAGAAGGAGATCCTTCATATTTCCTTCGAGCGCAGGCGAGCCAGAAAAACAAACCAATGTAGGCATTATATGCGCATAAAATGTATGAAGTTCCATTCACTCACATAATAGATTGCGTGCGGTAAGTGAGCTCATGTTGGTCCCATCGAGACAGCTGTTGCTGCCTTTCACCTGAGCCCCTGGCATAAGAATATATAGTATACGGAAGATGACGGAGAGAACGATAGTCGTGGAATTTTCGTAAGTAACTTAATGATCTAAATTATAGACTGACACTGCAGTGGAGGATTGGAGCAAAGTTTCGGCAATAGAAAGAGACTAGAGCTAAGAGTCTGCCCTGATATATGGACCAGTCCCCCGAGCATGGACCAAATTATCAACTATCTGGCTGAACATGAGATGATAGATAAGAGAAAGGACTTATTTATTCGGGATGGAAGCCTGTAAGAAAGTTTTCATTGAAAGACCGCTTACCGAAAGACGTCCTGGTGTCCTTGCATTGATCAACGATGCCGACTGGGAACTGGAAGGAGAGAAAGACTACGTTGTGCAGGATAAAGACTCGATAATGTTTGCATCAACACTACACGGTGGATAGAAGCTTTAGGACAGGGGAACTCGAACTCGTCATATGATGTGTGCACGAGGTAGGTTGCAATTCAGACAGCACATTAGAAAGCCCATGATAAAGCCAAGAAAGCCAATGTACACAGATGAAACTGATAGCTAAAAGTGCCTAGTGAAGCTATCAAAAACTTTCCTAAAGGTGTCGCAGTTACTATCCTGTGTCATCTCAATTGAATGTGTTCCGACGTATGAATCTGTGCACCAAATCCTGGCATCACTTCGCGATCCACGAGCCCCTACAGAGCTCGCGAACGTATTTTCGATGCGACGACAGGTACAGGCGACATTCGAAAGCAAAACGTGTCTCAGGTTGTAATCCTATCATCAGTATAATCAGCTATGCACACCAAAGAAGCCAATATGGAG
Source organism: Trigonopsis variabilis (assembly GCA_003707065.3). Lineage (NCBI taxonomy): Eukaryota > Fungi > Ascomycota > Trigonopsidomycetes > Trigonopsidales > Trigonopsidaceae > Trigonopsis > Trigonopsis variabilis. The sequence goes on along the minus strand of PPXM03000010.1, from coordinate 31,294 downwards.
TGACGAGTGAGAAACCAGGCAACTGACCTTTTTAGAAGAGAAGACCAATGGCAGCCGAAGAGCAAGCCCATTGACCAATAGACTCCGAAATAGTACATTCGCAACCGAGGTCACGAGTCCAACACTGAAGTTAGAAGTAGAGGCTAGCCTTCTAACGGTTAAGAAAACTTGTACTACCTCTAACTCCGAAGAGAAAGCGTCGACTGAAGACGGAAAAAAAACTCCTACATCTCGAGAAACTAGAGTGTCAACAGTAACTAACTGTAAACATCATTACCCTGATAGATAACTCTATTTGCACTTCTGTAAAGCACATCGCAATGCAAACCACATTCAAGAAATATCTGGCAGAGTCAGCTCCCATCATCGGGAGATATAATACTTCCTGGATGCTGAAGGCATCAATAAATATAGGTATAAGATCAGCAAGATCCGAATTCGAAACTAAATTGAATTCAAAACAAAACTAGAAATTAGTTCAATGAATGGAAAAGATTGGCACCTTTTCCCTACAATGAGCCAGGCTAGAATAGTAGCTAATCTCGCACGCTGGTATAACTCTCAAAGAACGTGATCTCCATCTCACGAACCAAGAGACGTCCATTCTGAAGCCCACTTCAGACCGTCGTTCAATGACCTGGAGAAAGGTCTTAAAAACCACTGAAAATGTAGTGATATCGTCCAAAGATGCCGAATCCATGGCGGCTTAAAATGATGACCCAGTTCGCAAGGGAATAATCAGAGTATCCTGATGATCTTAAGAATGGCCCCCCCCGGGTGATATTATTCTTGGTGAAGTACTTGAAAGATATAACGGTAAGTATACTTAAGATTACACGAGAAGAAGCTAAGGAAGAGAATAGATACAGGAAATGGGAATTTAGAAATTCTAAGTAGAGGTTGAAGTCATAGATCCATCAGTCCCAACAGGACAGTGCAACGAGTCCTCCCTTGTCTTTCAAGAATCCGACAATCATGCCAAATCCAACCCAAGGCAGTCCAGATTCGAGCAGATTCAAAAGTTGGGTGCATGCAGTTATCAGCCATGTCTTCGGTGTATCATTGAATGTTAGCCAAAAGTCCCCTATACAACTAACTCTCCAGGCTGATAATCGAGATTTCATATTTCTTGGATCCATATCCGAAGAACTACGGGCATTGGCTCCAGGTAAGACTTCATTCCCGTGACTTTATCTTATTCTGAAAGATGATGAACCACTTTTTGCCGTCGACATGCTTGATCATATTATTTTTAGTCGGCTGACTGAATATCCTTGCAATTCCCCTTTTGATTACCTGATGAACTGCTGGAAGAAGATCGAAGGTATCAGGAAGTCCATACTGTCTGTAGATCCGGATCTAAGCAAGAAAAGAGATGTGATCTCAGAAACGGAGCGCCTGTGCTCTAGCTATGCTTGTCTGTCGATTATAACACCTGAGCTTTTCGGGTTAGTGTATTTCCAGCATGAATCTGACTGTTAGGCATGGACCCATTAAACTCAGTGACCGTCTCTTGTCAGATGTGGACTCTAAGGACCATATTCCTAGAGAGTTTCTGGACTTGCTTGTGTCGAGGGCCGCTGAAAATGAATCACTGGATGACTTGATTCGTCCTGTCTTCCTTGACCTTTGTGAGTCACTGAAGTATATGTCTGTTATCGAGAAGTATCAACCTTACTTGAGGGTATGAAATAACTGCTTTCACAGCTGACTCGTCAAGACATTTAGCAACCTGTTTTCCATAGGGACCGTGTGTTCGGCTGCAGTCGCTTTTGACTTTTTTCTCCCTGCCGGAATCAGCGCTGCTAGGATCGAATTTGATTCTCTTTTAGGACCATTATTCAGACTTTCTCCGATAGATGTAAGAGTGGATAATGTTACCTACTAACAGCCAGCCTAAGGCAGCCTCGGAAATTCTAAAGACCTCAGGCGGCCGAAACTTTGACAATGAGGCCATGAAGGCATCTTTGAGATCAGAGTTAAGCAATATACAAGTAAGTACGATGTATTGTTTTAGCTGATTACAGAATGGATTGTTCACTATCGCTGATCGGATGGTTCGCACTTCTACCACGAGTAGGAATAGGTTCCTGGATTTTCTCGCAACAGCAATTAATCTCAACCATCACCGACGGGCATTACAAGCCGATCCACAATCTGTCTCATCTGATGCTTTTTTTATTAACATCAGCTCTATTGCCATAAGGTTGTCGGAACCCTTCTGCTTTCCTAATTTACAAAAGCTCGATCGAATTGATGAATGTTATTTTTTAAAAGCGAGTCGTCTTATTTTTGATGATGAGACGAAGTTGCTTGCAGACGATCACACGTATAGGAAATTTATCTCTAATCGTCGGCCTGATGAAGCTGTCAACTTCATAACGGACATTTTCTATTTATCATTGGCTTTATTAAATTATGGCTACATTGGTGCGATATCCAATCTTGAGCGATTGGATGGTGATATCAGGGAAATGGAAACCCATCGAGATAGACTGGAAACTGAAAGACCGCAATGGTCGGGGACAGCAAGAGCATTCCTATTCAACGCATCACTCGAGAGAATCGCGTTACGACTCAATTCATCGAAAGACTATTTGCAATGTCTAAAGGTCGTCATAAAAGATCCTACAAGCCTCTCTAGTGTATACGCCTTCGCCCTCACGGTGATGGCTTGGCTCGTGCGAGTTGTCGATCCTTCCAAGGAGTACCCAAGAAAGCTTGTATCTCTGCCTATCGAGGAAAATACCTCCGAGTTTTTCCAAAACTATCCAGAATTTTTCGTGGAAGCTCCAGTGGCGTTCACAATTTTCCTATATAAAAATCGCCCTGATGTAATTTTACAGTATTCTGCTGAGTCGCTGGTCTCCTTTTGTGTTACATTTCTTCGCAACTCCTCTTTCATTAGAAATCCTTATCTGAAATCGAAGATCGTGGAGATTCTTTTCTATGGTTCTGTGGAACAGCCAAATCATCCAAATGGCATCTTAGGTGGTGAACTGAGCTCTAATAAACTTGCTCTTGAGCATCTTTTCCGCGCTCTTATGTCCTACTATATTGAAGTGGAAAAGACCGGAGCTAGTTCACAGTTCTATGACAAGTTTAATATACGCTACAACATATCACATATTATTAAATGCATATGGAAAACGCCTACCTATCGGAAACGGCTTGAAGACGAAAGTAAGACTGATTTGGATTTCTTTGTTCGCTTTGTCGCCCTTCTTTTGAATGATGTGACTTTCCTACTTGATGAATCACTTTCAAAACTTGCTGAGATTCATAAACGTCAACATGAACAAGGCGGACCTTCAACGGCGCAAGAGGAAGATAATGATTTGGCTTCGATAGAACGACAAGCGTCGTCTTACATGGCTTTGGCTAATGAAAATATCTCAATGCTCAGCATATTTACCAAAGCAATCCCAAACTCATTTGTTACGCCAGAAATTGTGGATAGAGTCTCTGGCATGCTTGATTATAATTTAAATGCGCTAGTGGGACCTAAATGCACTGGACTGAAAGTACAGGACCCTCAGAAATATCATTTCAATCCTAAAGAGCTTTTATCTGACATTTGTGATATTTATCTTAATCTTGCTGACAAAAGACCTTTTCTTGACTCTGTTGCCCGAGATGGACGTTCGTTCACCAAGGACATCTTCCTTCGCGCCACATCTATTCTACAGAAATACTCCATGAAGTCATCAAAGGATCTGGACAGGCTAAACAGATTCGCTGACAAAGTCGACGAGATTAGCTTAGAGATGAAAATGGGTGAAGACGAACTTGGCGATGTGCCCGACGACTTCTTAGGTGCGTTTCTTTTCTGGGTTATTTACCGATGTTCTCAACTGCTGACGTCTAGATCCGTTGATGTACACGATCATGGAAGACCCAGTCATTCTTCCTTCATCCAAGATTTCGATTGACCGTCTGACGCTCAAATCACATCTCCTGAATGACCCTACTGACCCATTTAATAGAAATCCTTTAAAGATGGAGGAAGTGATACCCAGTAAGCGCAGAATTATTTCCTTGCTAACTCAATTAGATGATGAGTTACGACGGCGGATCCAAGCATTCAAGGACTCGAAACGACAGAAAAGATAGCGCGGAGGTAGTGAGGGATGGGTAACATGTATTGCAATACATTCAATATTAAGTGATTCTTACAGACACTCATCTGAAAAAGAGTGCCAGGTCTTAGATAAACCGGATGCTAAGAACCCAGCGTACATATATTAATAACGACTCTCAATTGAAATACTTCACAAAAAGCAACACGCAAGTTGACAGACAATGTTAAGCAATGACATAAAAAAACAATAAGACTGAATAAAGTGAACATTATTGTTTAAACCAATAAAGCTAAGCTACATCCAGTCGTGGGAGACCATTCATGTCTATGCAGAGGTCTAACTCTTCTATAAATTGTCTGACAAGAGTCAACCTCTCATCTAGACGTCATCTTACAGAATCTTGCAAATTCCAGACTTGCCACTTCTGCTCTGTTCGTGAGACATCAATGCAGCGCGAGTGGCATTTTCGAAAACCTCACGTACACCTTCCTTTGTTCGGGCAGAACATTCCAAATATTTTATAGCACCAATCTTTTGAGCAACCGCCATGCCCTATAACACTTAGAATATATAGTCGTTTCATCGTACCTCTTCTGTAGTAACAGGCCTTTGAGAAGTTTTTCGAAGTTCCTCAATGGTCTTAGGATCAAAGCGAAGATCTTTTTTGCACCCGACAAGAATAATTGGGATGCCAGGGCAGAAATGTAGAACCTCAGAGATCCACTAATCCAATTAGTCAAAAATGGAAAATCACGAACCTTTTCTTGCACGTTATCTAACGAGTCAGGTGAGTCGATTGCAAAGCAGATCAGTATAACATTAGCGTCAGGATAAGAAAGCGGACGTAATCGATCGTAGTCTTCTTGTCCAGCAGTATCCCAAAGAGCAAGCTCAACGTGTTTACCATTGACCTCAACATCAGCAACGTAGCTCTCAAAAACCGTGGGGACGTATACCTGTAAAGTTAGTTCAGCCACCATAGGTGTCTAGAGAGAGGAGAGGCTTCCTCACAGAGAGGGCAATCTCAGTACACTTACAGTTGGGAAAGTCCCTTTAGAGAAAACACTTTGAATCAGTCAGAAAGATGAGAGGCACTTACATCAGCAAGCATGTCTTGCCACAAGCACCATCACCAACAATGACAAGTTTTCGACGAAGATCAGCCACTTGTTTGACCATTATTTCTAAATCTAAATCTGTAAACATTCATCGAAAAGATGAATGAGTAAAGAGGTTAGTATTATTTACTAAAACGCGTATCACGAGACGAGAATCTTTGGGTATATCATGATTAAATCGCGAAACAATAAAGCCCCCCTGAGACTGAATAATTGAGTAGTGAATAATCAGTGTAACTTTTTAAAGCATTATTAGAAGCAATTTCATAAAGAAGAAGAGCGATTGGTGTCTATTAGCCATAATAGCAAACAGACGAGACTCGAGGAAGCTCCATAGAATCTAAGGAAGGCCGCACGAGTCAAATCAAAAAACACATTGAATAGTTCATATAAATACTTACCACAACCTTATTTAATCCTTGGAAAAATACTGAGGCCCTAATTCACAGGGGAGGAAAATATAATGGATTCAAGGTAATCTAGGGGAAGAGGAGGCAATGGTGCACCGACTCTCTAGATTTATGGCATAATCGTAACAACGAATGCAACTGATCGTCACTCTGGACCCGCTAGCAGCATTTTCTCTTCCTAACATGTCCAGATACCAAGCTCGAATGGTTATCTAAAATTTTCAACTCATTTGAGCATAAATGGCTGGACATATAAAAACATGCCGTTTCAAAATTCTGAGAGACTACCTTTGTCTGGAAGATTCGCTTTATGGCTATATTTTTTTCTGCACACGTGTAAAAGATTGGAACAGTGACATTGATGAAAAGACTTTGTAAAACCTACGTAGTGAGCTGAACCAATACATTTTATGGCTCTAAAATGTATGTTGATCTAAACCTAACTCCAAATGAATCCTGATCTCGATAAAAGGGAACCAAAACAATCCAAGAAAAGCAGAAGTTATCAGAAAGACGGCGACGGTAGAACTGCTTGAGCTGCCGGCCCTAGAGCAGCCGTCAAGGGCGTCGTAGGAGGTATGTTTGATCCTGAGCTTGCCGACAGACTCGAGACATGGGATTCATTTAGACTTTTAAACGAAGATGAATTTAACATAATGGTGACCTCTTTACTGATGCGAGTCAACATAGCTATACTCTTCCGTATTCCATTGAGCACCGGTAGGTCACTAAGTGAGGCTTTCGCAGTACTGACAATCAAAATTACTGATCGCAGAAAGATGTTAGTGTGCTCCCAAAAGTGTTTCTTCTCAGAGAGGTCCCCTTCTTGAATAAGAATCAAGGTATTTCGCAATCTATTTGTCGCCTCTGTTCCTGAAGCGCAAGCTTGAGATAGCTTTTTAATCTTAGGCGCCATGATGTGATTTACTTGGCCGATAGCCGTTATGTACGACACTGCATCTCCTAGTAATGTCAGGACAGTGTGTGCAGCAACAATAGCTATGTCAATTTTTTCAAAAAGCCTCTTGTCTGCATAGTCAAATCCAGTTTGACCTGACGAAGGATTAACCGATCCATAATCCTGTTTAGAGCTTAGCATAAAAATCTGGCCACGAGATGCAGGTGAATCGGCTCCGGAGCCTAATGCTTTCTTTTCCATAAAGTAAGTATTGCCAGACTCACCACCCTTCTCACCACCCTGAATCTTATTAAGCAGAGGAAGAAGCTGTTCCCAAGAATTTTGCAATTCGCATGCCGTAGTGAACAAGGTAACAAGAAACTGTCGAGCATAGCGTGGATCGCACTTATCGGTAAATTCACCCCCCGTATGCTCAATAACGCTCAAAACCTGTCGGAATAATATCACAGTCGCTCTCGTACTTATTATTAGTCGCTTAAAGCTATCGACAGTCTTGAGATTCTCGTAGATGATCATATGATCTAGAAATCGCCGGAGGCACCTATCTAGTGCATGAACAGATCCCCTTAATGACATAGAAGGCTGAGAGAAAATGTCGGAGGCAGAAGAATAATCTAATATAAAGAAATAACATTGGCTGATGGCGAATAAAATCCCACGAGAAGCATTCACAGCTTTCTTGCCTTGCCCGAAAAGTGTCTTTTCAGAACCTTCCTCTTCTTTTTGGGAGTTGTTTCTAACCGATCGAAAATAAAGGTTGATCTGAGTCTGGAACTCTTTTCTGACACTCAACATGCTGTCGTTGGAGAAAGTTAAGCTATCTATCATTCCGGAAATTGCTCCTCCTTGGTCATCAGGGACAGAAGGAGGTTTGTCATCTAGACCGCTTCTTGAAGAGTCGATATTTGAATCATCTCTCATGATGAATCCCATCCGCTTCGCCGCTCTACTGTTCGTAAGCACACTCTCGCTATTGCTTCGTAATCTCTCTCCCAGAGGGCTGTTTTGGAACATATCAGAACAAAGTTAAGAGAGTGTAGCCTTATCAAATTAAGCGGTTGCACTGACTCCTAAGCTATGTATGATTTTACTACAATAAAGGATTAGCGTGCTGTTACCCTGCTTCAATACCTCAGTTCAATGCGTTATTCCAAAACATCGCTAGATATAGTTTTGAGAATCTGTGCGGACACATCTAACATCTATATGTGCTTTTGATAATATCTAAAGGACTTACTCCGCGATAATAAATTTAATTAATCTGGCGTTTTATAGGGAACCAGTAAGAATTATCTTAACCAACTGGACACTAAAGACCGCAGATCATCAACTGACTTCTGACTAGCAGAGTATGAATAGCGACTTCTCCTCACCAACGACTGCACCTGGTTTGGATCTAGCCTCTGCCACTGAGCGTACCTTCTCTCAAGAGCTTCCTCCGAACGGTGATTATTCAGTTGTTTCTCCTACTGAGCTGAATGTCTACTCTCAAGGCCGTCTTCGGTATGGTGATTATTCAATGTTGCACGAAGAAGAAAGAGATGATGCTCTATTGCAATTAAACAACAGGACTAAGAAAAGCGCTTTTATGGCTTTTCTAAATATGGCTAACAGGTTTGAGACTTCTTTCCACGTTCATCTAACTGAAGTATTGTTGGTGCAGGTGTTGTTGGCCAGCCCTTCGCCTTGAAAGAATCAGGAATTATTATGGGAATTGTCTTAATCTGTCTTCTGGGCACTATAATTGACTGGACAATAAGGTACCACAGCCTAGAAGATCAACTAACATGAGATTGCTGGTGATTGATTCGAAATTAAGCGGAGCCAGCAGCTATGAAGATGTTGCAAGGCGCTGTTTTGGCATTTCAGGTGCTTTATGTGTTTCCTTAGCGCAATGCATTTTCGCTTTCGGAGGCTCTCTCGCCTTTACAATTATCATAGGCGATACCATCCCGCATGTACTGAGGGCTATTATACCATCTACTGATTCGGGATTCTTAGATTGGTTGACAAGAAGGGGCCCAATAATGGCCTTTTGCGTCTCTTTTATTGCCTTTCCTCTTGCTCTGAGTAAAGGCATAGGCAATGTACTTCGAAATCCAGCTTTTTCTAACCCCAGCTCTCGAAGGCAAGCGCAGTTGCTATTATGAGCATGCTGGTGATTATTTTTGCCCTCGTAATCCATGGTCCTTCAGTAATCTCGGAGAAGCAATCCATGCCGGCACGTCTTATTTTTGTTAATTCTGATATCATGCAAGGAATATCTGTTATCTCATTCGGTAAATGACCTAACTGTCTTATCTGACTTCAGCCTTTGTCTGTCATCACAATTCGCTACTCATTTACGATTCTCTCAAGCATCCTTCGATTGGCAGCTTTGACACAGTAACACACTGGAGTATTTTCTTTTCGTGCTCTGTTTTCCTTTTCTTAGGATTAGGCACCATTTTCGTTTTTCGAGGTGATGTTCTTGGAAATATACTTAACAATTTCCCTTCAGACGATCTCTGGGCGAATATCGCACGCTTCTGTTTTGGCTTAAATATGCTTACGACTCTTCCCTTGGAACTTCTTGTCTGCCGAGAGGTAGGGTGTTCATTTTTTCTAAAGAGTGATTGCTGACAAAGATAGGTGACCTTGAATCTTCTGCCATCGCATTTTCGCGCCATTCCTTACATCGGGGTTGTAATCACTGCCCTGTTCTGCTTTTTGTCCCTGACGCTGGCTTTGATCACATGCGATTTAGGAGTAATTTTAGCTCTCTTTGGCTCATCATCTGCTTCAATTATTGCTTATATCATGCCTCCTGCTTGCTTCATTCAGCTAACATCTTTACCACGGAGAAAACTTATGAAAGAATACGCGTGCATTGCATTTGGTATTTTCGTTTTACTGTTTTCGACAATACAGACAATCGTTAATGTAAGCACAGGTAACAGTGCCTCCTCTCCTTGTCTTTGAATACCAAGGCTTCCGGCTTCACCCAAAGATTAACCAGATGGATAATTATACTTGATGTATAGAACATATATGCTCTACAATATCTCCAGTCTGAAATGTCCAAGAGCTCAGCGGATTAGTTATGCAACGATTGAATCTTGATATAATGATCTGAGCCTGTGTCTTCAAAAATTGGGCATAAATAAGTCCTAGCCGAATCTTATACCATGAGATGGTGACCACGTGGGAGGAAACGCAGCCTGTCTTGCTACGGGAGCGGGCAGTTCAGCGCCATTTTCTATATTTTCGCTTGCTTGTATGCCATGTGGCTTGGATTCAATAGAGCTATAGTTAATCAGAGCCATTTAAAAGCTAACCTACATCTCAAGCTCGTGCCCTTCAGTCCTGCGGCTATAAACGTAATCCCTACATAGATCAAGAAAATTAGCTAACTGGCCACTAAACTGGTTATAAAACTGTCGACCTTCTTCCAAGTTGTTGCAAACTTCGAGGAATTTATAATAGGCAGAATTCAGATCTCCAAGGATTCGCTCATGAACTCCATAGGAATCCGGGCACAACGCATCAGTGCCAAATTTACCGTAGGCGTCCTGAATGTCAGCACTATGATGCTACACTAAAGCCTTACTTTTATATCTTTTTCGAGATTACTAGCTTCGGCTTCCAGATTCTTCACCAAATCATCTAATTTATCAAAATCACTTAAACTCGAAGATATAATGGGCTCAAAATCGGATGTGCTGATGTTTGAATCGACACGTAAGCGAGATTTCTCAAATACCTCTAATTTTTTTCCTATGGAATAAGAGTTATTGCTGAATAGAACTTACTTATTGATTGATTCTCCCTGAAAGACTGCTCGCAAATTGCCTTAATTTCTCTCACTCTATCAGTAGCTAAGATTGACAATTTTCCATGCAGAGTTTTTGTATGATCAAGGATTTTATTGAGTTCTTTGTTAAGTTGCAATGAGGCTTTTTCTGGAAGAAAGTGCTGAATCTCATCCTCGTAAATTAGCAGAGAAGGAATGAATGAACACAAACCTCAGAAGAGCCAGGTAAGGCAAATATTCTTGTGTTCTCCTCTATCTTGCGATGAACAACATCGTCACTGATCCTTGCTTGGGAAAGAGTTGTCCTATAATTTTTGCCCCTAGCAAGAAGGCACGAAGATGTTTCGTTTACACTATCTCGCTTCCAAATACCGTGATACTTCTTTCTAAGTGCATTGTTTTCTTCTCTTTCACTCTCTAGAAGATTTAAAGCCTTTTAGTAAGAATTTCTCCAAGAAAACAAAGACTTACCTCACTTAGTGTATTCTTACATTCGAGCCGTAGCTGTTGAATATCACATTCAGACTTTAATATAGCCGCCAAACTTCCTCTTGAGCGAATAGTCTCAACCTGTTGCTTTAAAAGACTAGGCAGATCTGATCTGATTTCCAGACTCGACATCCAGCCTTGAATATCATTCTCATGCAGAAATCTGGATATTAATAAGATGAACAGCTAGAAGAGCAAACCTATTTATTTGGAGTGAGACATCATCCAATTTATGGAATATCCTTCTCTCAACAATATTTTGCAACCTGTCACGATATATGATGTCAGCTTGGACAAGTCCAAATGAGTGAAATCCTTTGAACATAGCATCGCCGAAGGGCTTTGAAGGTCCTAGAAAATCTCCTGGATGGCGAATATTTTCTGGACAGATTGGTTTCACCAACAATGTTTTCAATAACTTGATGTGGTTACCCTGAGGGATTACCTTAAGATATATGAGATCATTGTCACGTTCTGCTCTTGCAAGATCACGCTCTATTAGGTCTGTCAGAGTTATAAGAGATCTCTTGGTTTCATCAAGAACTCCGGAGGAATAGAACACCGCATCCTTAGCTGACTGTCTCGCTTCACGTAAATGTGCAATCTCTTCACCATGAAGACCTTTACATAAAGAATCAAGTGACATTCGATAGTGGGAAACGGTTATGAAATAGAACCTCTGGAATGCGAGATTATATTGCCATTCCTACTGCGTCAGCTTTTACCGCAACAAATAGACCCACAGGCCTCAAAATGGGACTTCGAAGCGAATATTCAAAAGCCTTGCTATATAATTCGCCAAGTTCTGCCGCAATTTTAGCGATTGAAGAATCCTTCAGCTTTTCTGAGTGTCAGAAAGGTCCCAATTACTATTACCTTCTATCGCTTTAATCCACATGCATTTCTGTGATTGAGCGATCATCAGCCAATATAAACTAGAAACAGTCATTTTATCCAAACCGTCGTGAACTTGCTCCTCGAGATAAGGCAGAAGATAGTCCAGCACACCAGCAGAATTCTATATACATAAGCCTCATATTGAAGATATGCCATACCTGGAATAGGTTACAGCTTTTCTTGACGTCAGTTCTTGAGGTCTTCCAAGCAAGTATGGAGTACAAAGACGCAATATTAAATAGTACATTGACTCTATCGTATCTGAAACCGCGTCGCCTGACTAGAATATCAGAAAAGATATAATTAAGAAGCGCCTATACCAGCAGCAGAAGAAGCAAAACCTATGGAACCATACCAGGTAAATTCAGGACCCCATTGGTCAGGCACTTTTTCTAATAGAGATGTAATCTGAGCGGAATATCTAGGTTAAGTCAGTAAACATTGATTATTTATCTACCTTTGCAGAGTGGATAGACCTGCTTCTGTCTCCTGAACTCTGAGTACTCGCGCGCGTAGCGCATTTAGACTCGAGATATCGGGTAAAAAAACCTCTTCTGGGACATTCGAGTATTTTTTTATATATTTGATCAAGTCTTCAGACATGTCAGAGTCCTCGGAAGTCCTTAACGGAATAGAGATGAACTCTGTCATGCTATATGAGATTCTGCGTAACGAAGTATCTAACACAAACAAACATGAATGATGAGTTGGCTGGTGTAGAATGCTTGGAGATAATAATGCTTTATCCAGCCAAAAATAATTTTATATATTTTTTACTATGATTTAGCTATCAAACCAATTTCTCTATTAGTTCTGATCGGACGATCTACTAGATGATTGAGATTTTATCTACATCGAGTAGTGCTATCGTCAGACGCTATCGATCTATCTTCCTGTGAAGAGTGAGGTAATTACACTTTTGAACTTGAACAGTGCGAACTCGGAAAGGGATGATATGATGTAATGGGTTACCTAGTTTCTAGGGTATTAAATCGAGAGTGATTTCGATCCATCTCGCGTACCGCCGCCATATCTCCCTAATTCAGCCCTTGTTTTACCTTCTTGCCAAGTTTATTAGTATTCTTACGAGGCCTGAAGTCCATCTGTGTATATTCAAAGGCAAAATACAAGTTTAGCTTCATCTCGGCTTTTATCATGTCTGGAGCTCCTCAAGTACGGGAACCTCAAGCTATTTCCGAAATCAAAGATAAAGTTATTTTATCTTCAAGGTCACCATATCCGGCATGGATACTCTCAGGATCTCGTGTGTACTAATTGTCTGCTTGCTAACTTTAAAGTTTTTTTAACCACCCCATCCGCAGTTCGCAGCCCTTCAAAAGTCTCCTGTCTCGTCTTCGGCGGTCTTATCGGGTTTGGCGGTACGATTTCTGCTATTTTAAGCTGACGATACAAGGGTATATGATCTATGATCAAGATCCTCAAGACGGAGCAGGATTTGCAGCAAGTGAGAATCATCTAATAAATGAGCTAATATTTTAGTATGGAGCTCGATCTACCTGTTAACTAATGGTACAAACAGCGTTAGATCTTTCCGACCTTGGCCTCTCGCTCTAACAGGCATAGCAGCTTATGATGCCTACTTATATGGCAAGGAGTATTTACGGATGTGAACAGTCGTGTCGTTTAAGAAAAGAATCTGATAACGAAAATATTCATATCGAACATAATGACTTGCAAGGTAGCATTCAATATTCGCCCCACGCAAGAACTGGTAACTTGAGCTTTATTGCAAAATCCAAGATATCGCTCTCATCGTAAAGCTCCACCAACTGTTGATCCAGTGCTCTAGCCTTCGGAAATGCGAATCTCCGATATTCCTCAAAAATCATGGTCAGGGACCAATCTTGTAATTTCCTGAGACACCCCACTAAACAACCAGTTCTATGCTAGACCGTAAGTTAAATTGTAATAAAGAAGGGTTAAGCATACTTTTCCTCTATTGCAATGTATGAGAAGTGGGTGATTTGAAGGGTCAAGCACTATCCGCAAAGCCTCCGTTATTGTCTCATCTGATACTGTCGATTAGCCCCTATGATGAGCCATTTATTTCACCGTTCACGAAGGGCTCCTGTGTGGTCAGTGAAAGTGGCTAGACGCCTAGACCTAACCTTGTTTCCGGACATACCCACTTGGAATAAGTTTATCTTATTACTTTCAACAAAACCAAGATTTTCTTCCGGGTATGGCTCCGGAATCAATGTGCTATGTTGGTGAGAGGATATCCGGATGAATCATACAGGATACTGGTAAGCTTAAGCTTCTTGAGAAATTCGAAATTTTCGCTTCTCGGAAAAGAACTTCGGTATATTTTAGGCATTACCATACTGAAATTTTCGGGTACCGTATACTCATTGTAATCCGCTATATAAGTCAGCTTGTCTTTCTAAGTGGCTAACGTTTTGAAAACGTTTTCACAAGGCTTTCTCGAGAAACGTCATTAAGACAGACTTTATCCATTGAGCCCAATTTGTCTGATAAGACCCGGATGGAATGCCTTAAGACGCGTGATAAAAAAAGCTGCAAACCGCGCGGGAACAAAGTAGAACGCAGAGGCTTAGCATTGGGTGACAGGAACATTCCCTGATAGCTTGTCACGTGCCATATGCTATTCGCTAGAACATGAGATTTATAGTTAACTTGCAGTGATAATAATTATTTACATCTTCACCACTTATTGGGCTGAAAATTTTCTGTAAACCAGCGGTAACCAACGGGCTCTAAATACGAAGCACCGGTCAGTAAAGTATTATGCGTCGATTCAGTTTACGCCATGCATACATAACATCGTAATGACAAGTCATACGACCATCGCTTTGATAATAATTCTTATGCTACCTCTAAGCAGCACCATAAGTCCTTCTCCAAAACTCTTCCTGTTCCGCAGTGATGCGTTTAAAGAGATGCTTCGCCTTACCGATGTTATGGCCAGCAAGAATAACTAAAGAGAACTCATCCGGAATTTTTCTCAAAGGGGCATTCAATTGATTCACGATAGACTCTGCAGTCGCCGGCATATACGGATACGCAACAGCCGATAGAAGATACACGATATTTATTGCCACTCCGACGATAGCATCGGCCTTTTGACGATTGTCTGCAAAAAGGGAATTGTCGAGCTTGTTCTCCTGCAAAAACTGATTACCCCGAGTAGAAAGCTGCATCACGTTTTCGAGACCTGCACGTAACTTACATGCTTTCATATTTTCATTATAAGATGTTAGAATCTTAGTCAAATCTGCTTTCACCAGGGAGTAATTATCTATAAAGCAAGTTTCAAAATGCGGAATAACGCTGTTGTATTTAGAATTAATGAACTTGACGATTCGATTAACAAAGTTACCTAAGTTTGCGACGAGCTCGGTATTGTTCCGGCTAACAAACATTGACCATGAGAACATAGAATCGGACGTCTCCGGACGGGATGCAAGAAGATAATATCTCCAAACAGAGGCTGGAACTCCAGTCTCCTGGACATTATTTCCAAAGACACCTATATTCCGCGACTTTGAAAACTTGCCACCTTCATATTGCAGATATTCGGTTGTACTTAGATGATGAAGCATAGTCCAGTTCTCTTTGGTGCCTATTTGGGAGGCGGGGAATACGACCGTATGGAAAGGGACATTATCTTTACCCATAAACTGGTATAACTTAACGTGATTCGGATTCTTCCACCATTTCATCCAATGATCTGTATAGTTGGCGGTAATACTGACATAGCCAATGCAGGCATCAAACCACACATAGAGGACTTTATTCTCGTATCCTTCTAATGGCACCGGAGTACCCCATTTCAAATCACGAGTGATACACCTGGGTCTAAGACCTTCTTTGAGCCACTGATCGGTAATATTTTTTCCATTAAGCGACCAGTTCCCCGATTCGAAAGACTTCTCGACCCATTGCTCAACGGCTGGCTGTAACTTATCGAGACGTAAAAATATATGAGTAGATTCCCGTGGAATGGGTGTGGATTCATCAAGCTTACAGCGTGGCTCCTTCAGCTCAAAAGGATTAAGAAGGTTTCCACATTGATCACACTGATCTCCACGTGCATCCTATAAAATGTTAGAACGCAAATCAACAACTGATAAACAAACCTCGTACCCGCACCGAGGACATGTCCCTTCAACAAATCGATCAGCCAGGAACCCATTGTGAGTTTGGCAATATAGCTGAGTCATGGCCTGTTCTTCAAGATAGCCATTTGCATTGAGCTTTAGGAATATATCCTGTGCGATTCTAAAGGTCAGATCATCCCAAGACAAGACCTACTCTGTCTGTGCTTTCGTCGTGGTACGACCAAATTTGTCAAAGTCGATATCGAACCAGTCGTAAACCTCCTTATGAATCTTATGATACTTGTTACACAGCTCTTGAGGAGTAATATGCTCCTCAAGGGCTTTGGTTTCAGTGGCTGTACCATATTCATCTGTACCGGAAATGAACAATGTATTGTATCCTCGTGCTTTGGAGTAGCGAGCAAAAACATCCGCACTGAGAACACTACCAATGATATTTCCCAAATGGGGGACATTGTTGACATACGGTAAAGCCGAGGTAACCAGAATGTTTTCTCCTCCTTCGATAGGGAGACTAGAATTAGTGAAGCTAAAGTAAAGACATACATGGCTCTTTCGGACTTGATCAACTCAGTTTCAGGTATAATATTTCGGGTTCCTGAATATTCAAGGGACTTAGGTGCCTGTACCTATCAAATAAGCTTTCATAGATTCCAAAGGAGACCAGCTATCAACATACCTTCATTTTTTTTACATAATCTAGCGAATTCTGCAAGTGATTGTCGCTGATAAACTGGGCTAGTCGAGTTTCAACAGACCTGAACTGATTTGGCAAAAGCGATTCTAATGCATACAGAGAGCTGAAAAGAATGATAGAGGCGGTCGAAAACGATGACTATTGTGAGCACTTTTATGATGGCAAAAGGTTAAACGTACCTTGTCGGATATTTCCTCTAAAAACTTTACAGCATTCAGTAAGATATTCTTATCTACTTCATTGGAAGATAATGACGGCCTTAAGACCACTTCCTCCCACTCAATTAAAGATTCCTCCACAACCCCTAGAGAAAGTGGAGAATTCGAGAGAGAACTTAAGTACCTTCAAATTAGCATATTGCCACTGATTGCTAATGGCCACAGTGAATCAATCATAAGCGAAAAATTCTATGATACACAAGTTGTCGGGCTATCTCTCACCTGACAATAGCATTTTCATCTCGCAGAATCGTAGCAGGAAGTGTCAGAAAAACCTCACTGGCATCAGTATCTGCAGTGTCAGTAATGCTTAACCGGAAATTCCTACCCATTTGTACGATTGAAGAGTCTACATTAAAGACTTTCGAAGACAGAATGACTTTTAAGGCAGAAAGATAATTCGCCTCGCTGAGATTTGAGGGGATAACTAATTTTATCGATGACATTGTCAAGGACTGCAGGATTCGCTCGTTGCGTGCTGGCGTTTTGTTACTGCTACTGCCAGAAATACTCTCAGGACCTGAGCAGAATGTAGGCAAAATATAGAACAGATAATCTAGTCATTATGAATACATGGGCACTTCTTACACCATTCTGGAGTATTTAGTTAGACTTGTGAAATGAGCCGAGTATTGATACAAGCAGGAAGAGGCTATCATATCTTCTGGTGTTTCACTCAGATGAGCGCCTCAACTTTATGACTGAAATCTTTCTGTCGTCGAGTAAAACTAAGGCATGAAGCAAGAAGCAAAACCTAAGAAATTTTTGAAAAAGTACTGTGGCCAATCATTGACCGAGATAAGTTAAAGTAAGCAGGTTCACAGTTTTTCTTGCGTTGATAGATATCCATACCACGATAAAGCAGAGTGTGTCTCTACCAAGCCCAATTTCGGATGCTGTTCTACGTATTCTTAACTGGTTAAAGTAAATACGAGCTCACCGAGATCCAAATCACAGGCTACAGGAACCTTTCCGAATCTTATGTTTCTCTTTCCCTATGTTAGCTAGGTTAGCTAAAACGTTGACTTACCCGGACGTATCGCCCTAGCGGTTCATGGAGGTAAGAAATTATATAGTATATCTCTCTACCCACATGGCAGATTCTGATGAAGATTTACTTTCGGAAATCTCGTCACTAGAGTCAAAGTATGTAATGACGTTTAAAGTTTCTAACAAGGGGAGATTCTATGATGAGGGATATTCTTGCGGTCTCGATGAAGGTCGCAAAAATGGCCTATCAGAAGGCCGCAAGTTTGGAATTGAAGTAGCATTCGCGAGATATAGGCCTTTCGGGGAAATATCAGGCCGTGGAGCCGTCTGGCAAATCAGCGTCTCATATGATCCGAAGCTAAAGGCTTTGCAAAATTCACTAGAAAAGTTGTTAGATGGCGTTGAATTTTCAAATGAATCCGAAAAAGTAGACGACTTTCTTAGAAGATCCAGGACGAGTTATGTTAAAGCGGCTTCGATATGCAGATTTTTAGGCGACGATCTCTCTTTAGACAAACCAGCGCAGGTCTCAAGGACTGAGATAATTGAGGAGTTCTAGACAAGATTATTTTTTCTTTCACTCAGCTCTCATAAGTACAGGTCACATTTCATTCTAAACCTGAGACCACATCCGGCTAATTCACATCGACGGTCAAGCGTCAGAATCACTCTTATCTCAGTTTTACAATTAATGTAAGTATCTCCGCTCTAAAGCATATTCTCCTGTGAGCCATATAGGTAACTTGCTAGGATCTATAGCACCTTTTGAACATAATATATACAAGCCGGCAACAATATGAGGTCCTGAAATCTTCATCTCTATCTCTATAGGGCCATAAAAAAGGAGATTTTCGTAATTTATTCCAGGACTTATTGGCTTTCGGAAAAATACACGTAAATATTTCGCTGAGGGTACACCGTCTACATTATCTAAGTCTTCAGAAGTCATGCCGAATCGAAGATTAGCGATTTGCTGAGACGGCAATATGTCCTTTTCAGAGGCGCTGAAATCTCCAATGCGGGTCTTTTCGTCAAAAGGATCGGTATCAACCTCGCTCTTTGCATAAACAGACCATGCACCAGCAGAATTAGATCTCCTGGAGCTACCTTTAGCAACAACGGCCTGAGAAATAGAGCGGCAGACAAAGTTCAGGCCTTTCAGTCTGATTTCTCTATCTCTTTCAGAGACGATGGATTTCACGGCCTAGAAGAAGTCAATTGCATCCACACGACTACTCACTTCCAGGATAGTCTTTTCAACAGGGCCGTCGTTCTCTTTGAAGGACTGGAACAGAAAGGAATCCGATAACGCAAGATAATATACAGAATGCGTGGGAATAATTAAATGACCACCTTTGCCAATGATGCCTGACTTATGTATCTGAATTCTCACCAATATAACAGGTAATTTCCTGGATCTCCGTACCAGAACAAACTCTAATTAACAAGTTAAAGGACTTGACTTACTGTAGGCCCAAGGGGTTCAAGGTATGCTTTCAATACCGATCCGACAAACTTTAACCGCCGAACAGCAACGTCTGAACTCGTCAAAAAATTATTATCATCGGTTTACCTTCTGACTCTGAAAAGCTATAAGGTAGGTATTTATCTTTTTTCACTAGTATATATTGCATAGAGAACCAATCAATGGGTAGTCGATCGCGCTCCATTACTAAGTTGAATAAGAACCAGGTCCCATAATCCCACAATTAATACTTACGGTATAAATCTATCTCAGAATATTGTCTCACGTTAATTCCGTGAGCCTTATTCGTCAGAAACGCGCATAACCAAAAAAGACTTACCCACAAGTTGTTGGCGAAATCAAACAATAGCTTCTTCTTTAATTCTCTTTTTGGGAGTTTTCTTGTTTTAGTTAAATAGGTTAAAATAGCTTCCGTAGATAAAGGAGGGTCAGTTGGATACCTCTCAAGCCAGCGACTAGTCAGTGCAAAAAGATCTTCAGCGGACAAAAGACGGAGACGGCGGAAGTATTTGCGGGACATTGGGAGGAGAGCATTCTCAATCATCCTCGATACTTCGTGATAAAGAGGATACACAACTTTATGACGTCCAGAACGGACCGACTGGTATCGGCCCTATCATGAATATGTAGCCAGCGCGGGATCAGGGTAACATGGAGGTCACGGTTTTCGCCTAACTACTGAAAAATCTTTCCTCGCCATAAAATCCTGCGAGATTAGTTCTTCTGACTTGGATTTAAAGAATCTTCTCATTTACAATGGTCGACATTGTGCTAGGAACCCAATGGGGAGACGAAGGCAAAGGGAAATTAGTCGATATTCTTTGTGATGACGTGGAAGTTTGCGCTCGCTGTCAGGTTAGTATATGCTTGGATAATGGCTTCGATCCATTGAGTTACTTACTAACATTTAACAGGGTGGAAACAATGCTGGTCATACGATTGTCGTGAGTGGAACTACTTATGATTTTCACATGCTCCCCTCAGGTACGCGAGCTGTTCTTGAAGTGCTCATTGTTTAGGATTAATCAATCCGAAGTGTATCAATATTCTCGGCTCAGGTGTTGTGATCCATGTCCCGTCTTTTTTTGCGGAGCTTGAGAAGCTTGAAGCTAGAGGTATGACATGCATCAATTTTTCTCTTTGCTAAACACGTCAAGGACTTAACTGTAAAGACCGCATTTTCGTCTCTTCTCGCTGTCATTTAGTATTCGATTTTCATCAGATCGTTGACGGTTTAAAGGAGAACGAACTTGTAGCCTCAAATAAATCTATCGGGACTACCAGAAAAGGAATAGGGCCAACTTATTCCACTAAAGCTAGTCGATCTGGTATTCGGATTCATCATCTGACAAGCACAGAGCCAGGTGCTTGGGACGAATTTGAGATTCGTCTCACAAAGCTTTTCAGCTCGAGACAAAAAAGATATGGTGAGTTTGAATATGATCTGAATCAAGAGTTTGCTAGATATAAGGCATTCGCAGAAAGGCTCAGGCCTTATGTTATAGATGCAGTCGAATTTATGAATAACGCTATCGCGTCCAACAAGAAGATTCTTGTAGAAGGAGCGAATGCTCTAATGCTTGATATTGACTACGGAACTTATCCTTATGTCACATCTAGCAGCTGCTCCATAGGTGGTGCCATTACTGGTTTAGGTTTTCCGCCGCATAAAGTTCGTGAGGTCTACGGTGTTGTGAAGGCATACACGACTCGAGTAGGAGCTGGCCCATTTGCTTCAGAGCAGTTGAACGAAATCGGAGAATATCTCCAAACTGTGGGAAGAGAATTCGGTGTGACTACTGGTAGAAAGAGACGGTGCGGATGGCTTGATCTTGTTGTGTTAAAATACTCAAACGCTGTCAATGGATATACTAAGCTCAACCTTACTAAGCTTGATGTCCTTGATGACCTCGGTGAAATATGTGTGGCGGTTGCCTACAAACATAACGGAAAGACTCTAACTTCTTTCCCTGGTAAGAAATTGCATCGTTGAATGGTATGCCTGACTGTCTTTTTAGATGATTTAAACACACTCGAAAACGTTGAAGTCGAATATAAGACGTTTCCTGGTTGGAATCAATCTACCACAGGAGTAACTGCTTATGATGAACTTCCACAGAAGACCAAGGACTACATTGAGTTTATTGAAGAGTTTGTTGGGGTGCCAATCAAATGGATTGGTACAGGACCTGGTTAGTCTACAGTTATGAACCTTTTCTGACTCTAGGTCGTGATGATATGATTATCAGGGACATTTAAAATCCGCATTCTGAATATCGAGACTATATGTGGATAGAATTTAATCTATAAAAGAGGTCAACACTCTTTGTGTGTCAAGCGTGCACTTTGTTGCAGTGAGAAAAGTAACTTGAGTGCGACCCATATTCAGTAGAAGCCTATTAAACCTTATCTGCTAAAACTTTATTGGACTACGAGGATCTCAATTAATGAGAATGCTCAACTCTGCAATGAAGAGTTGACTCGCCGCGAGATGGTCTGAGATGTCCCACTAACTAAGCGTTTCTTGGCCTGCTCTCAGGAAATGACTTTGTGTCTCAATGACTGAGAGCCCGCAGGCTATACCTTTCTTTAAGATATGTCTTCTCACTATAATTAGGCATTCTAGTAGTCATTGAAATTTATAATCGATCTGATCCTGGTTAGAGATCTCCGATTGCCCTAGCTGTTAGCTTTCGGCCCCTTTTTTTTCACAAGAGCTGTCCATGTTCCTTGAGGGTATTAGTAATATCATGTGGTTTCGGCCATCAGTAGAATCTTCAAAGTTAGGAACGGAACTGAAAACAGGATCAACTGCATTAGAGCAGGATATGAAGTATTCTCTTCCTCTTCCGTTGTTGTTCATTTCGTGCATAGATTGCAACGCTACCAGAAGCGTAGAACGGAAGCAACACACGAGAGTTCCCGTGTCTCATCCTTCGAGCACAATTATAAGATGAATGACCTTGCATCAATTGCAGAAGGAAGAAAAAAAAAGCTTGAAAGACTGAGAAAACTTGCTCGAAATGATGGAGATGGGTGAGTTCGAATTACATTCCTTGCTCACGCGCAGGATAAGCACGAAAGATGAGAAAAGCCTCACAGGAAAGAATGATAACACTGTTAGAAGTGTGCCACTCACCGTTATATCAGATGATAGAGAAGATACGAATACAGTGGAGAATGCTGTAGGAAGGCTGGAAGAACGAGATAGTACTTCCGAAGAAGATAAAGAACCTGCACCCGATGAAGACTTCGCAAACGATGTTAATCAGAACGCAGACATCAAGAAAAGAATGATGAATACGATACATATTCTGGATGAGTATACCACTGAAGTGATCAACAAACATGTGAGAGAGCGGATATTGAGTTCCGAGCGATTATCAGGATAGAGCAACAGGGCTGGTCGTACGAGTATACTCAGGACACATGACAATGCCGGGACCCTTGTAGCAATCTCAATGGATGACTTTTAGACGATTTTTTCTAGAACATGACAATTATTTTCTTCGTAACAGTCGACTTGTAGGCAATAAATTTAAGAGAAAACCATGTGGATTTTTGATGGATTGTTTAGAGCTAGGCTTATCACGGCTGTTTGCGGCGTATTAGTGAGATAGCAGAATGCGCATGCCCTATCTATAGGTATGCTAAGACTTTCTTAGTTTTGTTCCCCAGAGGTTAAGCCAGGATCGCTATATGACTCGACTCTTGGGACGGAGAATAAGGCGAGCTGATGTTTGAAATCCTCCTCCGTTTGGCAATGGCGATCTTGATTTTTGGAGCCTGTATACTCTAACTCGTTATCCGAGAGACTAAAATTCATAATAGGTAGATGGGAAGTCTCATTATCAATTTGATTCTCTTTCTCACTGTCCATTAGGATGGTGAGCCTTAATATCAGGTTTTCAATCGCTCTGAGAGAAATAAATCACACCTTAAGATCGATGGTAAATATAATGATGTATCCAAACAGTAATTTTGTCGTCAAATAATGTTAATTTTCGTATATAAGAATAGCGTTTCTCTGAATCTTTCAAGTGCAAGCTCTAGCGACGTAAGGGCACGCAAATATTAATACAACCTTCTGTGATCCAAAGATTTCATACCACAGCTACAAGGCAATGTATTGACCTATCTCAAAAATCTTGAAGAAATAGAGTAATATATATAGACTAACTGGACGAGTTTTTAACAGTAACAAGTCTGTCGTTACGGAGTGCGTATCGATTGCGTATCAGCGCGACAACTACGTGATCTAGTCCGAAAAAAGGCCAGTGTACAACAAAAAATACAATTAGAATACTTCGCATTGTGCTGTTTTATTAGAATTGTTTGATCAATAGGACCTGAAATAGGCCTCTCTTGAAGGTTGCCAAGAGGTCTCAAGTCGGAATCGGAATCCATTCTCATGGAGCATCCATCTATGCCTCAGGATCTCGCGATAACCCATGCGGCCAGAGCCTCAGGAGTATCGGGTCTAGTATGTGGACTCTCAGAATCATCTAACATTTGACTCTTGGAGACTGCATAGGCAAAGGTGCATTCGGATCTGTATACAGGGCTCTAAACCTTGAAACGGGACAAACAGTGGCTGTGAAGCGAGTCAATCTCGCTCTCATTAAGTCATCTGAAGTCGGAGCTATAACTGTGAGTCTGATATGTACAATGACACTAATGGCCCAGGATGAGATTGATCTTTTGAGGAGACTGAATGTAAACAATGGCATAATATCATCTAATTGAAGCATCCAAATATTGTTGTTTATCATGGATTTGTTCAGACCAATGATTCTCTATTTATTGTATTAGAGTAAGAGCAATCAGATTTCTTCTTTTTAACAATATGAGATACTGCGAAAATGGATCATTAGCCAATATTGTTAAGAAATTTGGCAAATTCCCTGAAAATCTAGTCATCCGATATGTTGTACAGCTTCTTGAGGGATTGGATTATTTGCATAGACAAGGTGTTATACATCGAGATGTGAAAGGAGCAAATATTCTTGCCACGAAAGACGGTTCTGTGAAGTTAGCTGATTTCGGGGTAGCAACTCATGTATCAACTCTTGGGAGTTTTTCTGTCGCTGGAACCCCAAATTGGATGGCACCAGAAGTGATTGAGCTGATGGGAGCTTCGGCTGCGTCCGATGTGTGGTATTTATAAGCTACAGGCAATAGGACTAAAATGCAGGAGCCTTGGTTGCACAATTATAGAGTTGCTCGTGGGAAAACCTCCCTATTCAGAATTGGATCAAATCCCAGCCCTCTTTGCAATTGTGAATGATGAGCATCCTCCCATTCCTAACTTTATCTCTCCTGTAATTATGAAGTTATTCTTTAATACATAACTAACCTTAGGCTGCTAAAGATTTTCTCCTTCATTGTTTTCAAAAAGATCCAAATCTACGCCTGACCGCGAGCGAACTTCTCAGACACCCTTGGATTGCAACTCGCAAGATGAATAATAAGTATCAACCGAGTCTGATCCCGGATTTCGCCGAGTCTGTAACAACCGAGGAAAATGTGAATGACTATAAGGATTCTAATAGAGTTAGGGCTGATGAGCTTGCCGCATATGAGAAGAAACACGAAGATTGTAACAACTCTACTGATGATAATAAAGCTCGAGGCAGATATGATGTTTGGGATTCTGATTTTGAAGGAGATTTGGTGCTATCTTCTTCGAAGCTCCGACGACAGAGCCCTTATCTTTCTGATGTTGATAACATGCCTTTGTTTTCCACGAGAGAGACTGCCAGCTGTACTCTTCAAGCTCAAGAGCTTTGCATCAGCCACCTCAGTAAGATCGAAGATTATTCGGAATCCTTTGCCGACTCTTATGACATTGAAAACAAAGTAACAAAGCAAAGACTAATGGTGGTATGTACGGTTTGATCAAAATTAACATCAAAGAAAGACGACGAACACAGTCATGTTTTTAACAACTCTGCAACCTCTAGCGTTGAACCTTACGAGTCCATTGATGACTATTCGGGATCATATCTGTTTGATTCTGATGAACCCATCCGTTTCTCAGAACCCTATTTGAAGATGCTTGGATCGGCTGATAAGGCATATAAATTCTTGTCAACCAGTCTAACTCATAGGTTAACCGAGATGACGATCTATTCTTCCAAGCCGACAATGAAGATCAAGACATAGGTACGTCTATGTGTGCGTCTCAATTTTTACTAAAGCAAAGATGGTGGAAGGCGTAGAGCGACAATATCAAAGATGAGCAATCCAAGACCGAAAGAGGATGTGAAACATCTGATTTCGAAGTTATCATCTGAAAGCTCACAGGAGGTTTTACATAAATCTTTACATAAGCTGGTATGATTTTTGACTTAGTGCTTAATTATCCTGGATGACTAACAGAAGCTTGGGATGTTAACTCTGGACGCGGAACTCTCTATGATGCTCTCCAAAGCTGGAGCTATTCAGCACCTAGTTAATATTTTGCGCCGCACGACCGGTATAGATATACAGTCCATTATAATTGACATTCTTTTCTTGGTATTAACTAGTATTGAAAGTTTACTGACCAGAGACATTCAGGAATGACTTATCTGCCTTGACGAGATTCTGCGTCTGTGGAGGTGAGAAAACTTAAAACCCCCACTTATGATACTAGGAACTTTCTTTTTGAAGGAGTTCTCTCTATCTTCTAGATCTCTTCCTGTGCAGGTTAAAATCGCAAAGATAATTTATCTTATAGTCAAAGAGTCCCCTGAATGCTTGATGATGCTAATGAGCAACGATGGGGTAATAATATTCTCGTATTTCCTTGAGAGATGGCATGAATTTGCAAACCTTGCCGCTATAGGGCTCCAAGGGATCCACTCTCTCTTTTTCATTCAAGCAAGTATCTAGCCATGAAAATCTAACAGACAGGGTCTCTCTCGGAATGAGGTATCAATTTATCTGGAATCATTTCAGATTCCCTCAAAACTACTTTCGGTCCTTGAATCGTTATCAGGGCAAACCAATATTCACCTTTACCAAAATTCACTTCAGCTCAGAGATGAAATCATTGAGATTTTTACTTTTTTTTCATATACAGATGTCGCTGTTAAAGAGAAAATTTTCACGAATGAGTGTCTGGAAGGTAATTAAAGACTGAGAAAGTGTCTAAATCTAGTATTTCTTAACGAGATCAATGAAGTTGAACCAGCAGCGTGTTTAAAAATACTGAAGATATTCAAAAACGTTTCTCTTTCCCCAGAAAGCCAGAAATGGTTAGCTAGCCCTAACGTGACAACTAAGCTTATTGAGTTGCTCGATGGCAAAGTGACTGTGACACAGAGAAAGGTAAGTAAACTATATCAAGATACTCCTGATGAAAAGGAACTCTGTAACATTATCGTTCATATAATGTTCCATTTATGTCGCTTGAACACCGGACGGCAAGAGACAGCCTGTAACGCCGGCCTCCTGAAAATCATTAAGTTTGCGATTGAAAAACAGCTACCATGCCGTGACTTTTCTTTGACATTGCTGTGTGAGCTCCCAAGTAGCAAGCTATTGTCGCATTCTCTATTATGGAAAGAGAAAATCTTCGACCTTTATTTCGGATTACTACGTAGAGAGCTTTCCTGGCAAAAAAGCATTCTAGATTCACTCCTTGTCTGGTTCGACAACGATAGTTCTCAATTTGCGAGGCATATAGCAAACAGGAAGTATGCTGAAGCTTTGATTGATGCGTTCGTCTTGAATGAAGATAGGTTTCCAGATTTACTTTCTTCCTTTATTAAACTTCTGCAGATGAGCGGACCCCTACAGGTCATGCTAGCAAATGATAAAAGAATTTACCTCTTAATTGAGAAATCGCTTCGCTTTTCTGACGTGATTGCACGTGTGAATGGATTAAAGATCCTGCTCTTATTCTTGAACAGTCATGCTCAGGAAGTCGTGAGAAAAAATATTTGTTGTCATGGATTACTTTGGAAGTTGATACAACTAGCATGCAGCGATCAGGCTATCCTGGTCAATGAGCTAGCTAAGAGTATTGTCAGTTGTTGTGAATATGAATAACGGCTACCATCAAATTATTCCCCAATATAGATATGGGGACGAAGTATGGCCTCAGAAAAGTGGCGAATTCCTAATACCGGTGAAATAAAGAGCATACTTCTTCCTTAATTATGCCAGTTTAGAGTGTATTACTTGTTTGGTACAAGTGATCTAACGGATCACACATTTTAGATCAGTTGGGACTAGAATTGAACTAAAGCTCCGAGGACAATTAACTCCGACTATGCAAATCTCATTCCGAAATAACAATGAGCGCCTAATAGGTATAGTTGGGTATTTAAAATACTTAAATACCTAAGATAAAGGCAAATCTGATCTTTCTGTCTGCAGAGAATAGGCATGAGTACGTGAAGAATATATATAATCTCTGTCTGAAAATCCTTTGTAGATATCAAAATTAACTTTCCATCAGAGCAGGTGCGGTGCGCTATCGTCTATTTATGCTACTATACTTCATTTCCGACTTTGATATATATCATAACATAGAATCGATTCTGCCTCTTTTTCAGTTCACATTTTTGTCATTCTTGTCCAACCTTCCAATTTTGCCAAATTTATTTCTATTTCTTTTGTATAGTTTTTGTTAAGATTTTGGATTGTACCTGTATTGACTAGGAAGGTGGGCGACTGTATTGTTGTCTTGTATTTTTTATCTGTACATAAAGTAGTCCTTTTATATTAGCCTTCGGATATTCTTATCCGAGACAGACCACACTATTTCACCAAAGAAAGCAATACGGCTGATTGCTTCTCTTTGTCTTACTCGCACAATGCATTGTTCTCACTCACACAATGCATTGTTCCCATTGTCTTTATACAATGCATTGTTCTCATTGTCTTACACAATGCATTGTTGAATGTTTCAGTGTTCTAGACTTCCAGTCTTAACAGTTTTCAAATAGAGAAATGTTGAAATCGTATATAAACTTATATTCTGCTTACATTGGTTAAGTGCACATAATCTCTTATTGCTGGACTTGCTACGAGAACCATCTCGATTTCCAAAGTTCATTCTTCGGAGCGATTCAGGTCCCGGTAAATTCAGCACCGTAGAGGTTATTACTTGACAGTAAATCATTTAAATATCTTCCTCTAGCTGTCACTGTAGACCCCAGATCACCTCTGTTTAGCAGCTCGGTGAATTCCCTCTGCGAGCGCAGGTTCGAATCCTAGCCAGCCCTATGAGGGCTTCGAACCCAGGGATTTCACCAGAAGCATATCCATCCCTGTTACAAAAATTGGACTGTATTGACTAGTGAGGTGGGCAAGTGTAATGTATTGCTGCCTTGTCTTTTATCTTCTATCTGTACATAAAGTATTCCTTTTATATTGCTGAGACTGGAAGTCTAGAACGCTGAAACATTCAACAATGCATTGTGTAAGACAAAAGAGAAGCAATCAGCCGTATTGCTTTCTTTGGTAAAATACTCTGGTCTGTCTCAGATCAGAATATCCAAGGACTAATATAAAAGGCTCTATGTACAGATAAATAATAGAATACAACAAAACAAGACATCAATACTGTTAAGACTGGAAGTCTAGAACACTGAAACATTCAACAATGCATTGTGTGTAAGACAATAGGAACAATGCATTGTGTAAGACAATAGGAACAATGCATTGTGTAAGACAATGAGAACAATGCATTGTGCGAGTAAGACAAAGAGAAGCAATCAGCCGTATTGCTTTCTTTGGCGAAATAGTGTGGTCTGTCTCGGATAAGAATATCCGAAGGCTAATATAAAAGGACTACTTTATGTACAGATAAATAATACAATACAGCAATACAGTCGCCCACCTTCCTAGTCAATACAGGTACAATCCAAAATCTTAACAAATACAGTGGCCCATCTTTCTAGTCAATACAGGTTTAGTCCGAATTTTAAAACAATGATTTCTTTTTTTGATAATTTTAAGGCACTCATATTTTTACACCTTCAATTTTATTTACATTTAATAAAATAGTATATAGTTGATAGTATACACGTTTTAAATAGTTAATGAATTATAAAGATCGCGTAAGTTGACTTATAATGAAATTCATATATACTATTTTTATTAAACAAATCATTAAATCCTAAATTTTCTTTAAATAAGGTCTATTTTTGTAATTCTCTAAAAAAGTACTAATAAAGACAAAATAACAATATTAACAATATGAAACACTGATTTCTGGCTGTTTACCGATTACATTGATAAACATATGGATTCAGGATTTGACGGATTTGTTAAAATTTGGATTGAACCTGTATTGATTAGGAAGGTGGGCGACGATTGGATTTCTTGTATTATTTATTTGTACGTACTGTATCCTTTTATATTAATACAGTATATCTCTTCGGAATATCTAATCCGAGACAGACCACAGAATTTCATCACTATGCATTATTCTAGACTTCCAGTCTTAACAACTGAAACATTCAATAATTAATGCATTATGATGAAATAGTTGTTGAGACTGGAAGTCTAGAACACTGAAACATTCAACAATGCATTGTGTGTAAGACAATGAGAACAATGCATTGTATGAAGACAATGGGAACAATGCATTGTGTGAGTGAGAACAATGCATTGTGTGAGTGAGAACAATGCATTGTGTAAGACAAAGAGAAGCAATCAGCCGTATTGCTTTCTTTGGTGAAATAGTGTGGTCTGTCTCGGATAAGAATATCCGAAGACTAATATAAAAGGACTACTTTATGTACAGATAAATAATACAATACAGCAATACAGTCGCCCACCTTCCTAGTCAATACAGGTACAATTCCAAATCTTAACATCAGTTAGACTTCCAGTCTCAACAGGATTGAGATGGTAGCGGTCAGGAGGTTGAACAGTTTCATTGACTTGACGACTTGATGACTTCGCACTTAGTACTTTAGTGGTTCGCGACTTGATGATTTGCACGATGACGTTTTGACAGCTTGATGGCTAGACTGAGTGACTATTTGATTACTTGACTACTTGACTAAGTGACTGGTTCATGTTAATAGCGAGAGATGTATTAGAAGGAGATAGTAAATTATAGCTATTTACATTGAGACGTTGCAAGTAGGAGTAGTCTATGTGCTCCACCAAGACACTTTCGGGCCGCGCTCAGATGAGATTGGCATAATAAGCAAGCTGTTCCGAACTACATTTCGTATTTAGCTACCGAGTTATTTCAACAGCTATATAGGCCTGGTAATGCATTGCCTCCAGCCTACATTTCAATATTTTGCATATGATCATTGGATCAGTTAGATTTGAAACAGTAGTAATGAACTATAATTTAATTAATTAAGCTATTGACAAATTCTTCAATGCAAAGTGATTTTTCTATTGAGACTAGAGCACTGAAACATTCAACAGTGCATTGTGTAAGAACAAAGAGGCCAAAGCAGTGTTTGAAGTGAGACAAAGAGAATCAGACAGCCGCATGCCCTTTTTGTAAGATAATAGCTGTTTTGTCTCAAATATGACTTCCAGGCTAAATAGAGAAGAGCTATATTCCTCATTAGCCCATTTGCCAAGATATCTGCTGATACACAGGTTTGGATTGGACAATGCCATCTTAGTGTGCAAAGAGAAGCGACAGGTAGTAGGTCACATCATTCGCGCGAGCGGAACATACTTTCTGGTACCAACATTATCTCCCATATATAGGCAAGCTTATGAAATCCACGTTCACGAATTCAAGTACGCAAGCGAACATCGTCATGACAGCCCAGAGAGACTGACATTCTTGGTTCAATCGTCGACTGATAATACATCATTGGAGCTTTGATCTCCACATAGCTGACCCACAAGCCATAACTGTGACCACCCCACTAGTAAATTGTTGTTGATCTTCCTCCCTAGCAGAGTCTGCATTGAGACTAGAACCCTAGAGCACTGAAACTTAAATTCATTGACAGAGTTGTGATTAAGGTGTTATACAGGATTGTCCAACTAAGCTTACCACTGGGTAGGTAGACTTTGTTAAAATTTTGGATTGTACCTGTATTGACTAGGAAGGTGGGCGACTGTATTGCTGTCTTGTATTATTTATCTGTACATAAAGTAGTCCTTTTATA